>OU343223.1:95694211-96011111 GCA_910596185.1 Chrysanthemum makinoi | reverse complement strand
GGTGGAACATGCATGTTTTGCCATGGAGTATTGCTTATTGTTTATTGATTAATTGTTAAGTGATACACACATGTTTTATTTATTTAATAATTATCAAATTGGGGAAGACCTCAATTATAACTAATAAAAATTCGTTATGTGCTAATTGGTATATTGTTAACTTTGGCTTACGCAATCGACTTGTCGATGTATGTGGCTCATCTACCTTGTAGTTGAAAGCCCTAGTTAATGTATGCATTTATTTACTCCTAGAATTGTTTATTAGTGTTTATCGAAATAATTATGCATGTGGCTAATTGTTTTACATATGTTAAATTGTTTAGTTATATGTTTATATTATTTGAGTGTGTTTAATTTTTATTAAAATGCTTTTTTGTTTATGTATTGTTTTGACATGTTAGTAAGCAAAAAGGGTTTTTATGAATAGAAAATTAAATGGACTAAATAATGGTGAAACTGATTTGTGTTCTAAGAATTATTCTTGAACTTTTAATCGATTGATGCGACTGTACTAAATGGGTTAACGGCTCACCCACTAGAACAAACTAAAAAGGGGTTAAAAGAAGTGCGCGACAAACACTGAAGGATGTCTAAGGTTATGCTTTGCGCCACCGTCCTCCCCTGTGAGTTCCATTGGAGCTACCTAGTATAACCATTCTATGTACGAAGCATCTTAGTGCAAAGTTGTAAGTTTCTCAACGAATCGATTAAAACTTTGTAGAATTTAATCTTAGCAATTAAAATATAAGTAAGTTTTTTCAAAAATTTTGTGTTATAAAGTTGTATGCATGCTTCTTTATACATAAGTTTTGATTACACATAAAAAATTGTACCCTTTAAATTTAAGTTTATGCCATCTAATGATATGAAACACTTGAAGTTGTAATTTAGTTATGTGAGACCTTGATCTAGATTAAAATAACAAGGTGAATTATTTTTGTTGTGTGAGACCCAAAGCTTAATGATTTTCAGTTTCTAAATTAGACAACTTAATTAAGTTTGTTAGTGAGACCTATGACTTAAGGCATAAGATGGGATAAAACATGCTTACATTTTGCATTAATTGTTTTGGCAAAATTGTAAATCCCATAATTTTTGGAATTGAAAACTTGTTTGTCAATTATATCGTTTTCAACGATTACCTATTATATACTTTCATCACTAGCAGATCAACTGATGTGGTGAAACTATGATAATGAGGATCCAAAATTCAAGGAAAATACTATGGTTAATATGAATATTGACCAAAGGGTATTTCATTTTCTTGAAAGATTTAATTATCGAAAATACTAAAAATTGAATTTTGTTAATTCTTTTGATTGTATTAATGCAACATTAAACCGTAAAAGTGGTTTGGGCTTTGGTAAATTCATCTAGTTCTGTTTTCAAACAAATGTTTGATCAAGAAAAATTTACTAAAAGACAAACATAAACTCTTTTCCATGGAAGAAGAGTGAGACTCAATCCTATTCCTTTTCATGATTGAGAAAGGTATGTTAGGAACATTAGAATTGTCTAAATTTTAATATGACTCATAGCAATTTTAATAGTTAAGAAAATTGCTCACCATGTTTTCCTTAAGAGATTTCATTACCCTCTGTTGGTGATTGACTTCTTATATGACATTTTGGTCAACTAGAAAACATGTTTGACATTATATGAGTTATTACATTAGAATCTAGACTAATTACCGCAAAATTGGTAAAAGACAAACTAGTAGATTTTATCTAGCTGTTTTGCTTTGATAAATTAAAGGTGCTACACACCATTGTGGGGATAGTAGACCTATTATGGAAGAAATTGCATGCTCAATTTTTCAAGTTAATAGCATTGATGGATAATCCATCATCTACTGAGTAGAATACACTCTTTTAGTACCTAAGTAATTGTTACGAATGGTCTTAAAGGGGTAGTAACGTAATAGCACGCTATTTTCACTGGTTAATGAAACACTTACGATTTTGTCAAATCCAGGGGAGTATGGGTGTTATGAATAAGACATTATTGTAACGTTGTCTCATTCAGTGGGAGTTACAAGATTTATTATCTTGGTAGTAACTCAGATTATTTCTAGTTTTTCTTGAAATAATACATTACGTTCAAAAATGTAGACATTCATATTCTCAAGGATAGTTATGAACGTTTCTTTGATAATTAAGTGGTCCTACATCTACTTGTAATGCTTAAATATCTATGACACTATCATATTGCTCACATAAACAAACGAATGTCAAGGTGTTTATCTACTATATGATGTTGTTCTATGCACAAGTGGGAGAAGTATTTATTGTGTGCAAAGGAACAACACATACAAATATGATTAATGGATTCTCTTGAAGTAAGAGATTAACGTTCTAATAAGATTGACTTGTTTAGAACATGTGTCAAGATTATAACATAGACTACTTTTATGTCTTATGTCATTCAAATCATAGAAACACTTGAAGTTACATTTTAGTTTAAGTGAGATCTTGGCTAGACTGTAATCTCAAGGTAAATCTCCACTCGGAGATGGGCGGAATGCTTTTATGTTTCAAGACACACATATTAAATAAAAGTATAGTTATCTTAAATATTTATGTATTTTAGAATGACATAAATAGATGTAAGTATATATTAAAATTAATTAAAACATATGATGTGGTGTTCATAATCACTTTAAATTATAAATGTTTATGTGTTTCTTTGTAAAGTCACAAACATGAAGTCTTTTAATTATTACAAGACATATAATATAAAAGTACGTTAACTTGTTATGTCTTCTTATTACATACAAAGTCATTGGTAAATGACTTATAACGATAAATGAGATTATAACCGTTTATGTTTTCTAATTGAGACATGGACATGAAGTGACTTGATCAAAAGTACTTGAGTTATAAAGCATGCAATTGGCTTGGAATTTTATTTTACCATTAAGATGATTTAATTGGTAAATAGGTAAGCCAAAAGGAATATGTTTATCTTACATATTGTTAGATTGTCTTACAATATTAATTCTAATGAAATACTGTATGTATATGGAATGTTCAGTTAGAAGAATCAAACATTTGTTACATTGTTTGATTCAAGATAATTATATCTTCTTTTCTTCCAAAATTTATCAAGGTTAGAAAATTGAGTATTGATTGGATATACTTAATAAACTCAAACCTAGAAGATTAATAAGACACCATTTTAGTATGAAATGTGATGAATCACATTGAGTCTTATATTGAAGTTTTGAATTGTTAAAACTACTTATGGAGTAGGTTATTAACGAACAAGATTTACGAACTGTCAATGTGTTTTTGTAATATCCCACAAGAAAACAATTTAGTGTTGTTCTAATTGCTAAAGTATTTATAGATAGTCTTTAAATTACAAAAGAAAGTGGGAGTTTTGTTTAGATCTTGAAGAGATTAAATTACAATTACAAAACACATAATCTTCTAAAATACACTAGTAAATATCATGATGAGGACAAATTTGATAGACCTCAAAATGATGGAATTCTCATTCATAGATCCGCAAGGATTCTCAGATAATTGATTGATGTCTTTGAGATATATGAGATGTGCGAGGATCATGGTAAACACATTAATCATGATGATGCAATTACCTAATATTGAATTGTGGTAAATTATTCATACTATGAATGATAAGATACTGTCCATAAAGATAATCAACTCACGAAACTTGGTTTATCTTAATAAAGATGAGTTTCTTAAAAGGAAGGAAACCCCTAGTGGTTTAAATCTTTGTGTAGAAATCATATGGACAATATTGTACATGTGTTTAATGCATGACTTATGACAAGATTATTAATCACACTTAAGCAATTAACAGTGATTGAATATTCTTTCTTTGGCACATTAAATATATAATGATTATAATTGTCATACTTATTTTCATTGATATGAAAAATGACAATTGGATATTAAAACTCTTTCTTGTGTGATTGCTTTTGCGAGGACGATAAGTAATACAAATGAGTTTTATAAATTCACATAATCTTTGTAAATGTACAAATTGCAAGAATCCATGAATGGATATATGCATGCATCTAGGAGATGATTCTTATGTTTAACTATTAAATCCAAGTTTTGGTTTAAAATTAAAATAAGATAATTTCTAAGTATTCCTAAAAGCTAGTGGGAGTATTGTGTTCATTTTCTTTAAATCTTATATGTTTTGGATAGTAACATTCCATCTAAGCTAAATGTTAAGTTTTAGTTTGGAATGGAACTTCACATGAAAGATTTAGAAAATAAGACATACAACCTTGGAATATATGTTTTATTATTAATAAACATATGCGGATGAATAAATGAGTCTAATAGAACATAATATATCATTTTGTAAATGGATATGTAGAACATGAATGAAATCTTAGTTTGACACAAGGATTTTCATGAACATCATGTTATTGTTGTATCATGCTTGAATTCAAGATGATTTGACAACATTGATATCTAATGAAGTTATTAGATAACTAGTGTAATGAATATTCTAATGGAATATGTGTGAATCTAGAATTACATTCCTCAGCCTGGATTTGCTCTCAAAATTCTATGGATGAGCAATACAACAATTGTTGTGAAATTGTCATAGCTGACAAACTTGAAAGTTTGAAGGCATCAAACATTACTCTGTAGATATTGAAGTTTACGAAATTTTTTAAAGAGCATATTGTTGTTTGTATACAATGATGCTGGTTTAATTGAGATGACACTCAATACTAGTCATGGGAGGATTTCATCTTTGTAAATGGCCATGTGAACTAGTTGTGCTCAACTAAGAGCATAGTTGCATTATACAATAAAGAATAAGAATACTTTAAACTTTAAAAATGTTTGAAAGTTTGATTGTCATAAATTGGTGCTTGAGGATGTCACACACTTTATGAAATATTATGTGGCAATATCAAGATATTTTGAATGCACACATACAAGAACTTCACTAGTTGAATTCTTAAGATAAGTATTCTCGAAATTCCGATAGATCAAAGTTAGTTGAAATTATGCCTTGTCAACAAGTATGATTTTCATTACTTGAGACATAATTCATTAACCAGTATTATCATGCATTGATCTATTTAGTATTTGGATAAGGGATGTTTTGAACAAATATTGTTTAAATGAAATAAAATATTGGTTATGCTTATTTTTCATTTTCTTAATATTATATCCTATATTTGCATGTTTAATCCGTGAATAACTTATGTTATTCTAAATAGTCCGTTAACGATCAATGATGTGGGAATGTCATTGAATTAAGACAAATCTGAGTTTTGGTAGAATATACTTTTAAAGTATATTGATCGTGGGACATACCAGATTCACATGATATTCAATGAATTGAATATAGGACTCATCACAACTTTACATGATGATACTTTATGGATCTTTGTCATTAAGTATATCATGAAGTGTTTCTCCTCAGACTTGAGATACCGATATATGATATGAATGTAGTGCATTTGTGTAAGATAGTGCGTATCCGTAGCTACGGTAGTTATAAGGGCTATTTTCAGAAGTGTTACAAATTTCATGAGTTATGTTTGTAGTCAAGAGAATTTGTTCCTTTGAATTTGTTTCAAAGCATAATACTATATTGGGCCCCTCGTAGGGTTGACAAGATGTTTGTATGGCCATACCAAGATCTATAAGGTCACGTTGAAGATTTGGTAATCTTGTTCAATCGATTACAACGAACGAATATTAACTTATGAAATGACTTGATCCATATTCATAGTTAATGTAGTATTAGTAAAAAAGGATAAGTAAAAATGATGAATCATTAAATGGTTTTTTCCAGGAGACCATACTCGATTTGATCTGGGGCATTGGCGTGTGAAAGCTAGACTAACCAATGTCATTACTATATTTAGTAATATCCAAGTGGGAGCTGAAAGGTTTTATGGATATTTAAATATATGTATGTCCGGATTCGAACTCGAGACTTGGGGATTGCACACATTACGTATGAGAATTGATGTAAATAATTAATATAAATAAAGCGTTATTATTATTAATTATTAGTCACGAAATAAAACATAACGATAGTTAAATAATTAACGAGGTTTAGCTAACGTCGTTAAATAAACTATAAGGACTAGAGATGAAATTACAAGTCGGAGAAGTTCTAGAATCCCCTTGGATACTTTTGGTGATCGGTTTGGGTTCCAAACCCATTCCCACTCAAACTTGGTCATCAAGTTAAGTTACCTATAAATACAAACCCTTGTATTCATTCACAACTTAATCTTGGATTACCAATAACCTAATTTCTCCTCTCCTCTCCTCCTTCTTTGTTTGGGATCGGTTTCCACCCTCACCATAAGGGTTTCGATTTTCGTGCTAAAGAAACAAGTATTGGGTTTTATTTATGATTCAAGGAACTAGCTTTTCCACATCAAATCGCTAAGTCGTGTGTACAAGAGCGAAGGACAAGCAGCGCTTGAGCTTGTAATCTTGGTGGTCGATTCTTTTGTTTGGTCGAATTACATAAACCCCTAATTAGGGTTTTGGATTTTGTTCTTGTTTAATCATCGTTTGATTCTTGAATTGCTAAAAGGTACGCACTTTCTTGTTTGGTTAATTACTTACATATATTATTCCTATTTGCTTCCGCTGCATGCGTTGATGATGTTATTTGATTTTATATAATTGTTATGAGTATTAAATCCCAACAGAATGATGCAAGGCATGATGTCAATGCTCATTTTACTAATTATATGGGTGTTTATACACAACCTCTAAATGCAGAAAAATCGTATGCTTTCTTCTAACTCAAAAATTAGCACTCATAATAATGACCATTCGTGAAAGTCAGGTATCGATTTTTGGTAATGAAGTTACAGTAATCTTTTTATACAACTTATAACTATGACCAACTATGTTGGATAATAAGGGTGTTAGATGAAGTAACAAATCAAACTACAAACATCATCAAAATCACAACCGGTCATCTTAAAACTAATAGTATCAAATGAGTAGTATTTACATTAGAAAATGATTTACCTTGTTCATCTTTAGCGTAATGTAGGAGGGCACCATGATTTATTTCTAACACATGGGCTAATGATTTAGTTAGATATCGAGCACAAAAGTAGTAATAATGTGTTTGGAAACATATATTTATTTGATTTTACAAAAATCGATTAGTATCATCAAGTATAATTTGATAAATGGGTATACCAAGGGCTTGTAATCGGAGGGAAACTTTAAAGCGACGGGAGGGTCTGGCTCCACAAAAGTTGTGACAAGTAGTGTAAATATTATAGATTTTAGAGGTAATATATGAAAAATATAAGAATAACCATTTTGGAAAGAAATGAATTTTAACCTAACTACTGATCAATTTTCTCACAAATTTACTTCTTTATATTTTTGTGCAAAATTTTGAGATTCCGAGTGAGTTTTATTTGTGACATTTTTTTTCCTCTTAGCGATACTTCTGTTCTTTGTTTCTTTTATCATTTTTTTTGCAAAAGAATTTCTCAAGTGTATTTCAGGATTACTATTACTATTCTATTGCCGACGATGCATTTGGGTTTGGCATTTAGTAGCGTTGGATCATGTTTACTTTGATGTAGCCGTGTAAATTAGATCCTTTTAAAGTGGAGTTAGGTTAATAGATAAGGAAAAAAGTCTTTCAACATCAAACGTAAGACGTGGTTAACATTTTTCTTTTTTAAATTTTTTCTCTTTAAAAAAAGGTACTATCGTGGTTGTAATTTTGCTAAAATAATGTTGTTGTACATTATTAAAAGCGTCATACGACCACAGACAACAATACACAAATATTTGTAGGGTTTTATTAGGTGGCTTTTCAACTCCGGTACATATATAATAACCTCATATACATTATGTATATTTCGGTAAGGGAGATTATTCATACCTTTTTAAAATAATTGTGATACCCCTTTTAAATTAAAAGACAGATAGTAGGGTATGTCTTTTTGTTTGAAATATATTATTATAGGGTAAAGTTATAAATTTGACATGACAAAATTATTAATGGACAAAAATTATGAAATAAGTATTTGGATTAGATTATAAAGGACAAAAAATTGAAAAGTTAAAAAATTTATACGAATCTAACAAAGCATTTGTATGTATTATTAGAAGGCAACGTTATAAAGTTTGACAAGACAAAAATTAATGGTATACTCAACATTGCAACTACTGGCGTCAAGGCTTCAACTTGATCAAAAAGAACTTGTGAAGAAGCTCAATGTACAAGAGATCAAATGTTAGTGCTCAAGAACAAAGGACTTACACTTCACCACATTGTACCAAGCACCAAAGATATTTAACTCAATGTAACAAAATGTAGCTTAGTGATAGTAGTCTATAGCTTAGTTTGTTAGTAGATCATTAAGCTTGTAAAAGTAGTATAAATAGCAGATCATGTACTTCATTTCATTTTGATTCAATCTTGTGACAACTCGTAATTTCAGGTCGTTTTACAAACTTTTGAAATTTTACTATTCATCTCGGGAATTTACTATTCATCGGTTACTATTCTTCATTTTACTATTCATCGTTTTCGAAGTCGATTTGATATTCGATAACGTATTTCAAAATTTTACTATTCACGAAACACTATTCATTTCCGGAGAAAATCACTATTCATGCTTCACTATTCATCATTTATCGCAACTAGGTTTACGGTATCAAATTCAGTAACCTTAGTTGTTGGTAGCGCGATTCATGAACAATCATTAGGGACATTTCATATAGACTAGGTTTAGTCTACATATCATTAGCATCATTATCATCATATTAGTTCATGCATGGTTTTGCATTTTACATTAAACGCATAATTTCCTATTAAATAAACGCTATCGTAATCATTTTATTTTGAACATTTGATCCGACACTTCCAAAATTATCCACACGATATATTTTATACTCATATTAAGATTATAAAAATAATATTATTAGTTTACCCGGTGTTTAAATTTATTCTGTATATAAATTGTTATATTTATATATTACGACGGTTTTATAAATACTACTTGATAATTATTATTTCACTTAATTTTGTAAGAAATGTATTTTATAATTTTATGACTTCAATATATTTTATTTTGATCCGTTAAAATTTATTTTTAGCTAATGCTACCCTAAATGCTTAAATAAATACACAAGTTACTAATTATCCTTAAATAACTACACTTTTACTTCTACACATATGTACTTAGCTACTCAAAATACATCTAGTCTTTTTTTTATGTATGTAGATACAAGAGGATGACTCAACCTTTTTGAGTACAAATATCTTAGTCTACAAATAATACTTACATTATTTTATATTAACTACTAACTCATACATACATAATATCAAGGTGTGAAATAAATCTACTCTCATTCCATTATCATCAATAGGCCATAAGGAGACCAGACAAGGAGATCATATTTTTTTTCAAGTCAAGTAATTTCACAACTCTAGCATACTCTTAAGCAAGGTTTTGGAATAAAAACCTAGGGTATTTAGGATAAACCCTTGTTCTTTAAACCTCATCAATTAACTAGTAAGCATTTCATGATCATATTTATTTTTCATATTCATACTTTGGTCATTTTATCATAGCTGAGAAAAACATGCAAGTCATATGGTTATCTATACCACTTTAATTGTTTTTAAGTACTATAAATGAATATATATCATCCTATAATTATCCCTTGAAACATATCATTTTTGATGATGTCTAGGAACCCATGACACCTTAAGAAGGTGTATGGTAGGTTTAGAATAGCTTTGGCGTTGGTTTGAAGTGGTTGGAATAAGTTTTCACTGAGAAAAATCCATTTCGAACACTATATGAATTACGATCATTTCATGAATTCGGAATTTTAAACATTGGTAAAATTTTTGGGCTAGATATTTAGAAAATATACTAAAACAAACGTGGCAGCTTGAATAGGTTAAAACGGAGTTATAACGAAGAAGTTATGCTATTTTCAAGTTTAACGACGAAAACTATAAATTTCGAAAATTGACATGTTGTCTCAACTTTTACAGTCAAAAATGAGTCTTAAGCGTTATTAAATGTGTCGTTTATCAAAAATATTAGTATACTTTAACACGAATAAGACATATAAAACCTACGGACTTGTAACGATTAAATTACAGCGTTTAAACAAGGTTTCGTAACTATTTTATATAAACATAACTATATATTTTATAATAGACAAACATTCGGCCGAGAATGACCATGTTGAGGGTCGTTTTTAACATTGATGGAATACTTTTTATAAAAAGATGTCTTCTAGTAAAAGTAAGTTCGCCTAGCCTATTTTCCAAAATGTCCAAGTTCGTCAAACGGGTTGTAACGAATAAAATACGGTCATCAAACTTTGCAGAAAACACCCTTAAACAATATTTTGGTACAAGTACCATACTTTACCTATATTTTTCTCCATGATCGAGACCTCTATGATGAAAACTTAAAAGCTAAAACTTTGAGATAATGCTACAAGCTTTCCAAAACCGTTGAGTTTGTTTTCTAACACTTGATATTCGCTATTTTACGACTAGCTTTTCGAGGCCATTTAGTGACTTTCATGAATTATCAAATGACATTGTTTTGGCAGAAATAACTTTCATAATAAATCATTAAATGATTATCGCAGGATATCATTTCAACATAAATACTTGTAAAGTAATTTATAAATTGTCAAGACGTTATAAGATTATTTTTAAACGATAAACGTTATTTTCAATAATTCACAAGTGGTATAGATATCATACGAATTGCATGCATAACATTACATCATGACTTATTATATATTATATTATTCATAGGCATGATTAAGATTGCGGTTGAAATGGTTGGAATAAGTTTTATGTCACACCCCAAAATATGCATGCGGGCGATAGTGTCTTTGGGGTATGACGTCATAGCACAAAATATGGATCAGAAAACGACCTCTAAATTGAGCGTTTTGAAATTTACCATTCGATTAAACAAAGTTAAAGTTTACAAAACATGAGATCCCATAGTTTGATAATACATAAGGGTTACAAACATATGTCGAATGGTAATAGATAAAACCAAGAACTCAATGTATGCCATGTGACCTAAAGCTCCATGAAATGCTATCGCCTTCGACACTGAGATAAACATGCTAATAAGTGTCAACACAAAGGTTGGTGAGTTCATAAGTTTGTTGAAAATGAGTTGAAAAAGTCTCTAAAGAATGTTTATGCAGCAAAGGCATTGTAAATCCACTAGTTCAAGTTCCGCCCATACAAAACTTTGCAACTGTGTGTTCAAACCATTGCCTAAAATAGAATTGTCAATCTTGTTTGTAAGTAGGACATATGTGATATGCGTATATACATGTACTTAATGCAAAGAATCATAGCCAATGAACCTCTTGACAAGTCTAAATTTTTGTTATGTTTCATTGAATATGATTATATTCACCCCAGTCCGTCATCAGGACCCAAGGGGTGAAGTCGACCGATAGTACTATCAATACCTCTCCGCCGGCTCCTTGAATTAACCAGTTGCTAAAGTATGTATGTTGAAGCATAATTGAAAACAAGTTTAGCAAATTAAGGCACATATAAAGCAATAAACCACACATAATGTCCAAGAGTATAAGAAGTATAGTGTAACACAATTGTATAAATGGTTTGAGTATTACTTAAGAGTAAAACAAGTATTTAAGCATGTATCTCCCCAAAGAGTTTGTAAATTTAAGCGAGTGCGGGTATGAACTCACTGTATATTGATATGCTAACAAAATGAAGTGCACGAAAATGAGGCTCGAAAACTATCGCGACCTAAAATGAATGCTGTGCTCTAATATAAGTCATGAAACAATGTTGTGCATGCAAATCCATATGTAATCTATACCACTTATGCGTTTTGAAAATAACTTTATCGTTGAAATATATGTTTACGACATCTCGTCATGTTTATAAAATACTTTACAAGTATATACGTTGAATCAACATTCTACGATAATCGTTTGTGATTTATTATGAAATTATAACTTTCGTCGTAAAAATAGTGTCGTTGAAATTTTCATGAAAGTGAATATACGGCCTCGAAAAGCTAGTCATAAAATGGTGCACATCAAGTGTTAGGAAACAAACTCAACGGTTTTGGGAAGCTTGTATCATTATCTCAAAGTTTAAGTATTTAAGTTTTCATCCTAGAGGTCGATCATGGAAAAAAATATAGGTAAAGTATGGTACTTGTGTCCAAAATATCGTTTTAGGGTGGTTTCCGACAAAGTTTAAGTGACTATATTTTATCGTTACAACTCCGGCTTGACGACGGTTGGACATTTTGGAAAATATGCTTGGCGAACTTACTTTTACTAGAAGACATCACGTTATAAAAGTATTGCATCCTTGTTAAGCGACCCTCAACATGGTCACTTGTTTAGTAAGTTTGTCTAATAGAAATATATTAGTTTTCTTATATAATAAAGTTCGGCAACTTTGTGTAACGTGTATAATTTAATCGTTACAAGTCCGTTTTCGTTTATATGTCCCGAGATCGTAATAATATATACTAATATAATTTTGATAAGTCGACACATTTTATAACGCTTAAGACTCATTTTTGACTCGTAAAAAGTTAATATAACATGCTGAATTTTCTGGAATTATTAGTTTTTGTCGTCAAACTTCAAAATAGCATAACTTCTTCGTTATAACTCCGTTTTAATCCGTTCAAGCGGCCACGTTTTAGTTTTAAAGTGTATTTTCCAAATGTCTAGCCCAAAATATTTTACCAACTGTCGAATTTTCCCAGATTTAAAAAATATGGACAGACCCTTAATTAAACTTGTCGAAATGAGTTTTCATATTTTAAAAACCTATTCTAACCTATTAAAAACAACTTCGAAGCTATTCTAATCCTACCATACACCTTCTTAGGGTGTCATAGGTTCCTAGGCATCACCAAAAGTGATATGTTTCAAGGAGTAATTATAGGATGAAATATATATATATATATAACACTTAATAACAATGAAAAAGTGGTATAAACCTCCATAAGACTTGCATGTTTTTCCCAAATATAATTTATGAACATAAAGTATATATGAAATATGAAAATGAATATGAGATGCTTACTAGTTAACTTGATGAGGTTAATGAACAAAGGTTTTTCCTAATCACCCAAGGTTTTATTGCACAACCTTAATCAAGAGTGATACTAGAGTGTAAAATACTTGTCTTGAAAATATTTTGGTGATCACCTTCTTGGTCCTATGGTGTGGGTTGTGTTGGAGAAAAGAAGAAGAAAAATCTTTACACCTTGATATTTTTGAGTTGTATGTGTTTATTGTGAGTATAAAATGAATACATATTAGTGTAAGTTAGATATTTTGCAAGTTTTGTGTTGAGTCATCCATGTAAATGTCGACCAAAGTGTTGAGTTAATAGTTATTTATTTATTTTTTTTATAATGTATTAGTATAAGTAGATGTAAAATTAAGTAAAGATAAGTAGTAACTTGTATACACATTTGAGCATTTAGGATAGCGTTAACTAAAAATAAATTTTAACGGGTCAAGATAAAATATATTGCAAAATTATAAAAAATACATTTCTTGAAAGATTTGAGTGAATAAATATTTATCGGGTTGAATTTACGAAAACGTGGTAATTATATAAACTAACAATTTATATACGAAATAAATTTAAAACACACGGGTAAACTAATAATAATATTTTTATAAACTTAATATGAGTATAAAAATATATTGTGATAAATTTTTGGAAATATCGGATCAAATGTTCAAAATAATTAATTACGCGATAGCGTTTATTTAATAAGAATTATGCGTTTAATGTAAAATGCAAAACCATGCATGAGCTAGTATGATGAATGTTGAGTTTGAGAAATGACCAAAAATTGAGAATTGTGACATTCTTCCATGTCGAGTGGAATCCGTCCTCATGATTCATCGATGATACTTAAAGGTCTACCCTTAGGTTTGGCGAAATCGAGGTGTATGGTCAAAGTGCTTATGCCAAAACTTACGCGTCCAGGTTTCTTATCTAATGAGGCTCACGAATCTGAAAATATAGTGGATCACTTAATGGTCTAGGAAAACGTACGATTCGCGGCTAGGGCTGCCTCGGTCCCTAAATAGAATGCTCGATCTCGGGGTGGTGATATTAGTCTGGGGTTTGGATTGTTTCGTCAATTGCTAAAGCTAGGTGTTGGTTACCACGTAGTTGCCTCTGCGTTCCATTCAACAGGACAATTATTCGGAAGTGATTGGGAACATTACATTCAAAGAAAGTCCTTTGGTTATTCCTCATGTTGCCACGTTAAATTTGGTGTTACTGTGTTTACTGCGCTCCTTAAGATGGCGTATCGATTGCAATTTGTACACAGCGGCGGGGCTTGGTCTTGGATGATGATAAGCACATTTAGCACATTTGGGATGTACCGCATACTCTTTGTTCATTTTTGATTGCCACAAAAACTCTTGCCCTTTTATTTATGCGCTACCACGTCCATCACTTTATTCGACCCACTCGCTTCCTTCCTCTGTCACGCTCTTAGTACCATTTCTAACCATCTCTGTCGGTTCTGCCCTCGTATACACTTTGTATCGTAGGCTCGGTCGTTTTAAGTTCCACGCATTTCAGGCACAAGACCATATATGTACCTCGATTCTCTTGGACTCGGGGTAACCATATGAGGAACTAGTCGCTAATTCATGGAATCGATCGTGTGAGGCTGCGTGACCAGCTCCTATCATAGAGTGATGATAAAGTTCATGTTCCATTTAGCATTTCATTGTCGGGCGTTACTCTTCTTCAATAACGCCTTAAATTAAATCCCATGTCATACCTGGCTGCTTCTGCGCTTCTTTTGTAGGCATTGTGTTCCACCATGTCAATGCCTTCCCGATAGCAAGCAGCGGCATACTTCACCCTTTCGATAATGCGGCACAATTGCTGATGTCGATCACGACTCTTTCTTCTCTACCCATCAGTATAAGCAAAGCACCTCCTATACCATCAAACTCCACGGGTTTGCATCGCTCCTTATCACGTGCATCAGTTACATTGTTGTTGGTGGTGGTGGTGTTGTTATTATTGCCGCTACACTTGACTACATTGTTAGTGTCGCCATTCCGTTCCGTGGTTTCCCGATTTATTCATATGGTTTCCAACTTGTGTGACAATAGTGGGAAGCAAGATTTGAAGTTGTTGGGCGATGATGGCGGCAAATCGGAGTTTCCTGGCGTTGTTGTCATTGTACCCATGTAGCGACAATCTTCTCTACCTCATGCTCACTGTCCTTCCCACTGCGCCGCACCACCTCGGTTAGTCTTGCATGTTACCTCTTTGGTGCCATGATCTGCAAGGAAAGGACCGTTGAGTTCCCAATGTCTATACTTAGATCCTAAACAATACCATACAAATTGGTTCCTAAGGTGCCACTACGATATCGCGTGGTAAGCATATGTCAGCGTGGGTTGTGGCATTTATAATTATGTTGATACCATAATTATAATTGCCTCATTCACTGCGATGTACATACCCCAAGCATACATGTCTCGGCGATCGTTGTTCTTTGAAATAGGTATACATTCTATCATCCGATTCTAAAGCGGTGGGAGGAATTTAGGGTAAGTATCTAGGGAGAGTCGCACTTGGTGTATAGGAAATTCCTTTAGGTGCTAAAATTAGCTATGAGGTTTGGTGTGGCCGGTTCCCAAGTATCTCAAGAGAACTCCCATCCTGGGAAAATCATCAAATCTATAAGCTATATAGTAACACTTATTTAGCTCGATCTAGAGTGTCTCATCAAACAAGCATCCGCGAGATCAAGTTAGATAAGTGCTCATTCTGAAACTCCATATTTTTGATGACTTGACTAGATTTTGGACTCCACTATCGTTACAAGGAAACTACGTTATCAATGAGGTGGGTCTAGAAGAAATTATTTCAAAAAAACATATCTTTATACCGCGTAAAGTGTGTAGGCGATAGGAAAAGAAAGGATCGACGAGAAAGCGGTTATAGTCTAGGAACTAAAATGCAACCTAGTTCTCTATAACCAAGGCTCGAATCTGTCATCACACTCCCAAAATCGCAGCGGAGCGATAGTGTCTTTGGGGTATGACGTCATAGCACAAAGTATGGATCTGACGACCTCTAAAATGAGTCGTTTTGGAAAGTTTACCATTCGATTAAATAAAGTTAAAGTTTACAAAACATGAGATCCCATAGTTTGATAATACATAAAGGGTTACAAAACATGTCGAATGGTAATAGATAAAAACACAAGACTCCAATGTATGCCATGTGACCCAAAAGCTCCATGAAATGCTATCGCCTATACGACTGAGATAAACATGCTATAAAGTGTCAACACAAAGGTTGGTGAGTTCATAAGTTTGTTGAAAATGATTTGAAAAAGTCTCTAAAGAATGTTTATGCGACAAAGGCATTGTAAATCCACTTGGTTCAAGTTCGCCCATACAAAACTTGCAACCTGTATTGTTCACAACCCATTGCCAAAAATAGAAATGTCAATCTTGTTTGTAAGTAGGACATATGTGCATACGATATATACATGTACTTAATGCAAGAATCATAGCCCGAACCTCTTGACAAGTCTTTTTTATGTTTCATTGAATAGCGATTATATTCCCCGGTCGTCATCAGGACCCAAGGGGGTGGGGCGTCAGCCGATAGTACTATCAATACCTCTCCGCCGGCTCCGCGGTTAACCAGATTGCTAAAGTATGTATGTTGATGCATAATTGAAAACAAGTTTAGCACATTAAGGCACATATCGCAATAAACCACACATAATGTCCAAAGAGTATAAGAAGTATAGTGTAACACAATTGTATAAATGGTTTGAGTATTACTAAGAAGTAAAACAAGTATTTAAGCATGTATCTCCCCAAAGAGTTTGTAAGAATTTAAGCGGTAAAGCGGGGTATGAACTCACGGTATGATTAATATGCTAACAAAATGAAATGCGAAAATGAGGCTGGAAACTATCATGACCTAAAATGAATGACGTGCTCTAATATAAGTCATGAAACAATGTTGTGCATGCAAATCCATATGTAATCTATACCACTTGCGTTTTGAAAATAGACTTTATCGTTGAAATATATGTTTATTACATCTCTTCATGTTTATAAAATACTTTAAAGTATATAGTTGAATCAACATTCTACGATAATTGTTTGTTTATTATGAAATTATAACTTTTAAATCGTAAATAGTGTCGTTGATATTTTCATGAAAGTGAATATACGGCCTCGAAAAGCTAGTCATAAAATGGTGCACGTCGAGTGTCAGGAAACAAACTCAACGGTTTGGGAAGCATATCATTATCTCAAAGTTTTAGCATTTAAGTTTTCATCCTAGAGGTCTCGATCATGGAGAAAATATAGGTAAAGTATGGTACTTGTGTCCAAAATATCGTTTTAGGGTGGTTTCCGACAAAGTTTAAGTGACTATATTTTATTCGTTACAACTCCGCTTGACGAACGGTTGGACATTTTGGAAAATATGCTAGACGAACTTACTTTTACTAGAAGACATCACGTTATAAAAAGTATTGCATCCTTGTTAAAAACGACCCTCAACATGGTCACTTGTTGCGTAGGTTTGTCTAATAGAAATATATTAGTTTTTCTTATATAATAAAGTTACGGCAACTTTTGTAAACGTGTATAATTTAATCGTTACAAGTCCGTTTTCGTTTTATATGTGTCCCGGATCGTAATAATATATACAAATATATTTTTGATAAGTCGACACATTTTATAACGCTTAAGACTCATTTTACTCGTAAAAGTTAATATAACATGCTGAATTTTCTAGAATTATTAGTTTTCGTTCGTCAAACTTCAAATAGCATAACTTCTTAGTTATAACTCCATTTTAATCCGTTCAAGCGGCCCGCGTTTTAGTTTTAAAGTGTATTTTCC
Organism: Chrysanthemum makinoi; assembly: GCA_910596185.1. NCBI lineage: Eukaryota > Viridiplantae > Streptophyta > Magnoliopsida > Asterales > Asteraceae > Chrysanthemum > Chrysanthemum makinoi. The sequence continues at coordinate 95,993,175 of OU343223.1, read as the reverse complement.
AAATGTCTAGCCCAAAATATTTTACCAACTGTCGAATTTTCCCAGATTTAAAAATATGGACAGACCCTTAATTAAACTTGTCGAAATGAGTTTTCACGCGCAAAACCTATTCTAACAATTCAAAACAACTCGGCTATTCTAATCCTACCATACACCATCTAGGGTGTCATAGGGTTCCTAGGCATCACCAAGTGTAATATGTTTCAAGGGTAATTATAGGATGAAATATATATATATATATATAACATATAACAATGAAAAGTGGTATAAACCTCATAAGACTTGCATGTTTTCCCAAATATGATTTATGAACATAAAAAGTATATGAAATATGAATGAATATAGATGCTACTAGTTAACTTGATGAGGTTAATGAACAAAGTTTTTCTAATCACCCAAGGTTTTTATTACAACTAATCAAGAGTGATACTAGAGTGTAAAATACTTGTCTTGAAAATATTTTGGTGATCACCTTCTTGGTCCTATGGTGGCCGGTTGTGTTGGAGAAGAAGAAGAAAAAATCTTTACACTATTTTGAGTTGTATGTGTTGTATGGTATAAAATGAATACATATTAGTATAGGTTAGATATTTTGCAAGTTTTGTGTTGAGTCATCCATGTAAATGTCGACCAAAGTGTTGAGTTAGCTAGTTTATTTATTTTTTTTATAATGTATTAGTATAAGTAGATGTAAAATTAAGTAAAGATAAGTAGTAACTTGTATACACATTTGAGCATTTAGGATAGCGTTAACTAAAAATAAATTTTTAACTGGTCAAGATAAAATATATTAAGGTCATAAAAATTATAAAAATACATTTCTTGAAAGATTTGAGTGAATAAATATTTATCGGGTTTGAATTTGAAAACGTTAATTATATAAACTTAACAATTTATATCTGAAAATAAATTTAAAACACAGGTAAACTAATAATAATACTTTTTATAAACTTAATATGAGTATAAAAATATATTGTGATAAATTTTTGGAAATATCGGATCAAATGTTCAAAATAATTAATTACGCGATAGCGTTTATTTAATAAAGTTATGCCTTTAATGTGAAATGCAAAACTATGCATGAACTAGTATGATGAATGTTGAGTTGAGAAATGACCAAAAATTGAGAATTGTGACATTCTTCCCATGTCGATTGGAATCCGTCCTCATGATTCAATCGATGATACTTAAGGTCTACCCTTAGGTTTTAGCAATCAGGTGTGTGGTCAGTGCTTATGCCAAAACTTAGCGTCTAGGTTTCTTATCTAATGAGCTCACGAATCGAAAAATATAATTGGATCTTAATGGTCTAGGGAAAGCGTGCCGTTACGCATGCGGGCTGCCTCGGTCCCTAAATAGAATGCTCGATCTCGGGGTGGGTGATATTGAGTACGGGTTTTGGATTGTTTCCGTCAATTGCTAAAGCTAGGTGTTGGTTACCCTATTGTTGCCTCTGCGTTCCATTCAACTTAGGACAATTATTCGGAAGTGATTGGTGTTACATTCAAAGAAAGTCCTTTGGTTATTCCTCATGTTGCCGCGTTAGCTGGTGTTACGTGTTTTACTGCTGCTCCTTAAGATAGCGTATCGATTGCAATTTGTACACAAGCGGGGCTTGGTCTTGGTGATGATAAGCACATTGCACATTTGGGATGTGCCGCGCATACTTCTCTGTTGATACAGTTGCCACAAAATCTTGCCCTTTATACGCTACCACGTCCATCTGCCTAATCGACCCACTACTTCCTTCCTCTTGTCAGCTGCTCTTCAAGTACCATTTCTAACCATCTCATCATTAGGGGTTCACGCCCTCAGTATACACTTTGTACGTGGAAGCGGCTCGGTCGTTTTTACAGTTCCACAGTTTGGGCACAAGACCATATATGTACCTCGAGATTCTCTTGGACTCGAGGGTAACCATATGAGGAACTAGTGGCTAATTCATGGAATCGATGCATTAGGTGCGTGACCGCTCTATCATAGAGTGATGATAAAGTTCATGTTCGGTTTCGCATTTCATTGTCGGCATTACTCTTCTTGCAATAGCGCCTTAAATTAGTCCCATGTCATACCTATAGCTGCTTCTCGCCTAGCACGTAAATTTGTGTGTTCCACCATGTCAATGCCTTCACGATAGCAAGCAAGCAGCATACTTCACCCTCGATGTATGCGGCACAATTGCGATGTCGATCCTTGACTCTTTCTTCTCTACCCATCGAGTATACGCCAAAGCACCTCCTATACCATCAAACTCCCGCGGGTTTGCATCTTGAAAACTCCTTATCACGTGCATCCATTACATTTGTTGTTGTTGGTGGTGGTGGTGTTGTTATTATTGCCAACGCCAACTACATTGTTGGTGTCGCCATTCCGTTCCCGTGGTTTTCCCGAGTTATTCATATGGTTTCCAACTTGTGTGACAATAGTGGGAAGCAAGATTTGAAGTTGTTGGGCGATGATGGCGGCAAATCGGGGTTTCCTTGGCGTTGTTGTCATTGTTACCCATGTCGCGACCGTCTTCTCTACCTCCATGCTCTTTGTCCTTCCACCCCTTTAGCACCACCTGGTTAGTCTTTGCGTGTTACCCTCTTTGGTGCCATGATCTGCAAGGAAAGGACGTTGAGTTCCCAGTATACTCTATACGCGTCCTCAAACATAATACCACGCCACAAATTGGTTCCTAAGGTGTCCACGACCTCTCGTATCGCGTGGTCGCATATGTCCACGTGGGTTGTGACGCATTTATAATTATGTTGGTCACCATAATTATAATTGCCTCATTTCAAGTGTACATACTCCAAACATACATGTCTCGGCGATCGTTATTCTTGCTGAAATAGGTAGCCATTCTATCATCCGATCGCGGTGGGGAGGATTGGGTAGGTATCTGGGAGAGTAAGCACTTGGTGTATAGGAAATTCCTTTAGGTGCTAAAGTTAAGCTATGAGGTTTGGTGGCGGTTCCCAAAGTATCCTCAGAACTCATCCTCGGAAAATCATCAAATCTATGCACTATATAGTAACACTTATTTAGCTTCGATCTCGTGCTCATCAAACAAGAACATCAGAGATCAAGTTAGATAAGTGCTCATTCTTGAGCTCCATATTTTGATGACTTGACTAGATTTTGGGACTCCCCTATCGGTACAAAGGAAACTTCGTTATCCATGAGGTGGGTCTAGAAGAAATTATTCAAAAAACATATGCTTGCCATTAAAGTGTGTAAAGCGATAGGAAAAGAAAGGATCGGCGTGAAAGCGGTTATAGTCTAGGAACTAAAATGCAACCTAGTTCTCTATAACCAAGGCTCACATACCATCTGTCACACTCCCAAAATATCGCGTGAACGATAGTGTCTTTGGGGTATGACGTCATAGCACAAAGTATGGATCTGAAAAGACCTCTAAAATGAGGCGTTTTGGAAAGTTTACATTGATTAAATAAAGTTAATGTTTACAAAACATGAGATCCCATAGTTTGATAATACATAAAGGGTTACAAAACATGTCGAATGGTAATAGATAAAAACACAAGACTCCAATGTATGCCATGTGACCCAAAGCTCCATGAAATGCTATAAATTACACTTAGATAAACATGCTAAAAAGTGTCAACACAAAGGTTGGTGAGTTCATAAGTTTGTTGAAAATGATTTGAAAAAGTCTCTAAAGAATGTTTATGCTGACAAAGGCATTGTAAATCCACTCAGTTAAGTTCATACAAAACTTGCAACCTTGTGTGTTCACAACCCATTGCCTAAAATATAATTGTCAATCTTGTTTGTAAGTAGGACATATGTGCATACGATATATACATGTACTTAATGCAAAGAATCATAGCCAACTGAACCTCTTGACAAGTCTAAATTTTTTGTTATGTTTCATTGAATAACAGATTATATTCACCCCAGTCCGTCATCAAGGACAGAGTGGGGCGTCGACCGATAGTACTATCAATACCTCTCATGGCTCCAGCGTTAACCGATTGCTAAAGTATGTATGTTGATGCATAATTGAAAACAAGTTTAGCACATTAAGGCACATATCGCAATAAACCACACATAATGTCCAAAGAGTATAAGAAGTATAGTGTAACACAATTGTATAAATGGTTTGAGTATTAGCAAGAGTAAAACAAGTATTTAAGCATGTATCTCCCCAAGAAAGAGTTTGTAAGAATTTAAGCGAGTAAGCGGGGTACTCACCTGGTATTGATTGATATGCTAACAAAATGAAGTGCAAAATGAGGCTGGAAACTATCCGCGACCTAAAATGAATAATGTGCTCTAATATAAGTCATGAAACAATGTTGTGCATGCAAATCCATATGTAATCTATACCACTTGTGCGTTTTGAAAATAGACTTTATCGTTGAAATATATGTTTACGACATCTCGTCATGTTTATAAAATACTTTACAAGTATATACGTTGAATCAACATTCTAAGATAATCGTTTTGTGATTTATTATGAAATTATAACTTTTCGTCGTAAAATAGTATCGTTGAAATTTTCTGAAAGTGAATATCTGCCTCGAAAAGCTAGTCATAAAATGGTGCACATCGAGTTTCAGGAAACAAACTCAACGGTTTTGGGAAGCTTGTATCATTATCTCAAAGTTTTAGTATTTAAGTTTTCATCCTAGAGGTCTCGATCATGGAGAAAAATATAGGTAAAGTGTGGTACTTGTGTCCAAAATCGTTTAGGGTGGTTTCCGGCAAAGTTTAAGTGACTATATTTTATTCGTTACAACTCCGCTTGACAACGGTTGGACATTTTGGAAAATATGCTAGGCGAACTTACTTTTACTAGAAGACATCACGTTATAAAAGTATTGCATCCTTGTTAAAAACGACCCTCAACATGGTCACTTGTTGCCGTAAGGTTTGTCTAATAGAAATATATTAGTTTTCTTATATAATAAAGTTACGGCAACTTTGTGTAAACGCGTGTAATTTAATCGTTACAAGTCCGTTTTCTACGTTTTATATGTCCTCGGAATCGTAATAATATATACTAATATGTTTTTGATAAGTCGACACATTTTATAACGCTTAAGACTTATTTTTGACTCGTAAAAAGTTAATATAACATGCTGAATTTTCTGGAATTATTAGTTTTCGTCGTCAAACTTCAAAATAGCATAACTTCTTCGTTATAACTCTGTTTTAATCCGTTCAAGCGGCCACGTTTTCGTTTTAAATGCATTTTAAAATGTCTAGCCCAAAATATTTTACAACTGTCGAATTTTGATTTAAAATATGGACAGACCCAATTAAACTTGTGAAATGAGTTTTCCAGCGCAAAACCTATTCCAACCCATTCAAAACAACTACGAAGCTATTCTAATCCTACCATACACCTTCTTAGGGTGTCATGGGTTCCTAGGCATCACCAAAGTGATATGTTTCAAGGAGTAATTATAGGATGACAAAAATATATATATATAACACTATAACAATGAAAAGTGGTATAAACCTCCATAAGACTTGCATGTTTTTCCCAAATATGATTTATGAACATAAAGTATATATGAAATATGAAAATGAATATGAGATGCTTACTAGTTAACTTGATGAGGTTAATGAACAAAGGTTTTTCTTAATCACCCAAGGTTTTTATTGCACAACCTTAATCAAGAGTGATACTAGAGTGTAAAATACTTGTCTTGAAAATATTTTGGTGATCACCTTCTTGGTCCTATGGTGGCCGGTTGTGTTGGAGAAGAAGAGAAAGAAAAATCTTTACACCTTGATATTTTTGAGTTGTATGTGTTTATTGTGAGTATAAAATGAATACATATTAGTGTAAGTTAGATATTTTGCAAGTTTTGTGTTGAGTCATCCATGTGAATGTCGACCAAAGTGTTGAGTTAGCTAGTTTATTTTTTTTTATTTTTTTTATAATGTATTAGTATAAGTAGATGTAAAATTAAGTAAAGATAAGTAGTAACTTGTATACACATTTGAGCATTTAGGATAGCGTTAACTAAAAATAAATTTTTAACGGGTCAAGATAAAATATATTAAGGTCATAAAATTATAAAAATACATTTCTTGAAAGATTTGAGTGAATAAATATTTATCGGGTTGAATTTCTGAAAACATTAAATGATATATAAACTTAACAATTTGTATACGAAATAAATTTAAAACACCGGGTAAACTAATAATAATATTTTTATAAACTTAATATGAGTATAAAAAATATATTGTGATAAATTTTTGAAATATGGATCAAATGTTCAAAATAATTAATTACGCGATAGCGTTTATTTAATAAAATTATGCCTTTAATGTGAAATGCAAAACCATGCATGAGCTAGTATGATGAATGTTGAGTTTGAGAAATGACCAAAAATTGAGAATTGTGACATTCTTCCCATGTCGGTGGAATCACGTCCTCATGATTCAATCGATGATACTTAAAGGTCTACCCTTAGGTTTCGCGAAATCGGGGTGTATGGTCAAAAGTGCTTATGCCAAAACTTACGTGTCTAGGTTTCTTATCTAATGAGGCTCAGATCAGAAAATATAGTGGATCACTTAATGGTCTAGGGAAAGCGTGCGGTTACGCATTGCTTTTGGTCCCTAAATAGAATGCTCGATCTAGGGTGATATTGAGTCACAGGGTTTGGATTGTTTCCGTCAATTGCTAAAGCTAGGTGTTGGTTACCACAAGTTGCCTCTGGTTCCTTCAACTTAGGATTATTAAGAAGTGATTAGAGCATTGCACATCAAAAGTCCTTTGGTTATTATGTTGCTTTACGTTAGATTGTTTTATGTTTTACTGCTCTTAAGATGGCATTATCGATGCAATTTGTACACAAGCGACAGGGCTTGGTCTTAGGATGATGATAAGCACATTTAGCACATTTGGGATGTGTACCCGTACTCTCTTTTGTTCGGTTACAGTTGCCACAAAACTCTTGCCCTTTTGTTTATGCGCTACCACGATCCATCTGCTATTCGACCCTTCGCTTCCTTCCTCTTGTCCTTTGCTCTTCAAAGTACCATTTCTAACCATCTCATCCGTAGGGTTCACACTTCCGATATTGCACTGTATGCGTGGCAACTCGATCGTTTTTGATTCCACGGTTCAGGAAGACCATATATGTACCTCGAGATTCTCTTGGACTCGGGGTAACCATATGAGGAACTAGTATGGCTAATTCATGGAATCGATCTGTGTAGGCTGCGTGACCAGCTCCTATCATAGAGTGATGATAAAGTTCATGTTCCATTTCGCATTTCATTGTCCGATGATACTCTTCTTGCAATAGCCTTAAATTCGTCATGTCACCTATAAGCTGCTTCTACTTCTTTGTAGGCGTGTGTTCCACCATCAATGCCTTCCACGATAGCAAGCAAGCGACATACTTCACCCTCTGATGCGGCACAATTCTGATGTCGATCAACGACTCTTTCTTCTCACCCATCGAGTATCGCCAAAGCACCTCCTATACCATCAAACTCACGGGTTTGCATCACGAAAACTCCTTATCGTGCATCAGTTCATTGTTGTTGTTGGTGGTGGTGGTGTTGTGTTACCCTTTATAACTACATTGTTGGTGTCGCCATTCCATTCCGTGGTTCCCGAGTTATTCATATGATTTCCAACGTGTGTGACAATAGTGGGAAGCAAGATTTGAAGTTGTTGAGCGATGATGGCGGCAAAATCGGGGTTTCCTTGTTACGTTTGTCATTGTTACCCATGTCGCGACCGTCTTCTCTACCTCCATGCTCACATGTCCTTCCACCCCTTTGCGCCGCACCACCTCGGTTAGTGCTGCGTGTTACCCTCTTTGGTGCCATGATCTCTGCAAGGAAAGGACGGTTGAGTTCCCAATGTCTATACTTAACGTCCTCAAACATAATACCACGCCACAAATTGGTTCCTAAGGTGTCACACCGATCTAAACATATCGTGGTAGCATATGTCCACGTGGGTTGTGACGCATTTATAATTATGTTGGCCACCATAATTATAATTGCCTCATTTCATTAATGCATACCACCAAGCATACATGTCTCGGCGATCGTTGTTCTTGAAATAGGTAGCATTCTATCATCGATTCTAATTGGAGGAGGAATTTAAGGTAGGTATCTAGGGAGAGTCGCACTTGGTGTATAGGAAATTCCTTTAGGTGCTAAAGTCTCTATGAGGTTTGGTCGCCGCAGTTCAAAGTATCCTCGAGAACTCCATCCTCGGGAAATCATCAAATCTATGCAGCTATAGTAACACTTATTGCTCGATCTGTGTCTCATCAAACAAGAACTGTCACGAGATCAAGTTAGATAAGTGCTCATTCCTGAGCTCCATATTTTTGATGACTTGACTAGATTTGGACTCCCTATCGGTCAAGAAACTCGTTATCAATGAGGTGGGTCAGAAGAATTATTCAAAAAACATATTGCGTAAAAGTGTGTAGGCGATAGGAAAAGAAAGGATCGGCGTGAAAGCGGTTATAGTCTAGGAACTAAAATGCAACCTAGTTCTCTATAACCAGGCTCATACCATCTGTCACACTCCCAAATATCCTTGGCGGAGCGATAGTGTCTTTGGGGTATGACGTCATAGCACAAAGTATGGATACAAAAAACGACCTCTAAAATGAGACGTTTTGGAAAGTTTATCATTCGATTAAATAAAGTTAAAGTTTACAAAACATGAGATCCCATAGTTTGATAATACATAAAGGGTTACAAAACATGTCGAATGGTAATAGATAAAAACACAAGACTCCAATGTATGCCATGTGACCCAAAAGCTCCATGAAATGCTATCGCCTTACAACTTGAGATAAACATGCTAAAAAGTGTCAACACAAAGGTTGGTGAGTTCATAAGTTTGTTGAAAATGATTTGAAAAAGTCTCTAAAGAATGTTTATGCACCAAAGGCATTGTAAATCCACTCAGTTCCAAGTTCCGCCCATACAAAACTTGCAACACATGTGCACAACTGCCTAAAATAGAATTGTCAATCTTGTTTGTAAAATGGGACATATGTGCATCGATATATACATGTACTTAATGCAAAGAATCATAGCCCGAACCTCTTGACAAGTCTAAATTTTTTGTTATGTTTCATTGAATAACAGTTATATTCACCCAGTCCGTCATCAAGGACCCAAGAGTGGGGGCGTCGGCCGATAGTACTATCAATACCTCCGCCGGCTCCCGAAGGTAACCAGTCTAAAGTATGTATGGTGAAGCATAATTGAAAACAAGTTTAGCACATTAAGGCACATATCGCAATAAACCACACATAATGTCCAAAGAGTATAAGAAGTATAGTGTAACACAATTGTATAAATGGTTTGAGTATTAGCAAGAGTAAAACAAGTATTTAAGCATGTATCTCCCCCGAGTTTGTAAGAATTTAAACGGTAAGCGGGTATGAACTCATTTGTATGATTGATATGCTAACAAAATGAAATGCGAAAATGAGGCAAAACTATCATACCTAAAATGAATGATATGCTCTAATATAAGTCATGAAACAATGTTGTGCATGCAAATCCATATGTAATCTATACCACTTATACGTTTTTGAAAATAGACTTTATCGTTGAAATATATGTTTATGACATCTCGTCATGTTTATAAAATACTTTAAAAGTATATACGTTGAATCAACATTCTACGATAATCCTTTGTGATTTATTATGAAATTATAACTTTCGTTAGTAAAATAATTAATGGTTGAAATTTTCATGAAATTGAATATACGGCCTCGAAAAGCTAGTCATAAAATGGTGCACGTCGAGTGTCAGGAAACAAACTCAACGGTTTTGGGAAGCTTATATCATTATCTCAAAGTTTTAGTATTTAAGTTTTCATCCTAGAGGTCTCGATCATGGAGAAAAATATAGGTAAAGTGTGGTACTTGTGTCCAAAATATCGTTTTAGGGTGGTTTTAACAAAGTTTAAGTGACTATATTTTATCGTTACAACTCCGGCAATGACGGTTGGACATTTTGGGAAATATGCTTGGCGAACTTACTTTTACTAGAAGACATCACGTTATAAAAGTATTACATCCTTGTTAAAAACGACCCTCAACATGGTCACTTGTTGCCGTAGGGTTTGTCTAATAGAAATATATTAGTTTTTCTTATATAATAAAGTTACGGCAACTTTGTGTAAACGTGTATAATTTAATCGTTACAAGTCCGTTTCTACGTTTTATATGTCCTATGAATCGTAATAATATATACTAATATATTTTTGATAAGTCGACACATTTTATAACGCTTAAGACTCATTTTTGACTCGTAAAAGTTAATATAACATGCTGAATTTTCTGGAATTATTAGTTTTCGTCGTCAAACTTCAAAATAGCATAACTTCTTCGTTATAACTCCGTTTTAATCCGTTCAATGCCCGCGTTTTCGTTTTAAAGTGTATTTTCCAAATATCTAGCCCAAAATATTTTACCAACTGTAGAATTTTCCCAGATTTAAAAATATGGACAGACCCTTAATTAAACTTGTGAAATGAGTTTTCAGCGCAAAACCTATTCATAACCAATTCAAAACAACTCCGAAGCTATTCTAATCCTACCATACACCTTCTTAGGGTGTCATGGGTTCCTAGGCATCACCAAAAGTGATATGTTTCAAGAATATTATAGGATGAAAATATATATATATATAACACTTAATAACAATGAAAAATTGGTATAAACCTCCATAAGACTTGCATGTTTTTCCCAAATATGATGTATGAACATAAAGTATATATGAAATATGAAAATGAATATGAGATGCTTACTAGTTAACTTGATGAGGTTAATGAACAAAGGTTTTTCCTAATCACCCAAGGTTTTTATAGCACAACCTTAATCAAGAGTGATACTAGAGTGTAAAATACTTGTCTTGAAAATATTTTGGTGATCACCTTCTTGGTCCTATGGTGGCCGGTTGTGTTGGAGAAGAAAGAAAGAAAATCTTTACACTTGATATTTTGAGTTGTATGTGTTTATTGTGAGTATAAAATGAATACATATTAGTGTAAGTTAGATATTTTGCAAGTTTTGTGTTGAGTCATCCATGTGAATGTCGACCAAAGTGTTGAGTTAGCTAGTTTATTTTTTTTTTCTTTTATAATGTATTAGTATAAGTAGATGTAAAATTAAGTAAAGATAAGTAGTAACTTGTATACACATTTGAGCATTTAGGATAGCGTTAACTAATAAATTTTTAAGGTCAAGATAAAATATATTAAGGTCATAAAATTATAAAAATACATTTCTTGAAAGATTTGAGTGAATAAATATTTATCGGGTTGAATTTACGAAACCGTAAATAATATATAAACTTAACAATTTATATCTGATAAATTTAAAACACTGGGTAAACTAATAATAATATTTTTATAAACTTAATATGAGTATAAAAATATATTGTGAAAATTTTTGGAAGTAACGGATCAAATGTTCAAAATAATTAATTACGCGATAGCGTTATTTAATAAGAAATTATGCGTTTAATGTGAAATGCAAAACCATGCATGAGCTAGTATGATGAATGTTGAGTTTGAGAAATGACCAAAAATTGAGAATTGTGACATTTTTGAGAAAAAATCCATTTGACAACTATATATAAGGTGCGATCATTTCGGAATTCTGGAATTTTTAACAGTTGGTAAAAATTTTTGGGCTAGATATTTAGAAAATATACTTCGACGTGGCGCTTGAATGGGTAAAAACGGAGTTATAACGAAGAAGTTATGCTATTTTCAAGTTTAACGACGAAAACTATAAATTTCAGAAAATTCAGCATGTTGTCTCAACTTTTTACGAGTCAAAATGAGTCTTAAGCGTTATTAAATGAGGCGATTTATCAAAAATATATTAGTATACTTTAACAGACTAAGGACATATAAAACCTACGGACTTGTAACGATTAAATTACACGCGTTTAAACAAGGTTGTCGTAACTATTTTATATAAACATAACTAATATATTTTCTAATAGACAAACATTACGGCCGTGAATGACCATGTTGAGGGTCGTTTTTAACATTGATGGAATACTTTTTATAAAAAGATGTCTTCTAGTAAAAGTAAGTTCGCCTAGCCTATTTTCCAAAATGTCCAACCGTTCGTCAAACGGAGTTGTAACGAATAAAATAAGGTCACTCAAACTTTGCGAAAACCACCTTAAACAATATTTTTTGTACAAGTACCATACTTTACCTATATATTTTATCCATGATCAGACCTTTATGATAAAAACTTCAAATCTAAAACTTTGAGATAATGCTACAAGCTTTCCAAAACCGTTGAGTTTGTTTTCTAACACTTGATATTCGCTATTTTACGACTAGCTTTTCGAGGCCATTTAGTCATTTTCATGAATTATCAAATGATATTGTTTTACGACGAAAAGTTATAATTTCATAATAAATCATTAAATGATTATCGTAGGATATCATTTCAAAATAAATACTTGTAAAGTAATTTATAAATTGTCAAGACGTTATAAGATTATTTTCGACGATAAACGTTATTTTCAAGAATTCACAAGTGGTATAGATATCATACGAGTTGCATGCATAACATTACATCATGACTTATTATATATCATATCATTCATAATAGGTGTGATTAGAGATTGCATCATTTCATGTACTCACTTTTGTCATCGTATCATTGTACCAAGTGAGTTCATAGCCCCACTTTCTATTATTTAATTGTTTTACAAACTCTGGGGAGATTGCTATATAATCGAACACAAATACTTTGAACTGTATGCTATATCCAAATGTTTTATTGTCACTAAGTAATCAATTGCCATGTTTGAAGTCCCTACATCATGCACCATTAGTCACTTGCGAGTGGCGTGAATATTGTGAATAGGCCTATTGGAATTAACACTCCCGTTCTTATTGACCCGGTTAGGGGAAATCGAACGCACTATATTTGAATCATTAAGGTAAATTGGCAAGTTTACCTATTAGGGCTGCGATGAAACGATTTTTACCAATTTCTATTGGTACGAGGTTTACGCTTTGGTTGTCATGAACTTAGTGAAATAAATGCTGTTTTGTTTTCAACGATGAGTGTGAATCAACGTAACTCACACTACGAATATTGTTTTCAAACGAATTAATTAAACCTATGGATTTCACTCAACCTTTGTGTTGACTGTTTTAAGCATGTTTTATCTCAGGTATCTAAGGCATACACTTCATGGCATGCATGTGGACTTATCATAGAGTCGTGGTGACGACGCGTCTCACATGGGATTTATGCACTTTAAAAACATCGTTTGGCTTGTATCAAACTTATTTCCATACATGTTGATTTTCATTTGGGACCTACACTTTGTAAACTCTGATTGTTTTATTAAATCAAACGATGTGTTTTCCAAATGACACTTTAGGTCGTTCAATATAACTGTGATTGTGATGCTATGACAGTCAACCTCGAATTCCATTCATTGCAGCGGTAATTTGGGGTGTGACAGATTGGCATCAGAGCTTGGTTATAGAGAACTAGGTTGCATCATTGACCCTAGACTATAACTACGTCATCACAGCATCTCATCATTTCATCATAAGTGCATATTCACTTCATGCGGTTTATCGTACATTTTGAGTTGTTTACTTTCATTTCAAATCGATTGTCACATGGATGCCTTTAAATACCCATCCCATTATCCTTTCTTCATACTCCAAGCGGAGACTTGCCTTGTCATTCCCTATCACAATTTTAATATCAGTTGACTCATCATCAATAACGTCGAATGCCGAGACAAAACCTTTAAGTAGGGCGAAGTCACTCTCACTCCTTTGTTTCACCACTAACATGTCGAGTTACACGTTATTCACACATTAAGTCACTAAACCATCATACATTTGAAGCACTTACAACATCTCATAACCCATTTCTAGGAATCCGTCATTCATTTTTAAAAAACAAATAACCTCAAATTTATTATCTCATATCACATCTCTTTAGAGCGCTTATTCTTATCATAGGACTTTGCTACGTCTCACATTTCCTCTTATTTTGAAGAAGGTTGGCGGAAGAAAGCTCCACAAGTTATGACACAAGCGTATGCAAAAGTATGTGAGGGATAGTATAGCCAGAGGCATTAAGGACTTGAAGAGCAACAGTGGCGGTGCATTCTGGAAGTCGCGACTCTTCCAAAGCCGCTAGACTTGCTAATCTTTCGCTGAAGGCTGCTGACTACTGAAACAGCTAGACTATGCTGGCGAAATTTGCGACTCTCTTGAGGCTGCAAGACTTGCAACTACTCAGAGGCGCGGCAATGTGAAGCTGCTAGACTTCTTCTGCTGCAGAATTCTGGAGGTTCTGGGGTTGAAGTTGTTCATATAAGGATTTTAAAAGGAGATCCACTAAATTCAAGGGCAGAAGGGCCACTGCTATGGTTCGATGGTTTGAGAAAATGGAGTCAATGTTTCTTTTATGCAATTGCCACGATGATTGCAAGGTTAAATTCGCTACAAGTACACTTTTAGATGGGAGCAATGTAGGTGGTGGGGCTACGTATGCATAGCCATGGGAATGAAGCGCTTCAAGCTTCAAGTAAAGGAGCAATTTAACATGTGAAGAAGTATTGTTGTGACTGAGGTGAAAAGAAGTTGGAAGCGAATTTTAAGAACTAGTATTTGACCCCAGATACGACATGAGACCTACATTGAAGGTTTCAGAATTGGCTAGCCATATATGTTTTCGGACAACGAAAACTACTTTTCATTGGGGACTTCCCAGTTATTCAAGGTGATGTGATTTCCTTTGATTATAAGCGATTGAAGAATCTATTCGAGTATCTCAGCTTCATGGCACAAGTATTGAAGGGAAATATTACCAACACCAACCGTAACAACAAAAATGCAACAATAGCACCAACTCAACAATCAGCAAAGCAACAACAACAACAACGACGATAACCAAAACAACAACAACAAAAGAAAATGGGAAAATGACCAAGGAGGTTATAATAACAACCAAACGTAACCATCATCAACAACAGAATAGAAGGCAAAAGAAATTTTGCAATGGTTTATGTTCTTTACACCAATAGAAGCGAGAGGTTATCTTTGGAACCACCCCACTATGTGTCGATGTAAGTTTCATCACACTTTGGGTCCTTGCCACCTTAGAATGCCACAAGTGCAAATGGGACACCTAGCCGGGGATTGTAGAGGTAAAGCCATGGTCACATGCTTCGGATGTGGGGAGCAAGGACACTTCACTCGGAATCAATGCCGAAACCAAGGTCAACAATTTGAAGGTGCTCATGGGAATGCATACATGTTAGAAGGAGGAGAAGCTCGCCATGGTCTCAACAACGCGGAAGACTAAAGAAGTTTAGAAACTAACGATCTCATTTTCCTTATGTACTATATGCGTACTAAGTTTATGTCTTCCATCGTATTAGGATCTTTATAACTTTAGATGTACTTCTTTGTTTGATAAAACACTTTCGTTGTAAAATATTCTCATCTATCGTACTTTATTTTCTTTCGATTGATATCACTTACAAAGGGTTTTACTTCCTTTACTTTAAGCGCCATTTTAACGACGGTTTAAAATCAATGTAAACATTGAGTTATAATAACTAAACCCGAGCGTCCACATTATCGTTCCTTAATTATACATAGCCTAGCTAACTATGTCTACTGAATGCAGGAGGATCATGTTATGTTGGGCTTGATTATTTATAAATCTTAGTGCAAGCAAAATTTTCATATATTCCTAAAAGTCAAAGTGATACTCATGGGAGATTCTTCCAATATATTTTCTCTATGCGTGTTTTTGTACACTCCAATCAATCGATAACCATAACGACACTTCTTCATGTTTTCTTTCCTCGTTATTCATCACAAACTCAAAAATTCGATAGACCAACATGGATTGAATTCCTTTTTGAATGGGCGAATGTGACAACTGTAATTTAAAGTCGGTTTTACAAAATTTTGAAATTTTACTATTCATCTAGAATTTACTA
This sequence comes from Chrysanthemum makinoi, assembly GCA_910596185.1. Lineage (NCBI taxonomy): Eukaryota > Viridiplantae > Streptophyta > Magnoliopsida > Asterales > Asteraceae > Chrysanthemum > Chrysanthemum makinoi. Next base: position 95,977,191 of record OU343223.1, on the reverse strand, counting down.
TTCATGGTTCAATTCATCATTTTACTATTCATCATTTTGAAGTCGATTTGATATTACGAGCGTATTTCAAAATTTTACTATTCACGAAACACTATTCATTCAGGAGAAAATCACTATTCATCATTTAGCGTAAACTAGGTTTCACAGTATCAAATTCAGCGTAACTTTAGTGGTTTTAGTGCGAATTCATGAACAATAATCATTTCATATATAGACTAGGTTTAATCTACATATCATTAGCATCATTATCATCATATTAGTTCATGCATGGTTTTGCATTTTACATTAAGCGCATAATTTCCTATTAAATAAACGCTATCGCGTAATCATTTATTTTGAACATTTGATCCGACACTTCCAAAAATTATCCAGATATATTTTTATACTCATATTAAGATTATAAAAATAATATTATTAGTTTACCCGGTGTTTTAAATTTATTTGGTATATAAATTGTTATATTTATATACGGTTTTATTAAATACTACTTGATAATTATTATTTCACTCAATTTTTGTAAGAAATGTATTTTTATAATTTTATGACTTCAATATATTTTATTTTGACTCGTTAAAATTTATTTTTAGCTAACGCTACCCTAAATGCTTAAATAAATACACAAGTTACTAATTATCCTTAAATAACTACACTTTTACTTCTACACATATGTACTTAGCTACTCAAAATACATCTAGTCTTTTTTTTTATTTATGTCGACCATAAGAGGATGACTCAACCTTTTTTAGTACAAATATCTTAGTCTACACATAATACTTACATTATTTTATATTAACTACTAACTCATACATACATAATATCAAGGTGTGAAATAAATCTACTCTCATTTCCATTATCATCAACCGGCCATAAGGAGACCAAGACAAGGAGATCATATTTTTTTTTCAAGTCAAGTAATTTCACAACTCTAGCATACTCTTAAGCAAGGTTTTGGAATAAAAACCTAGGGTATTTAGGATAAACCCTTGTTCTTTAAACCTCATCAATTAACTAGTAAGCATTTCATGATCATATTTATTTTTCATATTCATACTTTGGTCATTTTATCATGCTTGAGAAAAACATGCAAGTTATATGGTTATCTATACCACTTTAATTGTTTTTAAGTACTATAAATGAATATATATCATCCTATAATTATCCCTTGAAACATATCATTTTTGATGATGTCTAGGAACCCATGACACCCTAAGAAGGTGTATGGTAGGTTTAGAATAGCTTTGGCGTTGGTTTGAAGTGGTTGGAATAAGTTTTACGCGAGAAAAATCCATTTCGACAACTATATATAAGGGTCTGATCATTTATGTGAATTCGGAATTTTCGAGCAGTTGGTAAAAATTTTTGGGCTAGATATTTAGAAAATATACTTTATAAGCAGCGTGGCGCTTGAATGGGTTAAAGCGGAGTTATAACGAAGAAGTTATGCTATTTTCAAGTTTAACTTGGAAAAAACTATAAATTCGAGAAAATTCAGCATGTTGTCTCAACTTTTCTGAGTCAAAATAAGTCTTAAGCGTTATTAAATGTGTCGATTTATCAAAAATATATTAGTATACTTTAACACAGAGCTAAGGACATATAAAACGAAGAAAACGGACTTGTAACGATTAAATTACAGCAGCGTTTAAACAAGGTTGCCGTAACTATTTTATATAAACATAACTAATATATTTTCTAATAGACAAACATTACGGCCGCGAATGACCATGTTGAGGGTCGTTTTAACATTGATGGAATACTTTTTATAAAAGATGTCTTCTAGTAAAAGTAAGTTCGCTAGCCTATTTTTCCAAATGTCCAACCGTTAATCAAGCGGTTTGTAGCGAATAAAATACGGTCACTCAAACTTTGCCAAAACAACCCTTAAACAATATTTTGGATACAAGTACCATACTTTACCTATATTTTTCTCCATGATCGAGACCTCTATGATAAAAACTTAAAAGCTAAAACTTTGAGATAATGGTACAAGCTTTCCAAAACCGTTGAGTTTGTTTTCTAACACTTGATATTCGCTATTTTACTTACTAGCTTTTCGAGGCCATTTAGTCACTTTCATGAATTATCAAATGACATTGTTTTATGACGAAAAGTTATAATTTCATAATAAATCATTAAATTATTATCGTAGGATATCATTTCAACATAAATACTTGTAAAGTAATTTATAAATTGTCAAGGCGTTATAAGACTATTTTTCGACGATAAACGTTATTTTCAAAAATTCACAGGTGGTATAGATATCATACGAATTGCATGCATAACATTACATCATGACTTATTATATATCATATCATTCATAATAGGTGTGATTAGAGATTGCACATCATTTGATGTACTCACTTTTGTCATCGTATCATTGTACCAAGTGAGTTCATAGCCCCACTTTCTATTATTTAATTGTTTTACAAACTCTTGGGGAGATACATGCTATATTTTTAACCGAACACAAATGCTTTGAACTGTATGCTATATCCAAATGTTTTATTGTCACTAAGTAATCAATTGTCATGTTTGAAGTCCCTACATCATGCACCATTAGTCATTTGCGATGGTAGCGAATATTGTGAATGGGCCTATTGGAATTAACACTCCCGTTCTTATTGACCCAGTTAGGGAAAATCGAACGCACTATATTTGAATCATTAAGGTAAATTGGCAAGTTTACCTATTAGAGCGGCGATGAAACGATTTTACCAATTTCTATTGGTACGAGGTTTACGCTTTGGTTGTCATGAACTTAGTTAAATAAATCTTTGTTTTGTTTTCATGAGTGTGAATCAACGTAACTCACACTCTGAATATTGTGTTCAAAACGAATTAATTAAACCTATGGATTTCACTCAACCTTTGTGTTGTTGATTTTTTTAAGCATGTTTTATCTCAAGTATCTAAGACATACACTTCATGGCATGCATGTGGACTTATCATAGAGTCGTGGGGCTGACGAGCGTCTCACATGGGAATTTATGCACTTTAAAAACATCGTTTGGCTTGTATCAAACTTATTTCCGTACATGTTGATTTTCATTTGGGACCTACACTTTGTAAACTCTGATTGTTTTATTAAATCAAGCGATGTATTTTCCAAACGACCCTTTAGGTCGTTCAATATAACTGTGATTGTGATGCTATGACAGTCAACCTCCGAAATTCCATTCATTTTAATTAATTTGGGGGTGTGACAAATACAATCCATTTTCCACTTTATCATTTCTCTCATTTTTGCAATAAAAATATTAAAAAAAAAAAATGAAACAGAAAATGATAAAAGACACAATAGTTTCTTGTGGGAGTAAAATAATCATTTAGGTGTTAAGGGTAGCAATAACAACCCCATTTTAATAAAATTTTACTCTAACTTTACAAGAGTTACAACAGAATACGGTTCTCAACACTTTTTTTTACATGAAAAGGTTTAGTGGAAGAAAGCTATTATTGAAGCGATATACCAGAGCAATGCAGTATATTGCAGTTATAATGGTTGTTGCAACTTGAAACCGCAATCATTGCTTGCTTGAACTAACATTAATCACTTTAAAGATACACCTTTAAACGTAGCCATTAAATCGTCACAAGTCACGATCATATTCATTACATGTTCCATGAGCAGTATCGAACCACAAGTATGTAAAGTTAGGACGATAAACATCTTTTCAGTCAAATTATCCTTTCACTTGTCCTTGTACAGTTTTATCATTTTTTTGCAAAAGAATTTCTCAAGTATATTTCATGGTTACTAGTTGGAGCCGCGCCTGGCCGCGGCGATAAATATAGTTATATAATAAATATAGTAAATTAATTGCTAACTAACTCTCCTCACATTCCTCACCCGCTTAGTGAATTCATTTCACAACACTCCAAATGTATATGTGTTTGTTTGGGTTTTTCGTATCTTTCCCGTCACATCATTATTCCGCATATAAAAAGACATTCACAATCTCTTACCCGTCAAATACTCTCTCAAAAGTAAATGATTTTGATACATCAAGTTTGTATTGATTGAAATAAAGGTTAAAGTTATAAAAATTTTGAATTAAAATAAAAAAAACCTACTAAAAATGTAAAAACTAAAAACTCATAAAAATATATCAGAATGGATGTTGAATTAAAAGCACAAAATTTTAAAAAATGTGATGAAATTAGATCATAAAAAAATTAAACGAATTAAAAGATATTTAAATATAAAAATAAATGTGATTAATTAGTTAAGAAGTGACACGTGTCACCCTATTATTGGAGCTCCTTATTTTATTTTGTTAGAGCTCCTCTATTTTTGTTATTTTTAGTTAGAGAAGTGAACATTTCCAATGAATAAGCTCCTTATCTTAACTTTTGTTGAGCACAACTTAAATGCTTTATATAATAGTACTTGATCGGATACTGCAGCGATAATTATAGTTATATGTGTTTGCTTACTGCGTTTGAATTCGTTTTCACAACACTTCGAATGTATATGTGTTTGTTTGGGTTCCGTACTTTCCCGTGACATCATTATTCCATATAGAAATACCCATAATCTCTTACACGCCAAACACTCCCCCAAAAGTATATGATTTTGACGAATCAATATTGTATTGATTAAAATAAAGGTTAAAGTTGTAAAAATTTGAATTAAAATAAAATAAACCCACTAAATATATAAAAACTAAAAACTCATAAAAATATATCAAAATGTATGTTGAATTAAAGAGCATAAAATTTTAGAAAATATGGTGAAATTAGATTATTAAAAAAATAAGTGGATAAAAAGATATTTCAATTTGAAAATAAAAATGAAATTTTACTTGAGAATTGACACATGTCACTTTATAATTGGAGCTCCTTATCGTACTTTTTAGTGGTTAGGATTTAGACTTGGAGTTTGTTAAAGTGACACAATAAATCTCATGAATGTACCATTATCTTAATTTTTGGTAAGGAGTTAGCCTTGAAATGAGTTTTGGTTTTACATGCATTATAATATACTCCCTCCGTGCAAAATTATTGTCGGAGACAAAATCACCGGATTTAATAAAAGTGGGATGGCAACACAATTTTCAACCACTCATATGAATATTCTCACTAAATTCCCATTTATTACTAAAAGGAAAGTGGCCAATCTTTGAGACATCTCCAAAATGGAATTTATGTGATAATTTGAGGCGGAGGGAGTAGCATAGATAGATAATGATTGTTGCAACTTGAAACCGCAATCATTGCTTGGTTAAACTAACATTAATCACATAAAAGACACACCTTTAAACGTCGCTATTAAATCATCGCAAGTCACGATCATATATACATGTTCCCTGAGCAATATTGAACCACAAGAATGTAAAGTTAGGACGATAAACGTTTTTCAGTCAAATTATTCTTTCACTTGTCCTTGTACAGTTTTATCATTGTTTGCAAAAGAATTTCTCACGTGTATTTCAGGATCATAATGGTTGTTACAACTTGAAACCGCAATAATTGATTGCTTAAATTAACATTAATCACTTTAAAGACACACCTTTAAACGTCGCCATTAAATCCTCAAGCTAACATTAATCACTTTAAAGACGCACCTTTAAACATCGACATTAAATCCTCACAAGTCACGATCATATTTATTACATGTTCCCTGAGCAATATCGAACCACAAGTATGTAAAGTTAGGACGATAAACGTTTTTTCCGTCAAATTATTCTTTCACTTATATATGTACAATTTTATCTTTGTCCTTTTTGTTCCTACTAACTAATAATGTTAAGATAATTAGATAAGAATTGTACATTTGTTACATGAAAATGAACACACATGGTTAACAATTTTCTATAGTGATGTCCAATTGAAAAGACTATACGGCTTTATATGTGTACCTTGTTCTATTCAAATTCAAAAGCATAATTACTAAAAACAAGGCCAAGGCCATGACCTTATATTGTGGGTACGTACTAAACTCGCCAAGTATTCACTCGGCCAAAGTCTTATCTATTGGAATTCATAATATTTTGTTGTCAGGAGCTTTAAATTTCACTTGGTCAACATATAAATTTAATTTCACTTGGAATACATAATATCTTTTTGTCACCAGCTTTTATTTTTTATTTTGAAAACTACAAACTCAAATTCTCAATTAACCACTTTCTTAACTAAACTAATTAAATTCTAACTAAATTACACTTAAAACCACATATAATCATGTATATAAATAGGATAATTTTGATTTTCAAATACACTTAACTTTTACCAATCTACAAATCCGTTTAACCAACATTTTCTAGCAGTAAATCATTCAACATACAAGGTAAGTAACTAGTATGATATTATATTTTCGTATGTCTACTGCTACGTTTTTTTCTTTTTATGTATATAATATGCCTACCATGGTTTTACCTTTTCTTATGTTTACTTGAAGTGTAACTCTTTGAAGAGACATGCATACTTAATGATTAACGTAAATGATACATTTCATAGAAGTAATATGTAACATACTCTATGTTTTCTTGTTCAACGCCTATTACTGCTAGAGTGGTAATATTTTGGTTAAAAGAGTGAATTTGCCACTTAAGATATAAAAAAGAGTTAGTTTGCCACTCATTTTTTAAGCCATCCTTGTTTGCCACTAAATTATACTAACAAATGTGTATTTTCCATTAATCTTCATCAATTGTTTGTTTTTGGTACTTAGTGAGAATATTCTGTTACGTATAAGCAAAATCCCGTTAACTACTTGTTAACCCAGAATTATGCAATAGCAATATTGGCTAAAGAAGTAAACTTTACGAACAAAAAGAGTACCACTATGCTAGTACAATTTGATAATTTAAGTGCATTTGGCTATGCAAGAGTTTAATGAAATTTAAATAGACATACAATCTGATAGGTGAAATAAAGTTTTTGAGATGTCAAGTCTCATTAAACCCACATGCTATACCGTGCAATGCGATACCTAGCTAGAAGTTCATGTTTCTATTTTTTTTCTTCATTGGAATTTTATCAGCTTTAATTTTGCAATAGCAATATTGGTTAAGAAGTAAACTTTACGCACAAAAAGAGTACCACTATGCTAGTACAATTTGATAATAATTTAACTGCCTTTGGCTATGCAAGAGTTTAATGAAATTTAACTAGACATACAATCTGATAGGTGAGATACGTACAGTTTTTGAGATGTCAAGTCTAATTAAACCGACATGCTATACCGTGCAATGCAATACCTAGCTAGAAGTGCATGTTTCTATTTTTTTTCTTCATTGGAATTTTATGAGCTTTAATTATGCAATAGCAATATTGGCTGAAGAAGTAAACTTTACGCACAAAAATAGTACCACTAACAATCTCAAGGATTTATGATTAAGAAAAAAAGGGTTAATGTATGTATATCACTTACTGATTCAATAAATAGCTAAACAGTTGTATACTTGTATCTATGCAAGTTGAATAAGTAATAGTGGATAATCATTAAAATTTATGTGTATGAAACTATAATATGATTTTATCTTGAAGCACTTGTGATGATTTGTACTAGCAACCAATAATCGTGTTACTACCTGTGAACTTTAGAATCAAATTAGGAAAAACCGTCTTTTGATTCATTTTGAGATACTCGTTTTTAATTATCACCTAACAGTCAAGAGTTTTATTTCTTTTTCTTCTCGTCTGATAAGATAAGAGGTAATTGACGTATTCTTCCAAGTCATATCCGATTAATTAGTTGCTACACACACATCTAGTAAGGTATTATAACGGATTGGCAAAGTTACACTATCGTACTAATGTTTAGTGGCAAACAAGGGTGGCTGAAAAGATGGGTGTCAATTTAGCTTTTATGATATATTTGAATGGCAAATTCACTCTTTTAACCTAATATTTTTTTAAGAATCACGCTCACAGTGACATCTTTATCTTGGACAAAATTGATTTATTTTTAGGGGTACCAATTTGTATAGTATATTGATTTATCTATTATTGTTTTCTTTTTAAATTAAAGATACGCAATATAATTATTTCAAATAGTCGATTTATGCAACGAACTTTGAAAATTACTATTATACACAAGATACTTTCAAACTTGGAACAATCTACGCAAGATAACCGGTAACTAGCAGGTTACCAGGTTTTCAAGCTTGAAAATTTACAAGAATGATCCTTGTGTGTAGGATCGTGTATTTTATGTTGTTTAGATGATTCGGGTGGTCTAGGATTGTGATAATACAAGAAATCCATATTTAGAGAGATGAAGAGAGGAGAGGGAATCCTAGAGAGAGAAATAAAATAACAAATGAAAGGTTAGCTTCAGTAGTTCCAACCCTCTACCTTGGGAGGTAGAGGGTATTTATAGTCTGAACCACGCGTCCTCCTGACGGTTGTGGAGCAGGCATCTGATGGGTAAAGACCCGTCCTTCCTCCACGGTGTTATACTAAACTAATCTACGCTACAAACTAACTAATAAACTACTAAATAACGTAACAAATGACACGTCTACGAGCTAACATATGCTAGAACATAATTAGGGTAACATAATTAGGGTGACCGACACTTTAACATGGAATTTCCAATTCCTAACAATCTCCCCCTAAGGGACGTCACCCCATGAAATACATTTTGCATCCTAGCATTCTATCTTTGTCTTTAGTTCGAGCTCGTGACTTCTATTCTTCAAGTTCCGCAAACTTTGTGCTTTAGTAGCGATTCTTCAAAGTCCGATTATTTTGTACTTTCGATGCGGGTCTTTGAAGCTGATCCACATCTTGATGATCTTGAGCTTTCTTTGAGATCATCGACCCACGATAAATCTCTGGATCACCCTTTATTGTGTTGCCATCATGTGATGTTGTGACTTTTGGACCGACATGCTCACACTTTTGAATCATGACATCTTTCCATCAGAGTAGCGGAAGCTTTTTGGTTCATGATATTTCGGCAGCTTGAGAAGCATAGTATAAAAATATCAGAGCCAGGTTATGTAGATATGCACAAGTCATGATTTCTTAAATTAAGTGTGGATCTTTGTAGCATGCGGCTTTGGATTGACTTCTCAATTGATGGTACAGCGGAGTCAAATGTACTGCAAACAACATTAGCAATAAATCACACGAAAGTGTCTTTGATCACTTTTGTTGAATTGAGGTACGGCCCGGTTCCCGTTGATCGGTTCAAGTTGCTATGATCGAGGTATAATCCGAAGAATTACCTTGGCGAGGGTTTCGCAGTGCTCTAGCCGTTCTCAAACCGGAATCTCAAAGAAGACAACAGTGGAGTGAACCAAATAATTGAGATTCAGCGATTGATAAAAATGATTTGAAAAACAATCGCGTATTGCTTGAAGAAAGAGTTTTGCAATACGACGAAGGTATTATGAGAAAGATCAATTTTCAATCAAAATACTTTTTGTATTTAAAACATGAATATACATTTGATGTCTTTGGAGAAAAGAAGAGATTAAGCATCAAACGGTTTTTCCAAAAGTATTCGTAATTCCATTCCTGGACCAAGGTTGATTCAATTGAATCTCCCATCGTTTCTATCGGTTGTCACAAGCTTGATCTAATGAGAAGATCTCACATGTCACCCACCAAGAGCTTGTTTGATGTTGGCTCTAGAAGGATTTCCATCTTCATCGTGAATACTTTTACATATCACTCAAATGTTCTAGCAATACCACAAGGATAATGCGTAGGACTCTTAATATATTCTTACTTTCCACATTGTGTGAAACAGCAAGTCTTCATTAATTTAGTGTCCTAATGAGATATTGTGGATGATCTCTTGGCTCTAGACTCAATAGTGCACATTTGGTTCCTATGCCGGAGACTAGGGAGAGGGTCTTCTTCAATATCAACAATCTCTAAGAGAAAGTCGATAGATTATGTAGGTTCCCCGTGAGAATGAAACAAGTCCTTTTAAGAGGAACTTGAGTAGCTTGGGAAGTTTAGTGCAGTGCGTCACTGGGTCCATGATGTCTTGTCTTCAATACCGGTGTTACCTTAGTAACCACCGGTATATATGTGAACCGGTTTCTCCTAAGGTTGAATTATTGGAGGGATATTTCTTTTCACCCTTTTTCACATTCATTTCTTTTTCATTCTTCAACCCTTCGAGTGCTTAGAGATTTCATAACTAGAACCTTGTTGGGTTTACTCATTCTAGCTCTATCTCAGTCTGCACTCTTCCCATATCTCACTTTTCTCCTTTTTCATCATACCTAAGGACTCTACACTATCATTATGGTTTGTCCAGGTAGATCCCTCGATCTGGCGGGATCGTGGGAACGAATACCTAACCTAACCATCCTTATAATACCATGCATAAAGTAAATTGGTCGGTCTTTTGGTATTGTTCTTTCCTTCTCGAAACCAATTGAAAAATCGTTTGGAAAATCAATCAAGGTACTTGTAATATAATATCAAAGCATTTTGTACCTTAATTGTTTTGATATTTTAGAAATGCTCCCCCTCAACATGTGCATATGATTTTGAAATTGTTTGGCACATGGAGGCAAGAGTTCTTTGAAATATATTCTTGATCACAATTTCCATGGAAAAGCCATTTGATTTTCTTTGGTAAATTCTCCCTCATATATGCGAAGGATATTTAAAATAATTTTATCACATAGAGGCAAGAGGTTTTTGAAGTACTTTTCACGATTGCCAATAGAACCATTTGCTCCCCCTCAATATGTGCATCGATATACGAAAGAGTTTGGCACATATTAGAGAACTTTTCACTTTGAATCAAAAGTCATCTTTTATCAATTTTCATATTAAATTACAAATTCTCCCCCGATCAAAAATATCAAACCCTTTGAGATTTTAGATCCCAAGTGATTTAATAAGGTTTAGAAAACATGGGAGAATATGTGCCTGATTTAAAAGCTCTTCTGGTTTATAGTTAAATTCTCCTCCACAATAATGTGTATTATGTATTTGAAATCGTTTTGCACATGAAGGAAGGAGTGCTTTTGAAACAATTATCCTTTTAAAACCGTTTTGAGATTTAAATCACGATCTCTCCCCCAATCAAAAATTTCAAACCAATTGAGATTTTGGATCCCGATTGATTTAAATCATTTGGAAAATTTTGGGGAAAGACGTGGCAAGGTTTAAATATTGAAATTGATTGATAAGGACCACTTATAGACATTAAAGATTGTTAGTGTCAGGTATGATAGTTTTTAAAAGATTTTTAAGTAAAATAAAACTATTTCACAATCAGACAAGAACAGAAAAGATTTCATTTTGAAAGATCTTTGGGTTTTAAAGAAAATCATACCATGACATAACATTAAATATTTAGATCACCACTTATTTTGCATAAACGGACTTGATTGATGAAATATTGATTGAAAATATTTTTATTTTAAATCACTCTCCCTTCATCGATGACCAAAGTCGATGATTGAGTGACTTAAGATTTGATAAAATGAAGTCCCGTGATTTCCAAAATATGAGTTCAGTTTATTTTCAAAACAATATTTTCCATTTTCAAAATAATATTATCAAAATTGTTTAAAAATGGGATCATTCACTACTTTTCCTGCACAAGATCGTTAGGTGGTTGAGCGCTTTTGTTGTTGTTGTTGTTTGGCAGAGGAAAAACCATCTGACGATGCGGTGAGACCTCTTACGTTGCATTGTTTCATGCCAACCAATCCATAGAGGTCAAATGAAGCTCCGTTTCTTCATTTGATGATGAAGAAAACCATCTGCTGATGCAGTGGGACCTCTTACGTTGCATTTTTCATGCCAACTCTCCATAGAGGTCAATTTGAGCTCCGTTTCTTCATTTGTCAACCCAAGATATAGTTACCCTTTCCTTTTGGCATCCAATCATCATACATTGTGGGATCCGGATCGGGAACATTCTTATATACCAATATACTTGCATACGTTAGTGAACACACATACAGATATATGGTGGTCGACAACACCCAAACAACAATCGACTAATACAAGTCAATCCAACATATCAATCGGTTAGTATAAAGCATGGGAATTATGTGTTTATCAAACTATAATCATCTAATCGTAACAATCTTATCCTAGGCACCTAGTCCTTCAACGTAGGTTAACATCATTTTACATTTAAGTATATAGGATAATTAGATAAGCTCGTTATATAGATTTGAAAACATTCTCCCCCTCAATCAATGACTTATTTTCTAAAAATTTTAAAAGCGCTGAAGTCATTGATTGAGTTTTCAATTTATACAAAAACTCTGAATCGATTGTTTTAAAGCAACTCATTTACCACCATTTTGTTAAAACAATATTTTTCGAAGAAGAATTTTTGAAGGAAAAATATTTGAGTAAAACAACAGATCCTTGACATACTTTCCTCATTTTGTTTTAGGATAAGTGCACGATTTTTTTTTGAAAATTGTTTTAGCGTAGCACTTTCCTTCCTTGAAGAGCGGGTTGCTATCAGAAATAATAGCAAGCCATGGTTTAAGCGGTTCTGATGCAGAAATAACGCAAGCCATTTGATTTGTGACATGTTTTGAAAAAGAATATTTACACCTCTGCTTGAACTTCATCTATGGTCCGTGCCATTATTGAATGACATTTCTAAGACCCATAGATGTTATCGATACCAGAAGAAATGTCTTTGAAAAACATATTTTTGGTCTTTTTCAAATTTTCTGATTTTTATAGGTTTTTGTTGGTTTTATATTTTTCTATTTTCTTTTGTTGGTTTTCTATTTTTGTATTTTGGTTTTGATAAATATTTACAAAGATAGAGTAGATGATATAGTTTAAGAAGATGATGATCTGCGATACTGTGATAAGGATATCGAGCAGCCGCGTCGTAGAAGATAGAATTCGTCATCTCTTAAACTTCCACCACCAAAGCTTCTGAGGCTCTAGAATAGAAGATAGAACATGAGCCTTTGAGAAAGAGAGACTTTGCAGCTTCCCCCCCGAAAATCCATTAGAGGAGCATTTCAGCTCTATTTCAAGCTTGCCTTAGCGGTGCAGAGAAGCACACCATTATCATAAATCCGCTGCTCCTTTTAAGAAATATAGTCGAGATTCTTCGTTCGGGGTTATATCATCAACAAGAACAGCAGCGTATCATCCCACTCATAAATAATCTTCTCACATTTCATAACCCTTGAAGTCTAAAGCAATCCATACCAAAAAGTTGTCAAGAAACCACTTCCCCCAAGTAGATGAATTGATGCGGTCGGTCTCTTAGAATAGAGTTCACGAACCGAATACACGTATACCCAAAGACGAGAAACTTATAACATCAGTAGCAGTTAAGTCCGATAGCCAAAGAATAACCCCATGTATACTTTTCTCTCCCCGAAAGTGTATGAAGCTCAAGAACCGAAGTACCCAAATGCCCAAAGAGAATAATCGATAACATTGAAGAAGCGGGCGAATCAGCGATTATCTGCGGATGACTATCTCTGCGGATGTCAACTCCGAATAAGTGATTATATCTCGAATCATTGATTAAGCACTCAAGTGAAACAACGGCGCCCCCAATGTACACAATTCTCTCTCCCTGATGATTGCAATAACATCGAAATCATCACACACTTGTGTACCTCTTTTATCTTTAGAAACTTTCTATTACATCACTTCCCTCACGTAGTTGGAATAATAACACTAAGCGCCATGAGTCAAACCTTGAGTTTCTCTGCGGTAATGACATATGTCTTCCTGGGATTTCTTCAATCACTTAGAAGTATTAAGTTCATCACTTTCAGCGTTTAGATGTGTGTCTCCTTCCCCTTGCTTGGTTTTGATACTTCATAATCGGCAACACATTACTAGCCGTATACTTGAAATCTTTTGAGAAGAACACTTGTAATCTTGTTGGAATCAACTTTGATGAAGAATCTGAGCAAGTCTAATTGGGGATAAAATCTGACATTTCACTCTCCCCGATTAGTGCTCTCCCTAAAGACAATCTTTATGATGAGTGCTTGAATTAAGAAGTCTTTAGATCGTTAAATGCAACTCGTCTTTAGTCTTCTAACATGCGCGAAAGTGTAGAACCGTACGTAGACTCGACCTTCTTTATGATTGTCCAATTGGGGAATAGAAAGTCAACATCTTCAACTCACCAAATGCATTCCCGTTAACTTACAAATAGCAAATCCCCTTAGATCAAATCCCTCCTAATCAAACAAGAACAAAAAGATGTTCATCAAGGAAATCAGCCCTATGTTGGAAGCACTTTGTCATTAAATTCATCAGTCCGTATGAAGATGTCAACCAACGGCTCTTAAGAAGAAACTCCATGTGAAGATGACCCGAAAGAAGAAGCTCGGTTCTTACATGAGTTAGGAGCCGTATGACCATTTATTCTCCGAAGTCAATCAACATCTTTGTAAATTCACACTTCTTCTCCCCTCAAGAATTGCATACGGGTTGCCATTCTTGATTAGACAAATGAATATCTTCAACAAATGTAATCTATTCACACTTCTCCCCGCAAAATTAGCACATGATGATATGCATTATCGTATTATAGTTGAGCAAGTGGAATAAAGAAAACAATCAACATTATTAGGTTCCTTGATATTTGAAAGCGCATGGAAAAAGTATGAAGCATGTTGTTGAGAATGGTCATAAATGAGAATATTTCTCTTCTTTAGAAGATAAAGCCTTAGCAAGCGTACACTTTTCTTTTCTTTAGAGCAGGCTTGAACTATTTGTGTTCAAGCGTCATAAATCTCTTTCTTTTATCAATCTTGGCAAACTTGTAATCAACATTATCATTCGGTGAAGCTCTTTTGTCGTGATAGGCGATGGAAAACCCATATGATGAATTTGACCTGGTAAAATAACACGAGACACAAGTGACTTAAACTTGCACATATGTAACAAGAGGTCCGGATTTCCATTAGCATCTCTAAAATACTCTCTAAGTACTCTCTAAGTACTCTATACTCTTCATCCAACCAACCATCAAGTATAAGGCGTACATCACCTCTTGAAAATCCACAATTGAATGTGACAGGAACTACGCGTAACTCCTTAAAGTTAGTTATTTTGTGGTGGTAAGAGCCCGATTCCCAAGTGGTAAAGAAAAGGAAAAAGTCACCCAACAATAACTAGATTTCCAAGTCTTCGTTTTGATAATAAGCTTTGTAGAAAACTAGAGAGGGTTGAATAGTTTCATTAAAATATTGTTTGAAACTTATTGAAAAGATCAATTGATATTGATCTTAGATATGTTAAGAAATATGGCAATATGTAAAGAGTAAATAAGGAAAGAAATGATCAAACCACAACAAGTTGTTTATAGTGGTTAGGTCTACAAGGACTCTTTTCCTTGCCACTACTCCCGCTCCTCGAGTCTCACACTCGAGAGTTTAACTCACTAGTCAACAAGCTCCTTTCACTTGGCGGAGAAAACCTTTCACAGCACACTATTTCAGACACTAAGCTAGATGTCGAGTTCTTTAAGGGTACAACTTCTCCCACAATGTATTTGAGGACTACAAATACTAACCACTCCTGCTACTTAAGATGGTTTTAATATAACAATGAAGTATGAATCAACACTAGAGTCTTACAACACTAAACAAACAAGACTGGTTTGACTTGAATGTGACTTGATCTTCTTTGCTACAAAGATCACTAATATGATGGAAACTGAGTTAGAACGGTTAGAGAGAAGATATGTAAGAGAGTATGATAGAAAGGGATGAAAAACTACTTGGCAGCATTTGCTATTTATAGCCAAAATGGGCGTCCAGGTGTACCAATTTAGTACCACTTGGGTAAAGCGACCAAGATATCAAATCTTTGTAAAAGTCAACTCTATCTAAGTGAGATTGTGCAAGATATGAAGAGTACAAATCCACACAAAATATCTAATGAAATCTTTCAATGATTTCCATGATGCATCACATGATGTCATATGTTGTATTTCTATTTTTAGAAATATGCAAGTACATAAGTAGTGTTTGGTTTTAAGAACCTAACACATTCTAAAAACTACTATCATACATAATGATTAGAGTCATATCAAGATGTTACTAATTATAAATGTAAATGCTTGAATGATGAATATATTGTTTGAAAAAGCTTGTTTTAATATCTATTAAACTTGACAAGCTTTAAGCTTTTATACAAATTAAATTTACTTCTGTCGTTAACAAAACTTAGGTAAAGATCAAAAATATAAATAACGTTTAATGACGATATTTGTATTAAACAGGAAAGGATCTTGAAGAATCTTCATCCAACCATCCCAATACCTTTAGATACTAAGTACACTTGCGTGATATTTCACTTCAACCTCAAATAAATATCTTGAATTAATGCCGCTTGTCACATCTTCGGTTACTGCTCAAATCTAGCCTTCTTTGTCATTTAAATGAACTTTGATAATGGGTTCATCCCGACCATGGTTAAAAGCACAAAACCCCGTAAAACCATGTAATAACAAAAGCCATACGAATATCCAAACACACATCCAATTCATGAAGTACACCCTTATCCCTTCGAAGTAGAAACTGTAGCACCAGCATCGAGAAGAGATCACAAATACACTTTCCTTTCTCCAAGATGGTTCCATCATTACATGATTTTACAATTCTATGGTTTAAACCGAGAAATAGTTTCTTTCACGGGATTTTACAAAATCAAGACAAAACCGTAAACAATGTCAGCTTGAACGTGTTATGACAACTTTGGGTTCGGTGAATATCATTTTAGGAGAACATGGGGTTCTCTTTGTTCATTATCCAACATCAACACTATCATCAACCATCCAATAAACACTTTGGTAAACACATCATTCACGCATTCGTGGCTATTGTAGTGACCACTTGGTGAAGTAAACCCGATATGCCAAACTTGATCATGAAGTGAAATTCCCCATAGTTGTTACTTAAACTTGTACTAATCCTTGTGAAGAAGAAACGGTGTACCCAATGTACAAAACCTCTTGACATATCCCTGGTGGAACACGAGAGTGATAGCTACGTTGTGGGTTAAGAAAAGAATCACAACGTAACTAAATAGCCAAGTCTTTATCACACTCAACAAACGCCCAAACAAGTCATCCGGAGAAAGGTAAGAAAGAAGCGAAATAAGTAAGCGTGCTGAAAAACTTTACTTCAAAACCAAATAAGAGATACCGTACACACAACCCCGTAGTCAACAAGGTTCAAATATTAATTCGAGCCGTGACAAAATATATTATCCGGGAAATCGTAGGCCAAAGTGTCAAACCTCATAACTCATCATTATCAACTATTATCAAGTCTTATAACTTCATAATATTTGAGATACCATAATTTTGGATAGCACACAATTCATGGCAGATCACAAGCATGAAATTCCACGACAAGAAGTATGACGGCCCATGAAAAAACACACCATACCCAATATTATTCGCCCATTATCAAGAGATACCTACTGCCCAAGCTAAAAGACACCCACCTAATCAATTACCCACAACCCTAATACACAGTATAAGATACTACATTTTCTCACACCTAATATCCCTAATAACGGTAACCCTAAAATCCTCTAAAAAAACTCCTCCTTCATAATCTCTCACACCAAACCTTAAGAATTCATCAGTGCGCCTCTCAAATATCAAATATCACAAAACCGAATCAAATAAAACATTTTCCCCTCATTCATAGTCCAATCGACACACATCCTTTCACCTTAGATTAATTATCACAAGATAACCTAAAAAATCATTTTATCCATCATTATTCATATAGGCTAGGGCTCCAACAAGGATGGTTTGAGTGTATGATGGCCGGGGATGGTTGGGCTTGGGTGCAGGATTTTTAGTTGTTTTAATTGAGTCACAAGCAGCCAAGGACATGAGTTAACATACTTGTTAATTTCATTTCTTAGATTCGAATATTAACAAAAATGTTTTAGATCCATGAAGCACATGATCATTTGTGTATAGATCTTTAAGGGTCTATGTGTTCTATGAACCGCACACAAGGGATCAAAGCTGAGATAATTTTCATATTTACCTTTTTGTTCTCCTTTTAACCTTATAATCTGTGATGATGTATGTTTCGTGTTGACCCTTGAATGAATGAGAATAATATCAATAGACACGAAATTGAATCTGAGATCCATTAATTTACTTATCATTTTCGTTTAGGGCTTTTGTAATATTGGATCTGTGATGAAAATACTTCGTGTTTATCGATCCATTACGGTCTTGATGTATTCGTTAGGGACACGAAATATTCGAGATCTGTTCCATCTTTAATTCCGTTTTAAACGAACAAGAATAGAGGACACAACCCCATAATGGTTTTGTTCTTTCTTCAGCGTATAGGAAATTATCATAATTCATAGATCGATGATGGATTATTATTCTTCTCATGAGTGTCCTTTTGAGGCTTGATGAAACTTTGAAAGTCATGAGAAAGAAACAAATCTGAGATCTTGTTTGTATAGTGTATGAGTCGTGGGTCAGAGATTGATGTTGTTTTGATTCTGAGTTAGTTGTAGATGTTCAAGAGGTTGTTGATAAATGATGATTGATGTGTAGATAGTGATGTTTGATCTGTGTTGGTAGATAGTGATATTGCTACAAAATGTCTATGATGAGTTGGTTTGATTCTTGTGTTGAGTCTTGTTGTAGTTTAGACTGTGAAACCTTTCTTCTTTATATCATTCTTTGTCACAGTCAAGTCGCTACATCTAATTTTTTCTTCACAGTCGCTAACATTTTTCCTTACAAACCCATGTCAAAGCAGCATCTCAAAATTCTTTACAAATCGCTACTTGACATAAGGACAAGTCGCTATCATGAGTCAAAA
The DNA here is from genome assembly GCA_910596185.1 of Chrysanthemum makinoi. Lineage (NCBI taxonomy): Eukaryota > Viridiplantae > Streptophyta > Magnoliopsida > Asterales > Asteraceae > Chrysanthemum > Chrysanthemum makinoi. The sequence goes on along the minus strand of OU343223.1, from coordinate 95,958,433 downwards.
CTCATGACAAGTCGCTACTTGAAAGACATAGACAAATTGCTATGACTTGTAAAGACAAGTCGCTTTGAACATTTTTGACTCAACTCGCTTTTGGTTTTTGGCTAACAACTCGCTTGTTGATTTGAGACACAGATGACAGTCGCTTTCAATAAGGACCACAAATCACAACTCGCCTTTGACTTTTATAAAAAAGTCAACAAACCTCCAAGTCGCTACATTAATAAATAGACAAGTCACTTATGAGATTCATTGAATCTGGGCATCATTGTCAACTCGCCTTGAGTACACAAAATGGGGCGAGACCTCAAATCGCTAACAAGAAACAATTTATGTAAATCATCAAAGCGACTTAAAAAAAGCGATATCAAAGTCATTTACAAACGACTTACAGTTCTTGCAAACCATTTAGACAAATTAGTGGCCAAATCAGTATCAAAAACGGATTAAACAAGTAGGTAAATCAAGAACAACATCATAAAGACCAGATTCAATAACCACCAACTTGTAACATTAAAACCGAATCAAACATTTTCTAAACCATAACAAACCGCACCCAAGAGTCGAACAAACCGCATCAAGAAACCATGTAAATCATCATAACAACACAACCTAGGCTCTGGTACCATTTGTAGGATCGTGTATTTTATGTTTTTTAGATGATTCGGGTGGTCTAGGATTGTGATAATACAAGAAAGCCATATTTAGAGAGATGAAGAGAGGAGAGGGAATCCTAGAGAGAGAAATAAAATAACAAATGAAAGGTTAGCTTCACTAGTTCCAACCCTCTACCTTGGGAGGTAGAGGGTATTTATAGTTACAGACACAACGTCCTCTGACGACTGTGGAACAGGCATCTGATGGGTAAAGACCGTCCTTCCTCCAGGTGTTACACTAAACAAATCTACGCTACAAACTAACTAATAAACTACTAAATAACGTAACAAACGACACGTCTACGAGCTAACATATGCTAGACCATAATTGGGGTGACCGACACTTTAACATGGAATTTCCAATTCCTAACATTGTGGCTTGCATTGACTTACACCGGTCATCCCTTGACTTTTTATTCACTTAAAAGTTCAGATAATGGTCCATATGTTTTGCGTTGACTTTCACCTTTAGAACCTTGTATGTTTATGCACGTTTTCGTTTGTTTTTGTACGTTTTCGTCCATTTTGTATGTTTTCGTCTGTTTTTGTACATTTTTGCCCATTTTTTACGATTAGTACATTGTCTATTTTTTCACTTAAAACTCTTTAACTTTCACCTTTAGTCCCTTGTCTTTTTTTCACTTATAACTCTTTAATTTAATTACATAATTCATCCTAGTCTTTTTTTTTCACTTATAAATCTTTGAGCTAATTACATATATGTTTTTATACGTTGTCGTCCGTTTTTATACGTTTTCGTTCGTTTTTGTACGTTTTCACACGTTTTTGTACGTTTTTATATATTTTAATTCATTTTTATACGTTTTCGTTTCGTTTTATATGATTTTATACGTTTTCATCCATTTTATATGTTTCATCCATTTTTGTAATATTTTTGCCCGTTTTTATCATACATTTTCTTTCGCTATATCAGGATTTATAATACCCTAAAGATTCTCCTTGGTGATTTTTGAAGGAAACTTTCGATCACTCAAATCATTTTATTCCTTCATAAATCATCAACATGGCATATATTCATTATTACCTTCCGATTTTTGTTATTGGCCAATCTTATCTTAATATTGTTCAATAGTGGGTTGGGTATGAGTTTTCTTTATTTTACTCAATTGTTGATATTGTCTTATACTATTTGTCATATTATTTGAAGTTGGTGGTTGATTATGCATGGTTCATTAATATTGTTGACTCTATTGGTGTACGATTAACATGCAAGGTGGATAGGTGTTGTGCTTTCTTGCGTATAAAACCCTAACTTTGTAGTTAGGGTTTTTCTTTCTTCTTGTTTGATTGGTGCATGTTGGGTTGTTATTCTATGTTTTAATTTGATTGTGTTTCTGCTTTGTTCGGTGGGTTTAAGGAGATGGAGAAGGGTTTTGGAGAAGGGTCCTAAGATTGATGTGGGTGCAGTACAAGTGATGCGAGTGTGCCAAATTTGGTGCCTCAATCAGGTTCTACTCCTCTATCCTTTTTGATATGTTTAAGGATAAAACACCCAAGAAGAGTTAAGATTTCGGAGATGAGAAACAAAATTGTGTGCTGGTGCTAATGTCACCATTCCTCTGGAAGCTATCGATGAGGTAAGCTCTAGATTCGCTAATACTTTGTATGGTTATTTCATTGGTAAGAGGGCTTTTCCGATAGTTGAAAGTTATGTTAGAAATACATGGGAGAATTTGGTTTACAAAGGGTTATGCTTAATAATGGTTTTCTGTTCCAATTTGAAACCAAAGAGGGTATGGAAAGGGTGTTGGAAGGAAGTCCATGGTTGATCTGATTGGTGCCTATCTTTTTAAATATTTGGACTCCGAACACTAAACTTACAAAAGATGATATAAATTTAGCTCTTGTTTGGGTTAAACTCCATAATATTCCGGTTGTTGTGTATTCTGAGGTTGGTCTTAGTTTGATTACAATAAAAATTGGTTGTCCTATCATGCTTGATTCCTACACGAGTACGATGTGCCTTAAGTGGTGGGGTCGTAATTCCTATGCTAGGGCCCTTGTGGAAGTGTGTTAGGAATTAGAAAATTCAGTCTTTAAAGAGTCGGTCACCTCAAGTATATGTATTTGATAGAAAGCTCGTAGTCGTAGTCATGTTATGTTAGTAAGTAGTTTGTTTTGTAACACCGTGGAGGACGGACGGGTCTTTACCTTGTATGCGGATCCACAACTCGTAGGTGGCGTTTATTTGTAAGACACTATAAATACCCTCTACCTCCCAAGGTAGAGGGTTGAAGCTTCAATACAATTTTTCTTTGTTTCACATAGTTCCCAACTCTCTTCCCTTTCTCTCTCTAGAACTTTCTCTCTCTAAACATACTTGAACGCCCCTTGTTGATTATGGTTTAGTGTGTTTGTGAAATCCTATATCTTACAATTGGTATCAAGAGCCATGGTTTGATCACTCATCTTTCATGCTTTTCATGGTCATAAGGTTTTGGTGATTTGAATCATTTGGACAAATTCTAGTGTTAAAGTTTGAATTTTGTTTGTACTTTTGTGTTTAGGATCATCATATGTGTTTATGTTTTGAATTGGAAGGCTTAAATCATTGTGGTTTGGTTGTTTTGATTGATAAAGTGGTTATTTGTGAACTTTGTACTAAGCGAGTTGAGTCTCGGACTTGTGTTTCTTCGAAGCGAGTTGCTTTGTTATTGGATGCGAGTTGGTATATGCGACTTGGCTATTTAGCGAGTTGACTTTTCATGCGACTTGGGTTCTAAGCGAGTTGTTTCTTCAAGCGACTTAGGTTCTAAGCGAGTTGTTTCTTTAAGCGACTTGGCTATTAAGCGAGTTGTATAGCTAGAGAGTTAGTTAAGTGACTTGGTGGTTAAGTGAGTTGTGTCTGTTTGCGACTTGCTATTAAGCGAGTTGTCTCTATATGCGACTTGGATATTAAGCGAGTTGATTCCTTAAGCAACTTGTTTCTTTAAGAGAGTCGGTTGCTTAGCGAGTTGATAACTAAGCGAGTTGAGTCTTTAGCTAGTTGTCTATTGAGACTTGTTACTTCTTCGTGCTACATTCTTACGGTTGTTCTTTTGGTTTAGTAAAATCCCGTGAAAGAATCAATTTCGGTTGAATCAAAGAATAGTAAAATCCCGTAGAACTTGTAATCATGGAAAACATCGTTCCAACTATTGTTTCTTCGTAGGGGGCGTTCAAGGCAGGGATCAAATACTCGTCCACCTATGCTTGTGAGAGCGGATTATGACTCATGGGCTCAACGAATCCGATTGTACTGTTTGGAAAAAGAAAATGGGGTCAACATTCTCAAATCCATTAATGAAGGACCTTATCAGGTTGAGACTACACGAGACTTAATTGACATAGCTGCAGACGGAACAATGATCTATGGATTAGACAGGCCAAAGATGTATGATGAATTCAATGATAAGGAGAAAAGAGATTCGATCTGATATCAGGGCTTCTAACATTATACTTGAGGTCTTCAAAAGATACCTACAAACTTGTCAATCACAACACTGAAGCCAAGGCAGTTTGGGATAATGTCAAGATGCTTCTCTCAAGTTCTGAATTAACCAAGGAAGACAGAGAATCACAACTGTATGATGAGTTTGAGCATTTCAAGGTGAAACCAGAAGAGAGTGTCTATGAATATTACATGAGATTCCAGTGGTAAATGATATGAGGAATATCAAGATGACTATGACAAATATTCAGCTAAACTCAAAGTTTGTGAACAACATGAATCCAGAATGGCACAAGTTTGTCACCTCGTGTTAACCAAAGGATTGAAGAATACAAACTATGAGCAACTCTATGCCTTCCTTCTTAAGAATGAGAGACATGCCATGTTTGAAAAGAGGATTCTTGAACAATTCAAAACAAACCCATGAGAAACAAGTTCATCAAATGATTCCACTGCCTTTTACACCAATGTTGGGATTACCACCAAAGCTTCACAAGTTATACCCATGGGTGATGAAACAAAACTCATTCCCGATCCACGGTTCAAACAAGCGATGCGTGGGGCACTTCATTAATCAACTAGCTCTTATGGTTAAACAAAACTTGACCCTTAGTCCACACACCAACAATCTTCACACTAACAATGAGATCAGCGCATCCAATCTTCACAATCATGCTCTTGTCGAGAGATGGAAAGTTATGGTGCAACCATTAAGGTAGACAATATGAACAAGGGATGGTTGGAGCAGGTTATGGTATCTTGGAGTAGGAGGAGGTCATGTGACTAATCAAAATCGGGAAAGGATTGGGAATCAAGGTCAAGCAAATCCAATCAAATGCTATAACTGCGGTGGTGAGGGACATATTGTAAGGAACTGTACATCTCCAAAACATCCTTAGAATGCATAATACTTCAAAGACAAGATGTTGCTTGTGCAAGCTCAGGACAATGGAGCAACTTTGGATGAAGAAGAGTTCTTTTTTCTTCTTGAAGGGAATGCTAAGACATATGTGTGATGTAGATGAGCAACAGATATAGGGTATGGGTCAAATCATCGAATACTTTCAAGTAGTATGATGCATACGACTCTGAAGTCGATGATGAACCTCTTGCACAAACAATTTTCATGGCTAGCATTTCTCCAATGGTCTCTCTAAGGTCTCACCATCACGCAATTTGGTCCATCCAAAGAATCAGTCATCTCAGAGGTATTGAAACTATATGATGAAGTTGATGAGCAAAAGATGCATAATAAAGTACAATCTCTTGAAACTTATGAATTAGATATTAATGATAAGGGTAATAACAATATTATCCTATATGATCAATATATGAAGCAAAGTGAAAGTGAGGTTGTACCAAGTAATGAATCTTCTGCAGTCAATGATGACTGTGTTTTTAATGAATACACTGCATGTGCCCCTGATGATTCTGTTATCTCTGAACTGAATGCTTATAAAGAACAAGTTACTATCTATGAACAACGTTTTTGTTAACTACCCGTAGCAAGGAAATAGATGACCAAATGCGTGCAATAATTAGAAAAAGTAATTTTAGAGAAGAGTATTAAAACAAGAGTTAAACTCCTTACAAGAAAAGCTTTCTAAAAGCGCTAAGCAAAACAAGAACTTCAAGAAAATGTTAAAATGCTTAAGCAAGAATTTAGTGCTAAGGAATCAAAACTTTTGAATGATTTTTCTTATCTAAAAACTTTGAAAAACAAGCTTGAAAATAAGGCATGCGTACAAAGGAAACTCCATTCATCTTTGCTCACATGATCACTAAGTATAGAGTTCTAAGTGATAAACATAGTGTTGCCTTAGTTGATGAACCAAACCCTGAGGCTTGTAAAAAGCTAGAGCTGCCCATAATGTAATCTATGATGGTAATGAGATTCTTAAACCTAGACGAAACCTAGTTTAGTTAAGTGCGAGGAAGATAGAAAACTAGATGATGCATCTAGGGAGAAAATGAATAAAAACTAGATGATCCGAATGTAAAAGAATAACATCACGATCAAACCCCATGATTACAAGAAGGAAAACTGGATCTCCTTAAACAAGTTTAAGTCTCAATTGTTGTAACAGAACAAGTGTTCGGAAAAAGATTTAGATAAGCAAAAGAGAGAATCTAGTTGTAACAAACCCTCCCTTAGGAAAATGCCTTATTTGTGTATCCTCCAAATACACCAATGCATCTAGTTCCTAGAACAATTTCCACTAAAAGCAAGACCTTAATCAGTCAATATGTTATCTTTCAACTATTTGTTGATTTTTGAAAGCTTGTGAAAAGGATTACAGAGATCATGCCTTTCTTTAAACTATTAAAGGTCAATTTGAGAGTCTTAAAAGGGGATGCTTAGATATTAAAGAAATGGAAAAGGATTTTGATGCAATGATTGTTGAAGTTAGTGACTATGAGCGAGAATTAAAATATAATGAGATTGAGAGGAAAAACTTGCATACCTTGAATGAGAATCTTATTTCGGAATGTATTGCTCAAGATGTGTTTTACCTTTGCTACAAATTGTTCCATTAATGCCTTAGTTAATGCCTTACAAAAGGAAAACGAGAGTTTTTACGGAAAAATGAAAAAGTTAAACGACATTTTAAAGAGTTATATGATTCAATAAAAGTCACTCATGACCAAAACTTGAAAAAATAACGTCTTTACAAAGGAAATTGAGAATGCAGTGGGGAAAATGGGGAAGCTGCCACTTGTTTTAATGAGAATGTTGTATCAAAGTCATCCTCGGTACTGCAAATACAACTTGAAATTAATTATATTCCTCCTCATCTTAGGAATAATGAACACCGTATTTCATGACTATTGTACTCACCTTAAGGATAGTCTAGAATGTCTCCGTGAGATTGTAGAAGAGGATTTCATTAACAACCTCTAGATAGAAATTAGGTTTGCTTGCATTGCCAAACGATCTCAAGAGCTGCTAGAATGTGTAATTGCAACATGTCCTAAATCCTTAGGTGCGAAGGTAATCTTTGTGATGCCTTGTTCCATGCCTAGTGCCAAGCATTCAAATCATTCTATGCGATTTTAAGAAAGATTTAAGGTGCGTTCTAGTAGTTCAGATCCTTGCACATCTAGTTCAGGAATGCAAAAAGTAGATTAACCAACTAATGTTCCCATAATTCCCTCTACAGGAGTAATTAGTGACATTAAAGCAAGCGGGTCAAAGCCTCCAGGAAATACCAAGCAAGATAGGACCTCGAAAGCTAAGAATGTGCATTGGAAGAGAGTAGAAGATCACCCTAGGAATATTAAGTATGAGTTGACATAAGCAGATGTGTTGGTACTAATGTGGCATTAAATTGCTACTATTCACAAACCATGTAATGATATTGCTTGTTTTTCTTTACTAATCATGATTGATGTGTGAATGTTTTGTTTAATTACGTCAAACGGCTGTTAAAACTATTAATGCTATAAATCAAACTAAGAAGGCTAAAAGGCAAAGGCGAAAGAAAGTTAAGCAGGTGGAAACCCACGGGAAGAACATTTAGTAAGATAGGTTATCAATGGATACCTGTTGACCATAAGGTTAATGGTTCAACCCTCAAGTTGCTAAATCAAAGCCCACTAGAAAATGGATGCCTCTTGGTAGAACTATTCCCTTAAGAAGTCAACATACTTTGAATAGGTCAAATCTGGACACAGCAACTGCATCTATTTCTAATGAGTCCATTGTTTCCACCTCGATGTGGGTGTTCCAATCCTTTATTCTAACCAAGTGGAACCCATTCTTGCATGGGGATCCCAATTATCCGATTATCCATTCTTATGCGTGTTCAACTTGAGATCGTTCAAATCGTTACGTGGTACACGGACCGAGGCTGTACATTCTAAGCATATGATTGGAATCGGTCGAGGCTCATGAACTTGAGCAAATTCATCGAGACATTTAGATTCGGGAATGATCATTTCGGTGCAATTATGGGTTATGGAGATTATGTTGTCGGTGATAGTGTTATCTCCGGGGTATACTACGTAGAAGGTCTTGGTCATAACTTATTTTACGTCGGTCAATTACGTGATTACGATCTAGAAGTGGCCTTGAAAACATACTTTTTCGTTAGAGAACTTGATGGTCAGGAACTTTTAAGAGGAACACGTGGTTCAAATCTATACACCATCTCTATCGAAGATATGATGAAGTCTTCTCCATTTGCTTGTTGTCAAAGTATTGAAAACAAAGTCATGGTTATGGCATCATCGTCTCATCACTTGAACCGGCACCATCAATGATCTCTCCAAAAAGACTTGGTTGTAGGTTTACCTAGACTAAAGTATGAAAAGGATCATCTTTATTCGATATGCCAATTAGGAAAAGCAAAGTATGCCTCAACCCAAACCTACAAACTCAGTATTAGAAGTTCTTCATACAATTCACATGGACTTATGTGGACCCATGAGAGTCTGAGAATATCTTTGGGAAGAAATACGTGTTAGTTGTGGTTGATGATTACTCTCGATTCACATGGGTTAAGTTCCTAAGGACAAAGGATGAAACTCGAGATATCATCATCAAACTTATCAAACAGTGCGGGTTGACTTAATAAAGCTGTCGAGAATCATCCGAGCAGACAATGGGCCGAGTTTGTTAATAAACAACTTAGTGAGTTTTATGAAAGTGTTGGAATCATCATCAAAGTGTTCCACGAACTCCTCAGTGAGCGGTGTAGTTGAAAGGCAATCGAACTCTTGTTGTCACACCCCAATTACTGTTTTGCAGGTGAATGGAATTCACGAGGATTGGTACGTCATAGCATCATAGTTCTGAGATATATTGAACGACCTAAAGTGTCGTTTAGAAAATACATCGTTTGATTTAATAAAATAATCAGAGTTTACAAAGATAGGTCCCAAATAAAATTAGACATGTGCGGAATTAAATTTGTTACAAGCCAAACGATGTTTTAAAATGAATAAATCCCATGTGTGACGCGTCGTCACCACGACTCTATGATATGTCCATATGGATGTCATGAAGTGAATGCCTTAGATACCGAGATAAAATGCTAAAAGTGTCAACTCAAAGGTTGAGTGAGTTCATAGAGTTTGAGTTGAAATGTAAAGCCTTTCAAAATCGTTGATGTAGCAAAGGCATTGCAAATCCACTCAGTTCAAGTTCGCCCATACAAAACTCAACTTTGTGTGTTTACAACCCATCGCCAAAATATGTATAGTTTATGTTCAAACACATGATGTCAAATGAATTCACATAACAATACATTACTTAATGTATCAATAATCAATTGATATAACACATATGAGTGTTGTTTCAAATAATCCCAAGACCTTTAGCTCAATACAAATCCCAAGACCTTTAGCTCAATAATAATCCCAAGACCTTTAGCTCAATAATAATCCCAAGACCTTTAGTTCCATGATTTATGATATAGAATATGACTAAACATTCAGTTCAGATAAACATATAGTTGCAAATAATCATGAATGTCATAAAAATAGTTGATGAGCATGTATCTCCCCCAAAGAGTTTAATAAAAGTATTAAAACAATTGAAAATGGGGCTATGGAACTCACATGTTGCAATGATTATAATGACAAAAGTGGATACACCGAAATGTATCGTGAATCTCTAAACTTGACCTATTATGAATGATATGATACATAATAAGTTATGATGTAATGTTATGCATGCAATCGGATGATATCTATACCACTTGTGAATTTTTGAAAATAATATTTCTCGTCGAGAAATAATCTTTTAACGTCTTGACCATTTTAAAATTACTCCATATGTATTTACATTGAAATGATATCCTACGATAATCATTTAGTGATTTATTATGAATTTATAACTTTTCGTCGTAAAATAATGTCATTTGACGATTTCATGAAAGTGACTAAACGGCCTCGAAAAGCTAGTCGTAAAATGATGCACGTCGAGTGTTAGGAAACGAACTCAACGGTTTTGGGAAGCTTGTACCATTATCTCAAAGTTTTAGTGTTTAAGTTTTCGTCATAGAGGTTCCGATCATAGAGAAAATATAGGTTAAGTATGGTACTTGTGTCCCAAAATATATTTAAGGATGGTTTTAAAAAAAATTTAAGTGACCGTATATTATTCGTTACAACTCCGCTTGACAAGTGGTTTGACATTTTGGAAAATATGCTTGGTGAACTTACTTTTACTAGAAGACATCACTTTATAAAAAGTACTTCGTCATTGTTAAAAACGACCCTCAACATGGTCCTTGGTTGACGTAGTATGTGTTTAATAGAAAATATGTTAATTTTGCTAATAGAATAAAGTTACGGCAACTTTTTAAAATGTGAATAACTTTGTCGTTATAAGTCCGTTTTCTACGTTCTATATATCCACGGAATCGTAATAACATATACTAATATATTTTTGATAAGTCGACACATTTGACAACGCTTAAGACTCATTTTTGACTCGTAAAAAGTTGAGACAGCTTGCTGAATTTTCTGGAATTAATAGTTTTCGTCGTCAAACTTCAAAATAACATAACTTCTTCGTTATAACTCCGTTTTAACCCGTTCAAGCGGCCACGTTTTCGTTTAAAGTATATTTTCTGAATATCTAGCCCAAAATATTTTACAAACTGTCGGATTTTCCAGATTTTCAAAATATGGACAGACCCTAAATTAGACTTGTCGAAATGAGTTTTTCTCGCGCCAAACTTATTCTAACCAATTCAAAACAACTCCGAAGCTATTCTAATCCTACCATACACCTTCTTAGGGTGTCATGGGTTCCTAAACATCACCAAGAGTGATAAATAACAAGGAGTAATTATAGGATGACAAATATATATATAACTCTTAAAAACATGTAAAAGTGGTATAAACATCCATGAGACTTGCATGTTTTCTCAAATATGATGAAATGAATATAACAATGAATATGAAATATGATGATGAATATGAAATGCTTACTAGTAACTTGATGAGGTTTATGGACAATGGATTTTTCCTAATCACCCTAGGTTTTTATTGCAAAACCTTAACAACAAGTGATACTAGAGTGTAAAAGAAACCTTGTCTTGAAAATTTTGATGAAATCCTCTTGGTCCTTGTGGTGTGGCCGGTTGCATAAGGAAGAGAGGAAGAGAGAATGGTTTTGATCTTTACTTGTGAAAAATGAAGTGAATGTGTACAAGTTGTAGTATAATACTATATACATGAGTAAGATATTTACAATAGAAAACCCAATCTCTCGTTCCTTCGTGTGTTTGGTGCATTGTGTTATCCAACTAATGAGGGTCAAGACTTAGGCAAACTTAAGGCTAAAGCGGACATTGGAGTATTTGTAGGATATGCACCAAACAAAAAGGGATACCGAATCTACAACAAAAGAACCCGAAATATCATGGAAACAATTCCGTTACGTTCGATGAGTGACGGTCCTATGGCTCGGGACAACCCGGTTTGGACCCGCATCATCATGTAGTCCCATCGGTTCTACTCTTGTTTTGACTCCTCGCCAAGACTCCTTATGTACCTCCTTCAGAAGATGACTTGAAGAAACTGTTCGATCCAATGTTTGATGAACATTATGAGCCAACCAGCAAATGATCGCCATTCCTTCATCGGAGGTCGCTACTATCCTCAATGAAGTTAACCCTTCAATTTCTATGACACTAAGTCAAGAAGCGCTGCTGTGATCACTCTGTCTCATCAACAAATCATCAAGTGTACATCATGGAAATGTTTTTGGTATCAATGATGAAGATAATCCCTTTGTTACTCCCGAAGATGCTCCATTTGAAAACATATTTTCTCACGAATCATCATCGAGAACCATCTTCATCAAGAGAAATCGATTACCTTTCTTCAGTTCTCAACAACAACCACAAGAACACCTTAGGAAATGGACACATGATCATCCATTGGACAACATCATTGGAAACCTCTCTCGTCTAGTATCCACTCGGAAACAACTTGCAACCGATGCCTTATGGTGCTTCTTCAACTCCGTACTCTCTAAGATAGAACCAAAAGATGTTAAAACCGCCATGAATGAAGACAGCTGGTTCAATGCCATGCAAGAAGAAATTCATGAGTTTGATCGACTAGATGTATGGGAATTAGTACCTGCTCATTTTGTGCTATGATCATTGCTCTAAAGTGGATCTTCAAAGTAAAACTTGATGAGCATGGTAATGTTTTAAAGAACAAGGCTCGATTGGTTGCAAAAGGATACCGTCAAGAAGAGGGTATTGACTTTGAAGAATCATTTGCTCCAGTTGCTCGTATTGAGGTCGAATCTTCTTGGCTAATGTTGCTAGCAAGAATATGGTTGTATATCAGATGGATGTGAAAACCGCCTTTCTGAATGGAGATTTGAAAGACGTGGTTTACGTCGACTAGCCGAGGGTTTTGTGAATCTAGAGCATCCTACTCATGTCTATCGCTTGAAGAAGGCTCTTTATGGTTTAAAGCAAGCTCCAAAGGCATGGTATGATACGCTATCAAAGTTCCTACTATCCACTGGATTCACAAAGAGGCGATTGATCCGACCTTTCACTAGAAAGTCGGGCAAACATTTAATTCACGTTCAACTATATGTTGATGATATTATTTTTGCCTCGACTGACCCCAATGAATGTGATCGTTTTCAAATGAAATGGGTTCCAAATTTCAAATGTCAATGATGGGACAAATGTCATTTTTCTTGGGATTACAAATTTCACAAAGTCCCAGAGGCATTTTTATAAATCAATCTAAATATGCAAATGAGATTTTAAAGAAATTTGGATTTGATTCTAGTGACCTGTTGACACTCCCATGATAGAGCGTACTAAACTAAATGAGGACCACTCAGGGATCATGGTAGACCAAACAAAATATCGTAGTATGATTGGTTCACACATGTACCTCACTAGTAGACCCGGACATCTTGTTATTTGTTTGCATGTGTGCTAGATAGCAGGCTAAGCCTACCAAAAAGCACCTTGAAGTGGTTAAACGGGTCTATTGGTATCTCCAAGGAACCATCAATATGGGACTTTGGTACGAAGGACAGGTATGTCACTAACGACCTATCAGGATGTTGATCATGCGAGGATGTCAAGATACTCGTCGAAGTACGATGCGGAGGTGCTCGAGTTTTTGGGTGATAAGCTTGTGGTGGGTATTCAAAGAAGCAAGTGAGTACTTCTATTTCCTCTACAGAGGCTGAATACATAGCCATGTCATCGTGTTGTGCTCAAATCCTATGGATGAGATCTCAATGCTTGACTATGGCTTTGAATTCAACAAAAATCTACATCTTGTGATAATAAAAGTGATATTGCTCTCTCATGCAACAACGTTCAACACTCAAGAGCAAAGCATATCGACATCGACATCATTTCATCAGGGAACAAGTGGAAAAAGGTGTGGTGGAACTCTATTTTGTGAGGACTGAATACTATTTAGCAGACATCTTCACCAAAGCCCTTCCTAGAGAATGTTTTGAGTTTATCCTTCCTCGACTTGGTCTTAAGAGCCTACAACCGGAAACACTCAAACGTCTTTAAGAGGAAGAAGAGGAGTAAAAGGTTTTCCTTCATATATCTTTGTATATATTTATTCAAAAACCAAAATACAAAATTATAAAACCAACAAAAAGCAAAGAGAAAATTATAAAACTTTCAAAAATCCATAAAAATTTGAAAAATCTTGAAAAATTCTAAAAATATTGTTATATTGTCATGTTTTTCATTATTCAATATCATCTATGGACTTTGTCTTTGATATTCAAAGAATGTCACGGGTCTTTAGATGTTCTTCGAATGTACATTGTTTAAAAATGAAGTAGGAGAAAATGGTGGTTTATTATCATTTCAGGCGTAACCGTTTTAAAAGAAAAGAACAAAGCCATGCTTCATCTTATTTTTCAAATCTCATGCTCTGTTTCTTAAAACAAATGTTTGTCATAAAAAAGACAAATGTTTCTCTTTCCAAATATTTTTCCGTCTAATGATTCTTCAGAAAAATATTTGCCATCTAATGAAAACTAAATTGCTTTGAAAATACCTTGTACTCTATTATTAGTGTAAATCATTTGTGCTTATCATCTGTCAAAATCTCTATCTCTCAATCAACAACTTGTGTCATTGATTGAGGGAGAATGATTTTATTCGAATTAAAAAGGTTATTTGGAAAGGTCATTTTCCAAACAATTAGCACTTAAATTAGCATGGTTTATTGTTGAACAACCAAAAAAGAATAATGTTTTATTCTGTTAATTCAAAATCTTTGCTAATGTTATGTTTTCAAAAGACAATCTTGCATGTTTAATCAATGAAGTTTAAAGTCTGAAAATCGATCCTTATCGGTTAAAAGTTGTTTTCAAAATGCAAGTCACTATTCTCCTCAAAAGCTCTCAAAATTTAATTTAAATCAATAGAGATCACATCTCTCAAAGGATTTGGAAAGTGTGATCGGGGGAAAATTTGTGACTTAAATTGGATTTAAACTGATAACTTGATAATTGGTTTTATAAGTGTTTAGCATGCTTTCCACCTCACATGTGCAAGCGATTTCAAATTTTCAATGCACATGTTAATGTTGAGGGGGAGCATCTATTTTAAACCACAAAGATGTGAAACGATGTCTTGATCTTTTTCCTAATATGTGCAAAACTTTTTCAAATTTCTATGCACATATTGAGGAACTTTTTTGAAAACCTCGTTATTTATATAACTACTCTTAGATGCAAGCCAACCCCTCAAAGATGAAAATTATTTCTATTGCAAAATGATGATTGATGCACATGTTGAGGGGGAGCTCTTGTTCTAAAAATAAAAACAATTTAGGTACAAAATGCTTTGATAATATATCACAAGTACCTGGATTGATTTTAAAATGGTTTTCAATTGGTTCCAATGGCAGATGAACAATTCCAAAAAGACCGACCAACTTTACGTTATGTATGGTGATATAAGGATGATAAGTATCTACCCAGGGACAATCCACTAGATAGTGTATAAGTCCTTAGGTATGATGAAAAAAAGGAGAAATGTGAGATATGGGAAGAGTCTTGAGGCGGAGAAATGTGGAATAAACCCAACAAGGTTCTAGTTATGAAGTCTCGGTAAGAACTGAAGGGTTGAAGAATGAAAAAGAAATGAATGTGAAAAAGGGGTGAAAAGAAATAGCCCTCCAATAATTCAACGTTAGGGCAGAAACCGGGTTCAATACATATGCTACTAGTGTTTACTAAGGTAACACGGTATTGAAGACAAGGCGTCATGGACCTAGTGACGCCTTTGCACTAAACTTCCAAAGCTACTCAAGTTCCTCTTAAAAGGGCTTGTTTCATTCTCACGAGGAACCGGCATTATCTATCGACTTTCTCTTAGAGATTGTTGATATTGAAGAAGGAGACCCTCTCCACTTCTCCGGCATAGGAACCAAATGTGCAAAATTGAGTCTAGAGCCACGAGATCATCGTATAAATCTCTTTAGGACACTGTCAATGAAGACTCTCTGTTTCACACAATGTGGAAAGAGATTATAATTTATGAGTCCCGTTATCCTTGTGGTATTGCGAGAACATCAGTGATATGCTAACATATTCATAATCAAGATGGAAAGCATTCTGGAGCCAACATCAAACAAGCTCCTGGTAGGTGGCATGTGAGATCTACACAATAGATCAACCATGTGACAACCGAGCGAGAAACAATGGGGCGATTCAATCATTTGAATCAATCTGTTTCGAGGTTATGGATTGACGGATACCTTTGAAAAACCGATCGTTGTGCTTAAAAACCCTTTTCTTTAGCACATCGACTATGTACTCATATTTCAAAATAAAAGGTGTTTATGATTGATAATTGATTTTCATTAAAACCTTCGTTGTATTGCTAAAACAATTTCTATTGGCGTCTACGATTGTTTTCAAATCTCTTTTCATCAATCGGTGAATCTCAATTCACTGGTTCACTCACTCCGTGTTGTCTTCTTTGAGACGTTCCGGTTTGAGAACGCCTAGAATAGCTGCGAAACCCCGCAAAGAGATTCTTGAATTATACGATCACAGGCGTACTTATCTTGATCAACGAGGAACCGTGGGCGTGTACCTCAATTCAACGAAAGTGATCAAAGACACTTCGTGCACTTTAATGCTAAGCTGTTGTATGCGGGATTGCCCGGCGTTTGCATTGATCGGAATGAAGCGGTCAATCCATAGCCACATGCTCACACTACACATTCATATCTAAAGAAACCATGATAGGTGCTAACGACTCGATACTTTCACTCATGCTTCTCGCTATCTTTGCGCAAATATCATGATCCATAAAAGCTTCCGCTACTCGATGAGTATATATCATGATCCAGAATGTGAGCATGTCGGTCCAAATGTCACAACATCACATTATACCAACACCACAATGGAAGAGTCAGAGATTCATGTTTGCTGATGATCTCAATCGGCTCAAACTCTTCATCACGTGGATCGATTAATGACCTCCACTTGATTTATCCAAACATGCGGAACATGAAGAATCAAAGACTACGAGTGATTCGATAGAAATCAATAATGAGAAGTTTTGTGGTATTTGGGTAACTCAAACGTATTAGGTTTGAGCAGAGATCGTTCGACGAGGGTTGAATGGAATTTCCAACTCACGTCGCGATTATCGGGATTTGAATGGGAAAAAGGGATAATATGACGTTTTTTAAACCACGGATAAGGGAAATAAGGGAAGCATATAAAGGGGAAATTACACTACGGGGAATCCTAAATACGCGAATAAAACTAAAATGCAATAAATGAAACGTAAATAAAATGCAACTACGTCTAAACTAAATCCTAAATATGATCTAAAATTATTTTTAAACTAAAAATGCAATTTGAAAATTAACTAAGAATTAAAACTAAATTTTATAATTTTTCTTGAATTTATTTGAATTAAAAACTAATTTCTGATTTTAAAAATAGAACTAAATATCTAAAAATTATGAAAATAAGTGGGAAAATTATGAAACTATTTTTAAAAAATCTAAAATAACTCAAAAGACTTTTCAAAACTGAATTTGTATTTTTCTGATGATTTTTTGAATTTCTATGAATTAAAAACTATTAAAACTAATTTAAATTCTAAAAATTATAAATTTAACTAGGAAAAATTTGGAAAAATTATTTTTTTGCTTTTTATATTTTTCTGAATCTATGAAAATTGAAAAAATTATTTTTTTGAAGCTTTTCTGATTAATTTGCAATAAAAGCTATTTAAAAGTATTAAAACTAATTTTTAATGAGAAAAATAGTAAACAGTACCAAAAAATTATGGAAAATTCAAAGAAGTTCTAAAATATTATTCTAAATCTATGAAAAATAAGAAAAAATGTGCTAGTGTGCACGAATAAGGGGCTGATGTGGAAGTGCTTATGAATAAGCACTTAAATATAAGCTATAAGCTACTACAGTGTACCAAAGGAAGACATAACCTAATTTATGCAATTTTAACTTGATATCCACTAAAAACAACTACTCTATACCTCTATTGAACAAACTTCAATGATTTGGTTCAATTTCACTAATAAGCCAAAACAGCCTAAACTCCTATCCTTAAAGCTTATGAACTTAACCAACGAACTAGAATGAAATCGAGAAATTGAAATCAGTAAAAACCCAGCCAGAGAATTCAAACACCAAATTATATCCTTAAAATAACCCTAATGAACAAGTTATGCAAATTGCAACACACACTTGCACACTCATGGCTGCGAAAGTGTGCACATGGCGGAACCAGACCCAGACAAGTTCTTTAGAGAGCTGTAAAAATTTCTAAAAATTCCACTAAATTTGTACTTTGAAAGACAACCAGTTGAAGTTTATAAATCCAGAATCTCAATTAATTTTGACCAGAAATGAGCTCATGAAAAATCTATAAAGTTTTGTAAAAACTGTGTTTTCTACTTTTGACTTTTTTATCAAAATATGAGTTTTGACTATTCAGACTTGTGAGCTTATTAAATGGAATGTAACTGATGTTATATGATAAAATGAATCCAAATCAAGCTAGCTTAACTACTTTTCTAACTAAATGCAAACTTATGAGGACTGATTTATCCTATAGTGGAAATGAGAATATATTAGAACTGATTTTGATTATTAGTGAAAGGATATACCAAGTTAAGACTAGAATGAGTGTATTAAACCTAAGTGAGACTAACTCAGCTGATTTAATCCTTAAAACTAACCTCTAACACAGAATCACCACTTAATCCAAACACTAGTTAAGCAATCTAATAACTCTATCTTATACCAAGCTTCAAATCATAACAGCAATTAACTAGATTCTAACAATCAAATAGCAACTAATAAGTAATCTAATAATGATTAATAAACTACAACAAATAGGAATACAAAAGTGCAACGAAACAATTTTGAATTTAAACTTGAAATAATACTCACATGAAGTCCACTTATTATTGCTTATCTCGAACTAAACTACACTATTTCAAACCAAATCCAACCCAAATCCAGCTTAATCACCCATTCCATATCCAAAACCATATTAAGCTTCCAGTTGACTTTTGTTGGTGAGTATGGTTTGAGTAAAAACTAGTAGAGACTTTTATAAGCAACAATAAGCTCTTGAGAAGCTTACAATAGCTTATGAAAACAATCTGAACACAACTTTACTATATTTTTTTTATTTTTAAAGAGACTTTTGTATTTTTTTTTTATATTTTTATTAACATGAAACTGAAAACTGGAAATAGCATTTGAATAAAATTTGAAATAGAGATGAAATTGAACTAAACAAGCTACTAAGTAAAATAAAACAGATTTAATGATGAGATTTGGAAATCAAATGAAAACTGAAATT
Source organism: Chrysanthemum makinoi (assembly GCA_910596185.1). Classification (NCBI taxonomy): domain Eukaryota; kingdom Viridiplantae; phylum Streptophyta; class Magnoliopsida; order Asterales; family Asteraceae; genus Chrysanthemum; species Chrysanthemum makinoi. Next base: position 95,939,492 of record OU343223.1, on the reverse strand, counting down.
CATTAATTAAAAAGGGATTACAAGTACTAAATAAGAGAATACAATATTTGAAAGAAATTAAGCTTAACTAACACTAAAACTACTAGAATATTACATACATGAGCTTGTGATACAAAGGGGTATATATAGCAGTCGAATGAGCATTGGGAAGGATCTAGAATTGAGCTTTGTGCTTTCTCACATCGGCAGCCATTAGATTTGATTCCAGCTCCTTCCAATCATTGATAGCCCTTGGATCATGTGCATTCATACAATCGACCAATCAAAGAGAGAACACCACACGGATTGATGACCGGCTCTCCACATGTGGGGTGTGTCATAAGGTGTCAGGTAAAAGGACTTAATTGCCCTTGATTTTAGTGAATTGGTCAATTGGGTAAAGGGGTATATTAGGGTTCTTACGATTTACTTTGGGGAGGAATTTTGGCGTGCATGGTTTTATTTTTTTATCTTTTTGAACGGGTGTGGGTTAATAACGGGTATGGGATGTGGGTAAAGGGTATTATTATTGGGACCGGTATAGATTGGGCCTTGGATAGTGGACATGGGCCAAAGTGTAACAAGATGCAATTGGACTTGGATTTAGGACCTAATATATGATCCATTTAATCATTTAGGGACTAAAGGTGTATAATTCTGAAAATCCAGGGACCAATAATGTAATTTCTGAAATTCACCCAAGGGCCATTCTTGTCATTCTTCAAATAAGCAAGGTGATTATGTAAATAAAAACTTCAAGGGTATTTCTGCCAATGATGAAAGTTGAAGGACTGTTTCGACAATTCTGTAAACTTGATCAAATCTTTCAAATCATCCTTCAGCCTAGAAATCTTCACAGATGCACAATTCGACCTTCGGCTCAGCTTTAGCACTCTTTATCTCGTGCTTTCGGGTTTTGTCGATTTGGTTTCTTTTGTGTGTTTTGACATATCCGTACTGCTGCAAGCACAAACTCGAAAACAAAGAAATATTAGCAATAAACGGCTCTTTCTTGGTTATTTTGGGTCTAATTTGATAAAGAAATTATATGTGTTTTAGCACATATCAAAATACCCCAGATGAGACCATTGTCGTGTCCCAGCATGCAATCAACTCACGCTTCTAAAACCAAGGATTTCAATCTCTTTCTACTAAACCTATAAAGAAGTAGCAAAGATTCCTCAAAAGAGATTAAGAAACCTTAATTCTAAAAGCGCCCGTTTACCTTATTTCACATATAGATATTACGATTAAGCACATTCCAATTATGAGTGACGGTTTGTTGAACTTTCATGTCGATCAATAACTCCAACATTTTTCAAACGACACATTAGGATCACGGAGTAGGAAACACAACATAGTGTGAAGTGACCATCTGGATAGAATACATCGTCCCTGATTTTTCACAAGTCCCCAAACTAAGCGTAAAATCGAAATCATTGTTAAATATGACTTTAGATGCTAACACTACCCATGGAAGTTACTTGTGTAATTACCTTTTGTTCCCATTTTCCTATTTGCCTCTAGATTTTTTTTATTTTTTTGAGAAATGAATTTCTTCAAGTTTCTCGTTTCGATAACTTTTATTCCGATAAAGATATGAAGCTAAGTCGATAATTAGTTATCCATCTTCCCTTGAAAACTGTTGCACACAAGAATGAGCTCCACATCAAGGTCCTAATTTAACATGATTTAGGGAGATATGTCCCGGATTCAAAGTTTGGCTTAACACATATTTCAGCACATTTGCATTTTTGCAATTTAGGCTCTTGGTCTTTTCAACCACTAACTCAACGGGATTACCGTTTATCAGAAGTCTTATTATGACTTTGGATTTTCCTCAACCTTTATAGAAGTTTATGACAACTTTTATGGCTTTGGATTTTTCAACTTTAATACATTTGGGCTTTATTTCATGTTAATTTTTGTGCCAAACTCCGAATCCTACGGCTTTTATAACAATAGAAACAATAGCAGCAAACTATCGGGAATCAGTTGTCTATTACACCTAACAGCAGCGATACCTTGATGTGTACCCAACTCTCATGGGCAAAGATTCTCTAAAGAAGATAAAGAACTAACTATCGTCGAAAACTCAACATCTTTAATTATTTATTTAACAGATATGGGGTGAAACAATCTTGTGGGAACAAAAAGCCATAAGTACCTTAGATGGGCTCTAAAGAGAACCAACTACTCCACGCTTAGCATCTAAACTCATAAGTAACTCTATCATTCCTCGATCTCCAAATTTAAAATCCCAAGTAATGAGATCATGGATGCTTAGCCGATAATTTTTAGATTATCTATGGTTAAGGGAACAAGCTAGGCTCAACACCGTCAAGCTAGAATTCATTCTACCTCAAATGGAAAGTCAACAAGGTGTCAAAACATATATTAACTCCTAGTAATGTTTCGGCAAATAATCTCAAGTCTCATTTTTAAAGTCATCACTTATTAGAAACTAGCAAATTTTGTTTAAGCTTCAAGATATTTAAAATCACTTAGTGGAGACTCTTGCAAATTCTTGGCCTTGTGAGTAGAATCATTTTATAGCCTCTTGTACAAGCAATTAGCAAAGGCTATTTCAAGAAAACGATATATTTAAAGTAACTTCTAAGAGACTAGCAAAGACTTTTCGATCATAAAACTAACAAAACCTTACAAAAATTTTAAATTTTTCACATTTTGCACAATTTTTCATTTTCTAAGGAAAACGGGTTGCGTAGAGTTACACGACAAAAATAAGGCGCGTCAAATCAAATCAAGATTACCCACCCGAGACTAAAACGAAACATTGTCCTCAATGTTTAAAGGCAAGTGTATCAACGAAAATCTAAAAGCCGTTTATTAAGTATGCTCGAAGATAAACATTAGTCGATAAGATTAGGATATCGGATTTCCATCAGCGACGATCATGAAACTCGAGTGGAGAAAAGCCAAACTTCGAGCACGAGAGTCTTCATATCGGGAAAATCCTAGACAAAACATAACAAACAACCAAACACGAGAAATCGAAGAGGCCAACCCCTTCACGTCACTTATTAGAAAATAGAAAAAGATAGAAGGATAATCATGGGGTGCCTCCCACGGCCTATGTTTTGATCACCCGAGTCGCTAGCCTGACTCGTCCCTGAATTCATTTGTCCTTGGGGAAGCAAGCGGAAGGGATACCCGGATCAAAGATGGTATCCTCACTCCGGAGGGAAAGAGAATGGGTGGGTTGGGAGGGAAAGAAAATGTCGGGCTTCAGCACATACGGAATAACATCTCCCAAACTCACAAAAGGTTTTTCAAGAAAGAGTGATCCATCATCCGGTGGTTTTGCGGGCGGACAAAGGGATGACGGATCAAAGAGAAATGACTCCATAGAAGAAAGGAGTCCATGGTACAGAGAAGTGTTTCTTAATGGTTCAAACATGAAGGCATCCAAGAGAGGATCCTTTTTCCGGAAAACTTTTGTGATATGAATGTCCTCTCCGATGAGTATCCCAGGGTTAAAAATCTTGTCCTTGGAAAGGAACGAAATCAACGTATCATCTTCGTGAAAATCCTCATGCAGAGAGGAATCACTCTCGGATAAAAAATAATATTGGACCTCGGGATCAACAAGTTCATCAAGAGAAAGCTTTACTTCCTTATCTTTCTTGGGAAAACGGATCATCGTATTGTTTTCTTCATTTTCGGAAAGAATCGAGTCGGTAGGAGCAAGTTCATCGGTGAACTTCTCGAGAAGTGAATCGATATAAGAATAGTCCTTGAGCTTGGGAACCGAAGGATTAAAAGACGGCTTAACTTTTTCAAAATCATCCGGAGGGATATAAGAATCACCATAAAGCATTTTTTTCAATCAAACGAATATCTCCATTGATGTCAATATCGGCATAATCAATTTCTGGTGAAACTGAATCGGAATTCAAATAAGCCTCAATTTCTTCCATAATAGAATCATCAGTTCGAGACGGTTTAGATTCAAAAACATCATCCGGAAGGGGGTAAGAAGACGGTTCATTATACATCAGTTTTTCAAGTAAAAGGATGTCACCCTCCGGGTCAAAAGTAGCATCATCAATCTCAACGGAAATCGAGTCATCGTTAATATAAGCATCGATTTCCTCCCAAATGGGGTCACTTTCCGTAGTGAGAGACGGGGAAGAGTCAGAAAGTTCCAAAATTTTAGAGGGAAGGAGTGGATTGCCACCAAAGAAAGCTCGACGTTTTTAGGAACAAGATCAACCGATAAACGAAAGCGGAGGTGGGACAAGTGGTGTGCTCTTAGAGCTAGAATTTTCCACCACCACAACCGTAGTCTCCTTTTCTAATTTCTTCCTTGCTCACACGCATCGTTGATAAACTCTTAACCGTGAAAACGCGGAAAGACTCGGATCAATTCTAGATGGTTTAGGCCCAAATTTTTGAACCACCGGAGGTTGGACGTTTTTGGTACTTCCATTATTAGTAGGAATTCCCGGGTCCTTTGTCACCCTGTTATTAATTTTGGCCACATCATATTGTTTGGTAAAAGATTTAGAAGTATGGTTAACGTTAACGCGTGACGGCTTCTTTTCCAACTCTTAAAGTGATATCTCCTTCATATACATCAATCAACGCATGGCCCGTCCTTAAGAAGCATCTTCCGAGAATAAGGGGTACACGAGGGTCGGCATCAAATCAACGACAACAAAACTGCAGGGAAATCGAACGTCCCCACTTTAACGAAAACATCCTCGGCTATACCAATTGGTTTTGTCGTAGTACGGTCGGCTAGCTCTAGGTCATATACACGGGGTAAGCGGGGCAATGAAAGCTTTTCAGAAATTGATTTCGCATTAAATTAATACGCGCCAAGATCGCCAAGGCTGCAGCAATAATTCCTTGAAAATCACACGGAATGAGAAACTTGCCGGGTCACCTAACTTTCGGAAGTTTCTTGAGAATAACCAACAATTCTCATTCAAAGACGTTTTTGCCAAATCCACAATTTTCTCGTTGTTACTTAATAATCCCTTTAGTGTCGAAACAAACTTAGGCATGAGAAGAAGAGCATCCGCGAAGCTAATTTCAAAGTGAAGATCTTGAAATATTTGAAAGAATTTTTCCATTTGAAGATTTGCTTGTTCACGTTGCTTTTGATCATTCATCCTTGATGGGTATGGAAGTGTTGTTTTCCGATTAGTCTTTTCGACTAACCGGAGCATCCTTAGGCTCGACAACGTGGGAAAACCGGTTGGACATTCTCGGTACTCTTATTAGTAGGAAGCACGGTCCTTTGTCACCCTGGTCTCACGGTCTACCACACGAGACGGAGAAGAAGAAATAGTGGTAGGAATCGTGGGTCCATCATAAGCTACACCACTTCGGGTAGTGATTGCTTTCATGTCACCTCTCGGGTTGGGAATTGTATTACTCGGAAGAGAACCGGAACCCGAGGGTTGAGAATAAGAAGTAGATGGTTGATTGGCTTGAAAGAAACTAGCCATCATATTCCTCATTTCGGCCATCTGCTGTTACTGTAGCTTCCATTTCTCTTTGAAATCAGTCCTCATACTTGGTGATTTGAGTTTGCAAATTTTAATGGTATTATCGAAGTTCTTCATGTAAGTTAGAAAATCATTATTCGGAGCAACTTGATGAGGTGCTTGATATTGTTGTTGAGGAGGTTGTTGATAAACTTGAGGTGGAGGAGCTTGGTAGTTTTGATTACCATGATTGAGATTAGCTACTCGGTTTTGATTGTAAGATTGGTTTTGATAGCGGTTTTGGTTTTGTTGTTGTTTAGGAACGGGTGCAAAACCGGTGGTCCCATTTGTTGGCACGGTATCCTTGGTTCTCATGTGAACCGATTAGAGATGCTACGGAAGCATTTCTGAGATCGCCATTGGTGGCTTGACAATTATAGTACGAATGAGGACCACCGCAAATAACACATGTTTCGTAACTTTGGATGGCTCGGATTTCAGATTCTTAAACTCTCTCATCATCAATTAATAGCATGAGTAAGGTCGTCACGCCCACTCAACTCACTCCTCTGAACGTATTTATCATTAGTAGCGATCTTAGAAACAACCGGACGGTTTCTAGACGAGAAAACTTTTGACTTATTTTCAATTATCGTTCTAATATCGGCGGCATACGACTCAAGATATTACCACCGGCGGCCGCGTTAAGCGAATCTTGATCGGACGGCGTTAAAGAATTGTAGAACGTATCAATTTGATGAAGATCGGTAAAACCATGATTTGGGCATTTACGTAAAAGTTCCTTGAATCTATCCCATGCTTCTCCAAAACTTTCGTCGAATTTTTGTTGAAAATTAATTATTTGATTTCGTAACATTGTAATTTTCGAAGGAGGAAAGAATTGATTCACAAACTTTTTAGAAAGATCGGCCCATGTTGTAATGGATTGAGGGGTTTCTAGCCAAGTCCCTGCCCCCTCAAGGGAAAATGGAAACAATCTCAATTTAATCGACTCATGAGTGACGAAAGTTTATCGTAGAAGCAACTTGATTAAACCAACGGAGGTGTTCGTGGGGCTCCTCATGATCCAAACCACAAAAAGGTTTATTAGACACCAATTGAATTAGATTCGTTTTTAGTTCAAAATTTCGGTCAAGTGGTGGAATAACGATAGCATCACCGTAGCCGCCTCACGGAGCTTGAAGTAACTCGATCATCGTTCGAGTGTCTGCCATGACGATAGGTTCTTCAACGATAGTACGTAACTCGGGTACGTCTATTCTACAATTGCGATTACGCCGGGATCTGAAACGAGTGTGCATGCACTAAAAATTTCAAAATCAAAAATCAAAAAGGAAAAATAAATTTGAAAAAGAAAAATCTTTTGGTTTTATATTTAGAAAACTTTTGAAAAACAATCTTTTGTAACCTTCACGTCAACGGTGCTCGTAGCACCCAAAAGTACGCCAGCAATGAAGGGAACGAAGAGTGGATCGTCTTCGGTCTGAAATTTAATGTCAAGACTTTACCCCGTATAGGTTGTACTTCTGAAGTGAGCCGACGTAACAATTGACGTTTCAGTTTCTTTTGTTGGTTTTTTAATTTTTTGGTTTTGTAAACACTCTAGGAAGAATGTTTTGGTGTTTTTAGATGTTTTTGGGTTTTTGAAAAAGTTATATATACAAAAACGACGGTAACTTCACTCGAGGAAGGATCTTCAAATGCACGCGATTCGAGACGGAAATACGAAAATTCACTACAAGCCTCCCCGGCAGCGGCGCCAAAAATTGATTCGATAGAAATCAATAATGAGAAGTTTTGTGGTATTTGGGTAACTCAAACGTATTAGGTTTGAGCACCGAGATCGTTCCGAACGAGGGTTGAATGGAATTTTCAACTCACGTCGCGATTATCGGGATTTGAATGGGAAAAGGGGATAATATGACGTTTTTCTAAACCACGGGATAAGGAAAGCATATAAAAGGGAAATTACACTACGGGGAATCCTAAATACGCAAATAAAACTAAAATGCAATAAATGAAACGTAAATAAAATGCAACTACATCTAAACTAAATCCTAAATATGATCTAAAATTATTTTTTAACTAAAAATGCAATTTGAAAATTAACTAAGAATTAAAACTAATTTTTATGATTTTTCTTGAATTTATTTGAATTAAAAACTAATTTCTGATTTTAAAAATAGAACTAAATATCTAAAAATTATGAAAATAAGTGGGAAAATTATGAAACTATTTTTAAAAAATCTAAAATAACTCAAAAGACTTTTCAAAACCGAATTTGTATTTTTCTGATGATTTTTCGAATTTCTATGAATTAAAAACTATTAAAACTAATTTAAATTCTAAAAATTATAAATTTAACTAGGAAAAATTTGGAAAAATTATTTTTTGGCTTTTTATATTTTTCTGAATCTATGAAAATTGAAAATTATTTTTTTTGAAGCTTTTCCGATTAATTTGCAATAAAAGCTATTTAAAAAGTATTAAAACTAATTTTAATCAAAAATAGTAAACGTGCTTAGAAAATTATGGAAAATTCAAAGAAATTCTAAAATATTATTCTAAATCTATAAAAAATAAGAAAACATGTGCTAGTGTGCACGAATAAGGGGCTGATGTGGAAGTGCTTATGAATAAGCACTTAAATATAAGCTATAAGCTACTACAATGTACCAAAGGAAGACAGAACCTAATTTATGCAATTTTAACTTGATATCCACTAAAAAAAACTACTCTATACCTCTATTGAACAAACTTCAATGATTTGGTTCAATTTCACTAATAAGCCAAAACAGCCTAAACTCCTATCCTTAAAGCTTATGAACTAGCTTAACCAACTAACTAGAATGAAATCGAAATTGATATCAAGAAACACCCAGCAGGAATTCAAACACCAAATTATAGCCTTAAAATAACCCTAATGAACAAGTTATGCAAATTGCAACACACCCTGTGCACACTCTGATCAAGTAAAAGTGTAAACAGGCGTTTTGACCCAAAAGAAAAGTGCTAGAGAGCTTATAAAATTTCTAAAAAATTCTACTAAATTTGTACTTTGAAAGACAACCAGTTGAAGTTTATAAATCCAGAATCTCAATTAATTTTGACCAGAAATGAGCTCATGAAAAATCTATAAAGTTTTGTAAAAACTGTGTTTTCTACTTTTGACTTTTTTATCAAAATATGAGTTTTGACTATTCTGAACTTGTGAGCTTATTAAATGGAATGTAACTGATGTTATATGATAAAATGAATCCAAATCAAGCTAGCTTTACTACTTTTCTAACTAAATGCAAACTTATGAGGACTGATTTATCCTATGGTGGAAATGAGAATTTATTAGAACTGATTTTGATTATTAGTGAAAACAGATACCAAGTTAAGACTAGAATGAGTGTATTAAACCTAAGTGAGACTAACTCAACTGATTTAATCCTTAAAACTAACCTCTAACACAGAATCACCACTTAATCCAAACACTAGTTAAGCAAGCTAATAACTCTATCTTATACCAAGCTTCATATCAAAACAGCAATTAACTAGATTCTAACAATCAAATAGCAACTAATAAGTAATCTAATAATGATTAATAAACTACAGCAAATAGGAATACAAAAGTCTGTAAAAGTTTTGAATTTAAACTTGAAATAATACTCACATGAAGTCCAGCTTATTGCAGCTTATCTCAGAACCAAACTACACTATTTCAAACCAAATCCAACCCAAATCCAGCTTCTGCATCACCCAATTCCATATCCAAAACCATATTAAGCTTCCAGTTGACTTTTGTTGACTGAGTATGGTTTGAGAGTAAAAACTGAGTAGAGCCTTTTATAAGCAATCAATAAGCTACTGAGAAGCTTATAATAGCTTATGAAAACAATCTAAACACAACTTTACTATATATATTTTTTTATTTTTATGAGATTTTTGTATTTTTTTTTTATTATTATTATTTTTTTTATTTTATTTTTTTTGTTAACATGAAATCAAAACTTGAAATAACATTTGAATAAGCTGAAATAGAGATGAAATGAATAAACAAGCTACTAAGTAAAATAAAACAGATTTAATGATGAGATTTGGAAATCAAATGAAAACTGAAATTCATTAATTAAAAAGGGATTACAAGTACTAAATAAGAGAATACAATATTTGAAAGAAATTAAGCTTAACTAACACTAAAACTACTCGGATATTACATACATGAGCTTGTGATACAAAGGGGTATATATAGCAGTCGAATGAGCATTGGGAAGGATCTAGAATTGAGCTTTGTGCTTTCTCTCTACATCCTGACACCATTAGATTTGATTCCAGCTCCTTCCAATCATTGATAGCCCTTGGATCATGTGCATTCACTACAATCGACCAATCAAAAGAGAGAACACCACACGGATTGATGACCTGGCTCTCCACATGTGTCGTGGTGTGTCATAAGGTGTCAGATAAAAGGACTTAATTGCCCTTGATTTCAGTGAATTGGTCAATTGGGTAAAGGGGTATATTAGGGTTCTTACGGATTACTTTGGGGAGGAATTTTGGCGCGCATGGTTTTTATTTTTTATCTGTTTTGAACGGGTGTGGGTTAATAACGGGTATGGGATGTGGGTAAACCGGGTATTATTATTTGGACCGGGTATAGATTGGGCCTTGGATAGTGGACATGGGCCAAAGTGTAACAAGATGCAATTGGACTTGGATTTAGGACCTAATATATGATCCATTTAATCATTTAGGGACTAAAGGTGTATAATTCTGAAAATCCAGGGACCAATAATGTATTTTCGAAATTCACCCAAGGGCCATTCTTGTCATTCTTCAAATAAGCAAGGACTGATTATGTAAATTCTGAAACTTTAAGGGTATTTCTCGCCAAATGATGAAAGTTGAAGGACTGTTTCGACAATTGTAAACTTGATCAAATCTTTCACAAATCATCCTTTCAACCTAGAAATCTTCACAGATGCACAATTGACCTTCCGCTCGCTTTAGCACTCTTTATCTCTCGTGCTCGGGTTTTTGTCAGATTTGGTTTCTTTTTGTGTGTTTTGACATATCCGTACCTACACAAGCACAAACTCAAGAAAACAGCAAATATTAGCAATAAACGGCTCTTTATTGGTTATTTTGGGTCTAATTTGATAAAGAAATTATATGTGTTTTAGCACATATCAACGAGCTACTGAGCAAAGAACTTTATCAAGAATCCTAGAACTAACTAGTGTAATATCTGTTTGTATTCATTGTAAATTGAGGTGACCTCCCTTATGGGGAGATTGTTAGGAATTAGAAAATTCAGTCTTTAAAGAGTCGGTCACCTCAAGTATATGTATTTGATAGAAAGCTCGTAGTCGTAGTCATGTTATGTTAGTAAGTAGTTTGTTTTGTAACACCGTGGAGGACGGACAGGTCTTTACCCACAGTATGCCTGATCCACAGCCCGAAGGTGGCGTTTATTTGTAAGACACTATAAATACCCTCTACCTCCCAAGGTAGATGGTTGGAGCTTCAATACTATTTTTCTTTGTTTCACATAGTTCCTAACTCTCTTCCCTTTCTCTCTCTAGAACTTTCTCTCTCTAAACATACTTGAACGCCCCATGTTGATTATGGTTTAGTGTGTTTGTGAAATCCTATATCTTACAAAGTGTCGTCAAAGGAAGCCTTAATTGACTCTCTTGTGGTTGTGATCCCTTACTCTAATGAGTCAGGTCATTCATTGGAAAAAATTGATATTGAATATGAGTGAAAGTCGCCAAGATGTGAGACTTGTAAAGTATTTGATCACAATGATGATGGATGTCCTAAGAGTGTAAAACCGGTTGTGAAAGATAAATCGTTCGTTGATGAAGAGGGTTTCGTTGAAGCTTATAAGATGAAAGGAAAAGGTAAGCTTCAGGGTACTAATCGTCAGGTTGATGGGATTCGTTTTCAAAAGCCTAAAGTTTCGTATTACTATAGGCCGGTTAATAAGCCAAAGAATGGAGGAACATCGACGTCTAAGCCTTCTGTCCAATCGAATACAGGTTCTCCAACGGTTAATGTAGGTTCTACTTGTAACGAACCTACTACTGATCTTACTAGTAGTACGGCTCCATCCCGGGATGACCAAGGAAAGAATAATAATTGGGTGGATGATATCAACCTTGTTGATTTGAAGAACAGTTTTGAAGTGCTTATGGAACAAGATTCGGTTTTGGAACCTGTGATTGGCACTACGTGTACTCCTGAAGTTATCTCTAATTCTTCCAAAACTACGCCTCCATTGCCTATGGAGAACACTCCCTATTGCTGAAAAAATTGGGAAGCTTGAAAAGCTTATTATTGATGGGAAAGCTACCCTTTTGGATGATAATGGTAAACCTATTTCGGTGGCTGATGGTGAAAGGAAGGGCAACCCATTCTCTAAGGTGGGTGAAGTGGTTGATTCAGATAGTGATGATGAGGTGTTTGAGCCAAATGATCCTATGGGAAGTTACTTTTCATCAGCAGGAGGACATAACGAGCTTGAAGGCTATCTTTCTGATGATTATGCAGCCTAGGTCTATGACTTACCTGGGCAATTTGAGGAATTTAACAATCAGTCTGATTACAAGCTTCAAGGTCGTTCGAGGAAGTAATCTTTTAGGTAGATTTGTTTATTTGTTTTGCATGTGTTTTTATGTTTTAAGTGGTTATTCTAGTTGTTGGTAACTAGTTGTTCATTTATGGCATGTCATAAATGATATAATGATTGTTCAAGCGGTTGCTTGAAGTTAATGTGGCATTTCAGCCATATTCCTATGTACTTTAAACGGTTTTTTTGGTTAATATATTTTACCAGGGTGGAAGTTCCCTTTTACCCAAAATACATTTTCTTTCGCTTATACTTATCTTTTGTGTTCAATTAAAGTATTAAACAATCTAACCCGACAAACCCGATTGTTGCCTTCTTATAAGGTACCAATTTGTATAGGTTATAAGTAGGGGTGTCTAATGGGTTGACCCGACTCGACCTGGATCCGATAAAGCCTTATAGAGTCGGGTTGATTCGGGTACAACTTAGCTTATCGGGTCAACCCGATAGCCTAATAGGGTCGGATTAGGATCTTAGTTAGTTTCTTATTAAGTTATCGGGTCAACCAGATAAACACGATAAGATACAATGACATATTAAAAAATCTTTAATTTTGGAATAAAATCCCATTAACAAACTTTTTTTAGCATGCTCATGCATTTTTTTTACGAACATACAGCACCTCTTTTTATCTAGCGTACATCACTTCCTATTCCAATTGCTTGTTGCACTTTGTTTCATAAACAGGAAGCAGAAGCAAGATCATACATATACATTTAAATTTGGTTTAATTATGACATATGAATAGCAATCCTAGTATTATAAAACACTTAGCTCTAAAGTCAAACATTCTTGTTCGATAGCATTAGATATTTTTTAGTATTGGCCTTATTTTTTATCCTTAACAATTGACCCGATAATCCGATAGACCCAACCCGATGACTCGCAACCTGATAGGCCCGAACCCAGTAAACTTGATTCCTTATAGGGTCGGGTTGCGAGTTAAGTTATATTTTTCCAAAACCCAATAGACCCGACAAGCCATAAACCCGATCCGATAACCCGATTGACACCCCTAGTTATAAGTGGGCTTTGGGCTTTTTTTTTTATTGACGGTTGCCTTTTTAATTTTTCATTATTACGCATGCTTTTTTTTTTTAATGTTCCCTTTTTGAATTTTTTTAAATTACGTATGATTTATTATTATTATTATTATTATTGCACGAAGTTAAGCAAGAAAATGTCAATCCTAGTTAAAGTAGTCATTCAACTAGGCTTTTCGGGATAGACTTGAATGACGAACCATCAAGACATAGTTCATGCTCGAACTTTGAAACACGCGCACGTAACGTGTTCCTAGACTTAAATCAGGAACCTCCAAGACATAGTTCATATGTGAGCCAATCGTTGACGAAACGCGTTCCAGAAAGATTTTGAAACAACTTCTACAAATTTTCCATCATTATGTAACAGATTTACAAGATGTCATAGGGGATGGAAATTACGGATTTCGATATGTCGATGTCAGCTCCTTGTCCCTCAAGATGAGTGGCCAACAAAAATACAAATATATATTGAGAACGAGAGGTTATAAAAAAATTATAAGACCATAAAAAAAGCTAGAAAATAGATGGAAATGCCAAACACAAGTTTGGTTATGCTCAACATATAAAAGAGTTGTTATAAGCCTAACTCATGGAGGAAACGTCGAGGGCTGCACTGCGAGCTTTCCACTTTGTCGAGTCCACCACAATCGGAACCACATGAGACAATTGTGATTACTCATGTGAATGGTAACCATTATATTAAAGCGACAATACGCGGAGGTTGTCGATTGACATTAACTCATCCACTTTGGATTACATATAAAAGTGAAAATGCATCTGGATGGAAAGAGACATATGTTAGTCGTCAAAATGTGTTTCGTGAATATTATTATCGTATTCCAGAAAATATTAACCTAACAAAGTGATTATATAATAATCTTTATATTGTATTTCTAATTATTTGTTCTCAATAAAAATTGTAGTATTTGTTCAGTTTTATATACATATGACAAAAGTAAAAATAACTATAAATTAAATAAATAAATAAAAAAAAAGAATAAAAAAATAAAATAAACAATGATTATTAACGATTCGTTTAATTATATGTACCTTTTGATGAAAAAAAGAAAAGAAAGAAAGAAACATAATGATTAGCTAGTTTAATCATTAAATAAGTCTATCTTTGGTAGAAACGGAAGCAGCCTCTCTACCTTAGGTAGGGGTAAGGTTGTCTACGTCTCAACCTCCCCCATACACCGTGGAAGACGGTATTGGGACCCATAACCCGTGAAAGACGGTGTTGGGAGTTATTTCTATTAAATAAGTCTAGTATATAAGTCTAGTAAATAAGTCTAGTTTTAAAGCAAGGTCTGTAATATAGTTGTGAACTTATGAGAGATTAATATTTGTTCATTTCACTCTTTACACCACAAGTCCAAAACTAAGGCTAGCCCCAATGAGGGGATTCAATCCCCTCATTTTCCTCACACGTCGCCTTTCTCTCCCATGCGACCTTCAGGCGATTAGGTGCCCCAAAGAGGCGACCAAGTTCAAAATTTAAAAAAAAACAACAACATTTTTAACACAAAATAAATTTTCATTAATAATTAAAACGTTACATAATAATTCAAATAAAATTAAAACATTATGAAACTTATTAAAACATTACAACACTTATTAAAATCTAGGTTGTGACGCGTGCCTTGATCGCCTCTTTGAGTTTCTCGCATTGTTTGTTGTTGTATCTTGGGCAAAGATTCGTCGATTGGCGTGCAATAGAACATGAGATCTGCATCATATTTCTTTTGAGCCTCTAATACAACTTTTCGTTCTCCTAGTGCCAATTTTTTGTCTTCCCTTGCTTCTCTCTTTTGCTATATCTCCAACTCGATTTGCCGTTGTTCCGCTTCTTTCTTCAAACCATAGTGCGAGTGTCTGACTCCTTCTTACGCCCGAATGCCGCGACTTGATCTTGCCCCATTTCTCGGCAACACCTTCCATAATCATAGCTTTGGAAGACTCGAAGATTTCTTTTATTCTTCTTTTATGCATCACGACCAACCTGGTTTAGCGGTGCACATCCGAGTCGGTTGAAGTCCTTGCTTTTTAGCACCCTCATCTTGGCTTAAAAAGCCGCATCTCATTATCCTTCCAAAGCGGAATGGTCCCTCAAAATCTTTCAACAATGCTCCAAAACAAACGGATGACCACACACTAGTTGGTATTCATCACACGCCCGTGTATAAATGGTGAGGTCATTCTCACCACTTCCGTAATTCCCCGACAAACATTGTTGTAAATGGCACAAAATTGACCAACTCTAGGATCTAATCCTATTTTTCCACTTTGTAATGATAGAGTTGTACGTTCTTTCTACAAAGAACCTCCTTCTCAAAGTATGTAATGAATTTCGCCAAAATCCTTTAGCATTTTGGTTGTTTCCGACACTATTCTCGGATACATCACACCTGCGTTGCACAAGGCGATCTATTCTTCTTTTGACCAAAGCGCCGAATCATTCTTGCCTTCTTTCTCGACTACCTTCTTCTTCGCCTTAGTAGCTCGTTTCTTTGGTTTGACCGGTGATGTCTCTTCTCGACATTCTTCTTCTTCTTCACGTCATCAAGGTTAACCGATCGTGATACGATCCATGAGCCGAACGGTACCAACCGCGTGATACTCTTGAGTCGGATAACCCGATCCGGTTCCAGCATAAAAATTAGGATTGTTGTACAATTGGTCTTCGAAATCAAAACCCTCAAGATTGATACGGTTAACCGGAGAATATTCTTGATAATTTGAATATGAAGACGTTGATGAATCCATTGTTGGACGGTACACGGATTCGTGTGACCCATACATAGATTGGTTGCTTCGACGGGAGTAGCTTTGTTGTTGTTGTTGGTAGTGGATGTTTTGTTGCGTTGGAACAAATGGACGATTCATACTAAATGGATTGTTAGGGTGTTGTTGTGGAGCTTGTTGGGATTGATATTCGAAGCGGGGTTGGAAATTGATTATTGGTGAGACCGTTAACCGGAAATTGATCCGGTGTTAAAATATGCGGGACGTTTTGTGACAAACGGGATTTTCGGGCTTTGGTTGGTGGTGTTTTCTTAGACATTTTTGATAAATAGGATTGTGAGATTTTTGATAGAGAGGATTGTGAGATTTGTGAGTTTAGTGTGTAAATATGTTATGAGATTTGTGATGAGATTTGTGATGAGATTTTAGTTGTATTTATAGGGTAATGTTTTTTTTTTGGATTGCAACGTACACAATATTAACGTTACATGAGTCGATCGTTGTGGCGATTGGATTGGCTAATATTGGAGGCGATCGATTGTCTCCACAGAGACACGATCGACAGGCGATCGATCACATGCACCCCTCGATCGATGGGGATTGGAGCTCATTGGGGCTAGCCTAACCGATTTGCCCACTATGCCCTTATTTCCAACCAAATCAATATCAGATATCATCAAACATTAGTTCTCGGTATACATTCAACCTAACATCATTTTTGCAAAGCAACCATACTATATCACTTTCTTTTTTCTTGCCAAAAGATATGACATTAGATCCTTTGAACAAAAGGAGGTCTGAAGATGTAGTACAACAACCAAACAAACAATTTTTACGATAAAGTGATCAAGCTTATTAAAAAGTGAGTATATTTGGTATACCCAACCAATGCAGGGGTTGAAAGTTATTAATGCCAGTTAGAGGATTAGGTGTCGTGAAGAGGTAACACATCTTCATCACCGTCACTGTCACATCACTATAACAAACCTCCATAACTAACCACAACTACCCCTCACTCACAACAAACCTGAACATCTTCATTTGGGGCCCACCACTACAACTTTATTTTTTTTTTCAAATTTCCAAATAAACTAAATTTATTTCATTAATAATTAAAATACATTAAACAACACAATAATAAGAAAAATAAACACGATACGTAAATAAAAAAAACGACACGGGAAAAAAAATACAACACATACTAATAATAAGAAGGGGAAATCTTCACTCGCTTCCAAGCGAGGGAAAGTTACCGCTTCCTTTAAAAAGGAGGGGGAAACATGTACGTATGAGATAATGGAAGGGCTTAATTATAAATTTTTTAAACTTTTTACAAAGCAAAGCAGGCAATTGCATGCTTTGTTGATGCAGGTAATATTTTCCTTAATAAGAAACCTAAGCATCTCTTTCGGCATATTTCTTCACTATTCTTTCCTGCCTGTTTCGGATGATCTCTGCTTTTGCCGTGTCATCGGTCAAAATGGGATTTAGCATGAGAAACTTCATCTCTAACGCATCAATTTCCTTCTCCCGCCTCGCCTCATAACAAGCCATTTGAGCGTCGGATTTTTGAGCATATTTTTCGGATATATGTCCCGAAAAAGTACTCGATTGACTCCCACCGGAGCTCGCAACGCTCGACGTTGAAGTCGACTTTTGTTTCTTTGCGGCTCGGCTCTTTGTGCCGCCATCTCTTTTAGGACGAGGTCGTTTGTCCAGGCCGAATATATCCTCGAGACATGTAATGTCAATCGGCTCTTCGGCATCCCACTTCGGGTAATTTTTCAAAATATCCCAAGCGTGAACATACCCGAACTCCTTCCCAGCAAAACGTTGCTCAAAGTTCAGTTTCGCATTCTCGAGATGATCGTGGTCATTTTCACCACTTCGACGTTGCAGATGTTTGTAAATAGCGTTGAATTTTTGGCAGTCAGCGTTAATCCTCGACCAATTACCCGTGATCATATTTTTGGTACCGGTCATCGGTGGTCTGATTATTGAACATGTCCATAATGTCGTTCCAAAAGAAATCTTCGGAACGGTCATTTCCCATATCTCGATCTTGCGAAATTTCTATCCAACATTGCGCAAGCAACCTTTCTTCAGCCTTGCTTTACTTCCTCTTGTCTGCCTGGCCTATGACTTCCACATCTTCGTCATCGTCTGCGTCCAAATCCACAGTTTGTTTTGACTACTCATTGATAAATACAGTACTTAGCCTCAAACCCCAGCCATCCTGGAACCAACTAACCCCTCATATTTGGGACCAAAGGAGTAATAACATGTTCAGTGAAACCAACAGTTCAAATTTTCAAAAAGATGTAATGTTTAATAACGAGCACTTGATAGGATCAAAATGTTGTAAATTATTAAGAGGTAAATAGGGTTATGTAGACGTTACTTGGTATCAGTAAGACGGAGCGGGAACGAAGAGTGGATCGTTCTTCAGTCTGAAGCTATGTAAACTTCATCTTTGGCGAAATCCATCTGCACCTTCGATCCCACTTGCGAGAATCAAGCGTCTGTGGTACATAAGAAGATTAGTACAAGTGATCATCAATAGCCACATAACACATAAAATATTAACTATTTTAGGGGCCAAGAAACAAATGCTTTCTTAGGCAATCTAAAGCCTACTATCTTTTTCATCTCACGCTCCGACCAAGTCCATTAACTGAATATAATGGGTCGTGGAAATGTCGCCAAGGGGCCTTAATACTTAATGCAATAATGCAAAATCATTTACTTCTTTTGTTTTTGGATGGAACGTTCAACACTTCAGCAGTTCTGTATGATAAAGATGGGGAAAAGAATTCATAAAGTCAAGGCTAATGTGGCATTTGGTTAACAGTAGATAATCACTAGCTCACTACTATGTGTATAGGTTTTATAGTAGGCTGGAATTGGATTAGGCACCCCTTACAGAAGATACCCAAATTTGAGGACGAAGATATGATTTCTAGCTATAAAACCCATATCCTTAAGCCAAGCAGTATTATTGTTTACATTCCCAAACCTCAAATCCAAACATCCCATCAAAAGAAATGTATAAACCGCTAGGGTTATTGGTATTACCTTGTCGTTTATAACTAAGAAGATTTTTTATTTATTTATTTTTTTTTATTTTTTTTTATCTTTGTCATCATATGAAATGATTTAGAATACCAAAAGAATGAAAACCATAAGAAGACTGATAGTATATAGCTGAGTGCATCATGAATATACCTTTCTAATGTTGTGGTTTCAGACTCGAGCTGAGTAGCTCTTTCTTTTGCTAGATCCAATGGCATTGATAAAACTAACTTATACTCGCTATCTTGGAATCGTTGCCTTAGTTCCTTATCCTAAAACATTCAATATATATAACTCAAAACCAAAACAGATGCGAAAATGAAAATTTTATTTATAAGATAAAACTACCCGTTTCTCTGCACATTCCCGATACAATGCAATCTCTTCTTGACAAAATGGCTCTATATCATTAATCTGCAAACCTATAGATAAGTTCCAAAATAAGTATAAAACCATGAAGAACAAGTTATACTTGATTAGAGCCAACACTGGGGTGGATAAAACAACTTACACAAAAAAAGGTTCCTTAAAATCTCGTCACACAAATTAACACCTTCAAGAACATGAGCAGCAATTTCAGGAGGAATAACAGGAGATGGAAGGCCCAACATTAAATCATCTCCAACCAAAACCGTCTCCTCCATCATCGGTTGTGCATCAACTAACCATTCACCAATACAGAAAACACATTACAAAGATTGAAAAAAAAATCCACACTAATCACTTCTTCAACTATTTCTCACTACTGATTCAATTAAAGGGTGTTCCGGATTGCTTATTTTCAGCTTATCTTTATTTAGATAAGTAGTTTGGGAGCTCATTTTGGCATAAAATAAGCGGGGTAGGGACATGCTTATATGAGATGAAATTAAAATCACTTTTTTAGCTACTTATCTATCCTGGAAAACCTTTTTAACATATACACAAATCAATTAAATAATCACAGCACAAGCACATCTGAACACTATTTTCTAAAGTCGGTTATATTTTAAGCTGCTTATTTGTTCCGCATAAACCACCACCAAATGGCCTAGTGGTAAGGCACCTGACTTCCTCACAAGAGTTGATCCGGAAAAGGGTCAGAAACGGTCACTAGGATACCTATAAGAGGAAGGGGAATGAGATTGTTAAGGGAGATAGCAACAAACGGCGAGAGACTGCTAGGATGTATGCAATAGGTAATGGAGAGAAGAAGGGTTATGAAGGTAGCAAACCCTTATGTAATCGTTGCAGTCGACACCACCATGGGCAGTGCTCAATAGTGTATAGGAATTGCTTTAAGGTAGGACAAACGGCCAGAGACTGTAGGTCCCGACCCCTTGCTGTGGCACAAACTACACAAGGAGCGGACTGGAAGGCCACTGTCACCTGTTTTAGATGTGGAAAAAAAGGGCATTTCAAGAATGAGTGTCGAGATCCGTGGGTGAGAGGAAACCTCGGTAATGGAGGAGGTTTGGTAAACAGAGGTATGAGAAGTAATGGGCATAACCCTGTGAAGCGAGAGGTTGAAGGGAACCAGGGAAATCAGGGTGTTGAGAATCAACAGAGAGACGTGGGAGCAGCGCGAGTGTACGTCATTGGGAAGGAAGTTAGTGGGGACCCGAATGTAGTTACGGGTACGTTCCTTCTCAATAACCGCTATGCTTCCATACTGTTTAATACTGGTGCCGATATGAGTTTCGTATCCACCACATTTATGCCATTACTAGGAATTTCCCCAACACCTTTAGGATTAAGTTATTATGTGGAGTTAGCTAATGGGAATAGGGAAAGGATAGACACTGTAGTCCAAAGTTGCACACTAAGTTTCCTAGACCACCCGTTTAGCATAGATCTTTTGCCGGTTACCTTAGGAAGTTTTGACGTCATCATCGGAATGGATTGGTTGTCGAAGAACGGTGCACACATCATCTGCGATGAGAAGATCGTGCGTGTACCGTATGGCGGAAAAGTTCTGAGCATACAAGGAGATCAGAGCGACTGTGGAGGTCCCCACCGGTTGAGCATCATCTCTTGTATTAAGGCCCAGAAGTACATCGATAGAGGAGGTTGTCTTTTCTTGGCTTGAATTTCTGAAAAGAAAAGCGAGAAGAAGAGTGAAAGACACCTTAAGGATGTACCCGTCGTTAGATATTTTCCGGATGTGTTTCCCGACGATCTGCGCGGGATTCCACCCGTCCGACAAGTGGAATTCAATTGAGTTGATACCGGTGCGCACTGTAGCCGGGCACCCTATCGACTTGCTCCAAGAGAATTAGAGGAATTGTCTAAGCAGTTGGCAGAATTGTCAAAGAAGGGATTCATTCGACCAAGTTCGTCACTGTAGGGAGCAATGGTACTGTTTGTGAAGAAGAAGGATGGATCGTTCCGTATGTGCATTGACTATAGGGAGTTGAATAAGTTGACGGTGAAGAACCGGTATGCACTACCTAGGATAGATGACCTATTCGACCAACTCCAAGGATCTAGTATCTTTTCTAAGATTGACTTGCGGTCTGGATATCACCATCTTAGAGTACGAGAGGAAGATATCCCTAAGACGGAATTTAGAACTCGTTATATTCGTTATGGGCACTATGAGTTCCAAGTGATGTTGTTTGGTTTGACCAACACGCCAGCGGTATTCATGGACCTCATGAACCGAGTATGTAAGCCATATCTGGATAAGTTTATGATAGTATTCATAGACGACATCTTGATATACTCCAAGAGTAGAGAGGAGCATGAAGAGCATTTGAGGCTCATTTTGGAGTTGTTGAGGCAAGAGCAGCTGTACGCCAAATTCTCTAATGGTGAATTTTGGATTCTGACCGTACAATTCTTAGGCCACGCGATAGATAGTCGAGGAGTTCACATCGACCCAGCCAAGATTGAGGCCATTAAGGAATGGGCCGCCCCTAGGAAGCCATCAGAAGTCCGCCAGTTTCTAGGTTTAGCAGGCTATTACCGGAGGTTCATTGAGGGATTCTCCAAAATAGCTAAGTCGTTGACCAAGCTGACGCAGAAGGACGTTAAGTATGAATGGGGAGAAAAGGAAGAAGAAGCGTTCCAACTGCTAAAAGAGAAGTTGTGTAGTGCGCCTATCCTACCTTTGCCTGAAGGAAGCGAAGATTTTGTCGTGTACTGCGACGCTTTGCATAAAGGCTTAGGAGCTGTTTTGATGCAACAGGAGAAGGTGATAGCTTATGCCTCCCGACAGCTTAAGAAGCATGAGAAAAACTACACCACCCATGACCTGGAGTTAGGTGATGTAGTGTTTGCCCTTAGGATTTGGAGACATTACCCGTATGGGACTAAGTATGTAATGTTTACCGACCATAAAAGCCTGCAACACATCTTAGACTAGAAGGAGCTGAATATGAAATAGCGCCGCTGGTTGGAATTACTCAATGATTATGACTGTGAGATTGGTTATCATCCTGGTAAAGCTAATGTCGCTGCAGATGCCCTCAGCCGTAAGGAGAACATTCCACCTTTACTCATTCGATCCTTAGGAATGACCATTAGTTCACCTCTACCGTCTCAAATCTTAGCCGCCCAAGCTGCGGTATTGACGGAAGACAACCGTCCATTTGAGAAACTTCATGGAATGGTAGAAAGTGAAAACGGATTCTTGAAGCATTTTGACAGAACCCTATGCTTCGGAGATAGAAGCTGGATACCATTTCATGGCGAAATCCGTGAGTTGATTATGCACGAGTCGCATAAATCAAAATACTCTATTCATCCTGGAGCCGATAAGATGTATCATGACTTGAAGAAACTCTACTAGTCGCCGAACATGAAAGCCGACATAGCTCTGTATGTCAGTAGGTGCTTGACTTGTTCCAAGGTAAAGGCTGAACACCTAAAACCCTCATGACTTTTAGTTCAACCCGAACTCCCTGTATGGAAATGGGAGCGAATCACCATGGACTTCATCACCAAATTACCGAGAACATCTAGCGGCAATGAAGCTATCTGGGTAATTATGGATCGTTTAACTAAGTTTGCTCTCTTCTCATCCATTAGCGAGGTCGATAGTATCGACAAGCTCGCTCGGCTGTATGCCAAAGAGATAGTATCTCGTCATGGAGTACCTATATCTATCATTTCCGACCTAGATAGCCATTTTACGTCCACCTTCTGGCAATCCTTACAAACGGCTTTAGGAACAAAATTGGATATGAGTACTGCTTATCATCCTCAAACCGACGGTCAGAGTGAAAGGACCATTCAGACCTTAGAGGATATGCTCCGTGCCTGTGTCATCGATTTCGGCAAAGGCTGGGAGAAATACCTACCTTTGGCCGAATTCTCCTACAACAATAGTTAAGATCCGTAATCGTTTACAAACCGCCCGTGATAGACAAAAGAGTTACACCGATAGGAGACGTAAACCCTTAGAGTTTCAGGTGGGAGACCGAGTCATGTTGAAGGTTTCCCTTTGGAAAGGAGTGATACGCTTGATAAGGATTTAAAAGGTACCTTTTTGAGGGGTCATTTAAGCCCTTAATTGATCACTTTTGTATCTTTTATTACTTAATTTCGTTCCTTTTCACTTTTTAGGTCTCTTGAAGGCAAATTGCTGAAATGACACTTATTCGGACAAAAAGGTGCGAATATACGAAGAAAATGGCCAAAGTCAAGAATCGAGACACTTAATCTGCTGAATTGAAAGGACGGCCGTCTTATTTGTGACGCTGTCGCGACACATCTTGTGACGACTCAGAGAGCAAATTGATATTTTTCAAGTGACGGCCTCAGGTTTAAAAGACTAGGGCGCGCACCTGCTCTCGACTCTAGATTTGGATCCAGACGGCGTCAGAGACTGAAGGCGGCGACGTCACGAGCATAAGGTGACACCGTCACAGAGTTGACGTGGCCAAGACGAAACCCTAATGGCGGCGACCCGATGGCGTCACAATTAAAGAGTGACGTCGTCGCAGTTTGTAATACTATATATAGAATCCTAATTTATCAGTTTTAAGAGGTAGTTTTGTGGAGTAAAAACCTAAACCGAACCAAGGCTGTCTTGTACAGTATTTTAAGGTTCCATACCCTATTTTACATCAAGATAAGTGTTTTACTTCATTGATTCAATTATGTCTTCAATTGATTGTGTGTATGCTTGCATGTTCTCCATGTCCGGAAAATTTACTTGTGTGTTTGCTTAGGTAATATGAAACCTAGTTATTGAATATTGATTGGTTATCTCTTATCTTAATTGTGATTGACCTAGTATTGCGATAGGTCATTCGTTGTGTTATTAATGCTTGATCAATCTTTGTTGAACCTTAGCATATAGTTACTAGTGGAATTGTAGGCTAAACATCCAAAGAATACCTTAGTGTTCAGTTTATGAATCCTATAGATTTCGTAGTCATTAACCTTTGGTAGCTTCAAAGAGTTAGGGATAAACGCATACCTGATAACATCAAATAGTCCTGAATATTAAGTGTCAATTTCCCCCGTTAATGCTCGTTATTTATATCATTTATATGGATTTACGCTTGTTTTCCATTGTTTTACACTTTCAGGTACATTGCGAGCATTGGTGCTAAAGAGACGCGGAAATGGAAACGTTACTAAGGATTTATCACAGTATGCTTATTTTGAAGAGGTTACGGCGTAACTCGCTCTCACATTACGCCGTAACTATTGCGTGACCTTGAAGTCCAACTCATCAAGAGGTTACGGTGTAACTCCTTCCAAAGATTACGACGTAACTCCATTAGGTCAAAAGAGGTTCCACGCCGCTGATACTTACGCCGTAACTACTGCATCACTTACGACGTAACTAGGTTTATTGAAGACTACGGCGTAACCACTTATAAGGTTACGCCGTAACTAGCAGATCTAGTGCTTTTACGACGGAATAAAAGGTTACGGCGTAACTCATCTATTGGTTACGCCGTAATCCCAGACCTGGCCTATAAATACCCCACGAATTCCAGCATTTCTAATCATCCCATTCCACACTCAATACTCTGAGAACGTGGGAAAATACTCAAGGAAGGTCTAGGGAAGCATACGGAGTTGTTTCTAAGGGAGAAGTCACACCATTACGATAAGCTTTAGCGTTTATTATTTCTTTTACTTTCAATTCATGTATTTCATACCTTTGAATATTGAATTGATGTGCATGATTAATATGAGCGGCTAAGAACCCTTTGGTGCTAGCCTAGTTATGATTCCTTAATTGTTTTGTTTGCGTTTACCTTTACTTCCATACAATTATTTCTAAGTGTATGCATGCATAGTTCTTTGGTAGTCACCCCTGGCTCGGTAGTTTTGAATGGCGGTAGAGGCCAATTTCCTAGGAGATATGACCAAATGACCCTAGGTGAGCGGACTGAGATGGGAAGGGTAAGATATGACCAACTGACGACCCTTTCTACTTGTGCGATTTGACCAACTGATCACCTATCGTTTGGATGAACTTAAGAATTGGGGGGTGTAGTGTCTAAGTTCCTAACGGCCGGGCACTCACTATTTAGAATCTAGCATGTAGCGGTACTTAATGACTCGGCTTAGGGGACAAGGAACAACAAGACTTATGACGGTGCGCCTGATTTCTCCTGTGGTGGCATCTTTGCTGATAGGTTAGGGCGAATTGACCAAATGCTGTCCTCTCGAATTTGACCCCACCTGAAGTAATTGTTAGCAAGTAGACGTAAACATTACTAGTTAGGAGGATTAACTAGGTTAGCACCACTATTCCTCTATTGATTTCCCTTCTACCATTTAATTGTTCTTATATTCTGCATTCATAGTTTAATTAATTAAAACCCTATCAAACCATTTATATTCTGTGACAATTAGACTTAGTAATTATCCGACACACATAGCTCTTGGGACGACATCGGCTTTACCATTTACTACACTACACATGACTGGGTACACTGCCCGTTAGTGCATTAGGGTAAACCATAGGTATAGCGAGACACTATAAATATTAAGACCTGGTTAGTAAAACCTGCATCAAGTTTTTGCGCCGGCCGAGCTATATTAGATTTCATATTAAGTCTGTTTTTGATGATAATGTCAGGATACAAGACTCGCAGCTCTAGGCCCTTTCTGGCTACCCCATTTATTGACCCGGAGAAGCAATTTCGGAAAAAGAGGATATATTCTCCGGTTCCTATTCACAACATCTTGTCATTTTACGAATCGACCATCGGACACAAAACCGTAAGTCATCAATGAAAATTATATCAATGACCTTACCATGGAGCAGTATTTGGACCGACCTAACGATAACTGCCAACGAAGCTTCACTAAGGATTCTCCTGCCTAAAAATACTCCATCCCAGATCATATTATTCGGGAGTTACATAAGCTTGAGTTCTTTGGAGACAAAGATGAGGACGTTCAGGATCACGTAGATGAAGTTCTTTACCTATCCTCCCTTTTCAACGTCAGGGGTACTCCTAGTTACTCAAGAATCGCAAGGATTTTTCTTATGATTCTCACCGAACAAGCTAAGAGATGGTATAACAAACTTCCTAGTGAAAGTAAAGAAGCATGTGGAAAACTAAGAAAGGAGTTCGTCCAGCAATTTTGCCCTCCTTCTAAAATGGCTAGGCTTCTGGGAGAATCTATCAATTGCGATTGGTGAAGAAACGGTACCAAGCGGGAAAGATTCAATGAGCTTCTCTATCGTTGCCTTACTCATGATTTAAACAAACATCATATCGTATAATTTTCTATCTGGGATTAATGCGCAAACACGAGAACTCCTTGATTCACCAAGACCCATTCCTAGCATGACTCGATCGGCCTTGGAATGTATTCAAGTGGATTTCTGAACATTGCTACAAGTGGCACATGGATAACGGATACGGACCAAGAGACAACTTCGATCATAAAGTAATGAAGACTATAACAAACAAGAATACAATTACGGGGAAATTTTCGAAAAACGGAGATTGGAAAGAGAAGCTGAAGCATGTAAGATTGAAAAAGTTAATAGTGTATTTGAGACCGATTCCGGAAGCAATATTGAGAAAAAGATTCTCGACCACATCAAAGAATCAAGAGAGCACGACGATAGGATTTAAAAGATGATGAGGGCATTCGTGGAGAATACAGTCTCTTCTATTAAAATTCACGACGATAGGATAAAAAGATTAGAGGAAAGTGTTAGTTCATGTTCAGAAGTCATCTCTGATTACCTAGCAAATGAGGAAGAAGTTGTCCACACTGTAGAAACTATCCTCGAAGAACCCTTGACCTTTTCAAAAAAGGTTAAGCGACGGATCAGCATGGAGAAGCAATCACTTTTGGACCAAACTCGCTGTGAACCCTCCCAATGATGCTACGCTGAATTAAGTGGTGATGAGACTATTCGCCTCAACAAAAGATGCTCAGTGGTTTTGAGGAACGAGTTACCACAAAATGAAAAAGATCCAGGATGTTTTACTCTCCCTTGCCATATCGGGAGCCTGAACTTGTGTAACGCCCTAGCTGATCTTGGAGCTAGTATTAGTATTATGCCTCGTTCGATGTTTTTGCGTATGGGAATTGGCAACTTAAAACCGACCAAGATGAAAATTGAAATGGCCGATCGATCCATGCAATCGCCATTAGGAATTGTTGAAAATGTATTAGTGATGATAAAGAGATTCCTTTTTCCAGTAGATTTTGTGATTCTTGATATCCCAGAAGACAACATGATACCTGTAATTTTAGGAAGACCCATACTTGCTACTGGTCACACTAAAGTAGATGTCTTTACCTGTAAATTTACTCTGGAGGCTAATGGAGAGGTCACCACATTCGGACCTAATGAACATTTGTCCACCCCGGAGAAGGTGTGTGCTATTGACCAAGTGGGGGATTTTCGTGAAGCCCTTGAAAAGTTTCTTAGCGACCCCCCGGATCCTGGAGAGATTGACGCAGGGAAAGATTTTGATGTTTTCGTGAATTTTGAGGAAGAAGATAATGTAGGATTAAGTGCTGAAGACCTCTGTAGTGATGTCGAGATGACCCATTGGCAAGACAACTCTGAAAACACATTCTTGCAATCGAACCAACCGCAATTTTATGAGATGGGGGCACGAATCCATCATAAGAATCCCTATTATCTGAAGATCTCATGCAAAATTGGATTCATTGACTTTCACCCTTTTATCGACACAGATTCCCCAGTCAATATTATCTCTAAGGAATGCTACAACCAGGTTATGGAAAAGGAGCTTGATTACAAAGGAAACAACTTCCTCGGGATAGCAACAAACATACGAGTTTTTGTAGGAACACACTCGTTTCTAGTCGACTTTGTGGTTTTGGAAGATGTTAGCGAATTCGCGGGCGATGGGCTGACTAGGGTGATTTTCGGAAAACCCTTTAAAGAAATATCTGGGATTGATAAAAACGTGAAGGAAGGACTGGTTTGGCTAAAGATTGGCGATGATAAAACTATTTTCAAAATGCCAAGGACTGTCAAAAACTTTAAAAATTGGACTAAAAGACAGTTGAGTTATGCTAGACCACTGCTTGGTATTAGTGAAGAAGATAAAGCCAAAGGTTTTGATCAACCCTACCAAAAGATCAAATTTTTTTACCTAGGGTGTTTAGAACTTGGAGATGGATACAAACGGGATGAGAATTTGATCAACTGGCTTCAACATGGAGATCGCCCAGTCCACGAAGTAACAAACAAACACTGGTAGCCCACGGTTATGAGTCTAACTTAAAGACTCATTAATAAATAAAAGTGCTCTTTCGGGAGACAACCCAAATTATCCCTTTCTTTTGTTTTTATTTCCTTTCTGTTGGGTTTTGTGTTTTCTAACCGTTTTTGCAGGAGACAATGAAGTAATTACTGCTGCAGTTGTTGATCTGAACAGAGTTACGGCGTAACTCATCTTGGTGATTACGCCGTAACCAACATTTTAGCAGCAAAATTCTTGACGCATTACCGACTACGGTGTAATACCATCTCAGTGGTTACGCCGTAACCATTCGCTTCTCAGCTCATACTAGGTTTTGCAAGTTACGGTGTAACTCTCTTATTGGAATTACGACGTAACGCTCTCCTCGCTTTAATCTTTCATTTTAAAAACACAGTAACCTTGTATTAGTTTTTTAATGAACTTTGTGGGTGTGTTCCCTGTAAGCCCTCACGAGACTTCACTCATCCACTTGGGACACCAAGTGGTTTAAAAGGCTTGTTGCATTCGCTAAATGCAACCGTGATTCCTACGAAAGTGAGTTAGGTTTGTTTCTCATTTTTTTTAGAATTATGCTTGTCGGTATTGTGATTTCAGGGATTGAAGTTTGCTCATGACGCTTTAACGAAGGCACGATCCTTTCTCGTGTGCCTTCTTCTTTTTTGGAGCAAATTTCAGGGAAGTTCTCGCTCTAATTCTACCTTTCTCTTCACCTTTATTTTAATTCCTAATACAAAAGGTACTTTGTACAATTCAAGTGGGGGGACGGGAGTAGAATTATCTCTTGAACTTTATTTCGCCCTCATTTTTCTAGTTTATTTTGAAAAATTATGCCATTTTTTATATTTTGACATGTTTTTCCGAACCTAACTAGATTAGACCTTAGCCAAGCACATACAACCCTTGATATTACATGGTGAGATTAGCCTTATCCGTTTCCTATATTTTACCCAAATCCACCAAATTATGAGTGTGCCGGTAGCTTGTAAACTTTAGAACTTGGCCTTTGCATCATTTCGAGACCATAGACGATGTGTGTTGAGTTAGCTCGATGTATTTGGACTTTTCAGTTTTAGAAGGCAGTATTATAGGATTATCACCCAAACAGCCTACCATTGTGAGTCTATCGATTAGTCACCTCGACTTTTCGAGCCCCATGTGAAACCTTTTTGTTGCACTCCCCTTTAGTGAAAGATACCCCTAGATACACCCTTATGAGCCATTCCTTTCATTTTGTCACCCCAATATGTTGTTTCATTACACCCTTACACCTTAGCCTACCCTGTAGTCTTTATTTGTAATTGGGAAGTCATCATTTGCCTAAGTTCAAGGTTCGAGTGGAAAGGTTTGGAAATCACGCTTTCATCGACAACAATTATGAAGATCATTGAAGACCCCCCGAATTCCCATTGTTCATCTCAAGTAAGGGGATGTTATGTTATCATGTATGTTCAAAAAAAAATCAAAAAAAAAAAAAAAAAAAAAAAAAAGTTGATTCAGTTATGATTTTGTAAAGTGCAATGTTATAAGCACTATAGTATGAGCTTTATTGTTTAGTATCGAGGAGGCCACCTCGGTCACATTTGAAGATTGGAGTTGGAGTAATACCAACTGAAGAAGGAAAGGTAGTGTGCCCATCACGACGTCCTCTAATGACACATCTACCTTGCATTTCATGATCCGGTCTCTAGACTTCTAAGCTTGAACTTTGGGCGGACGGTAAGTGGTGATGACTTAGTTATAGATATAGACCACCTGCTTGTTTTTCATTTTACACCAATTATACATCCCATGTCTTATCCTACCCTTTAGTCATGAAGCATGTCTAGGTGATGCAGCGAGCAATCTTTGGTGTCTTGGCCATGAATTTGGTCATGTATCATTGATTTTGTCCACTTCACCGTGACATGTTAGTAATGACGAGTCACCCCTTAACCTTTGTCGTGTCTACCGATATTGCCTTCGAGAATTGTTTAGCCCTTAACTCCAGTGGTGGAGATTTGTGTAACCGCCAAGCTTATGATAGAATAAATGCTATGACTGTGCGATTGAGTGATCACCCCGAAATTGACACTTAGAATAGTTGAGAGATTTGAGTGTTTGTTCCCCTTTCGCAAGGTGTTCGGCTTTGTTTTATTCTAGCATAAGGGATTTGTAAATTCATATTTTCCGTGTTTTGGAAGATATCTTTTTAGGAATCTTTCTAATAAGGTCTACTTGAGGGCAAATAGAGTTCAAGTGGGGGGATATTTGATAACATCAAATAGTCCTGAATATTAAGTTTCAATTTCCCCCGTTAATGCTCGTTATTTATATCATTTATATAGATTTACGCTTGTTTTCCATTGTTTTACACTTTCAGGTAAATTGCGAGCATTGGAGCTAAAGAGACGCGGAAATGGAAACGTAACTAAGGATTTATCACAATATGCTTATTTTGAAGAGGTTGCAGCGTAACTCGTCTCTCACATTACGCCGTAACTATTGCATGACCCTGAAGTCCAACTCATCAAGAGGTTACAGCGTAACACCTTCCAAAGATTACTACGTAACTCCATTAGGTCAAAAGAGGTTCCACGCCGCTGATACTTACGCCGTAACTACTGCATCACTTATGACGTAACCAGGTTTATTGAAGACTATGGCATAACCACTTATAAGGTTACGCCATAACTAGCAGATCTAGTGCTTTTACGACGGAATAGAAGGTTACGGCGTAACTCATCTATTGGTTACGTAACCCGACCTGCCTATAAATACCCCCACGAATTCCAGCATTTCTAATCATCCCATTCCACACACAATACTCTGAGAACGTGGGAAAATACTCAAGGAAGGTATAGGGAAGCATACTGAGTTGTTTCCAAGGGAGAAGTCACACCATTACGATAAGCTTTAGCGTTTATTATTTCTTTTACTTTAAATTCATGTATTTCGTACCTTTGAATATTGAATTGATGTGCATGATTAATATGAGCGGCTAAGCACCCTTTGGTGCTAGCCTAGTTATGATTCCTTAATTGTTTTGTTTGCGTTTACCTTTACTTCCATACAATTATTTCTAAGTGTATGCATGCATAGTTCTTTGGTAGTCACCCCTGGTTCGGTAGTTTTGAATGGCGGTAGAGGCCAATTTCCTAGGAGATATGACCAATTGACCCTAGGTGAGCGGACTGAGACGGGAAGGGTAAGATATGACCAACTGACGACCCTTTCTACTTGTGCGATTTGACCAACTGATCACCTATCGTTTGGATGAACTTAAGAATTTGGGGGTGTAGTGTCTAAGTTCCTAACGGCCGAGCACTCACTATTTAGAATCTAGCATGTAGCGGTACTTAATGACTCAACTTAGGGGACCAGGAACAATAGGACTTATGACGGTGCGCCTGATTTCTCCTGTGGTGGCATCTTTGCTGATAGGTTAGGGCGAATTGACCAAATGTTGTCCTCTCGAATTTGACCCCACCTGAAGTAATTGGAAGTAAGTAGACATAAACATTACTAGTTAGGAGGATTAACTAGGTTAGCACCACTATTCCTCTATTGATTTCCCTTCTACCATTTAATTGCTCTTATATTCTGAATCCGTAGTTTAATTAATTAAAACCCTATCAAACCATTTATATTCTGTGACAATTAGACTTAGTAATTATCCGACACACATAGCTCTTGGGACGACCTCGGCTATACCATTTACTACACTACACACGACCGGGTACACTGCCCGTTAGTGCATTAGGGTAGACCATAGGTATAGCGAGACACTATAAATATTAAGACCTGGTCAGTAAAACCTGCATCAATACCCTACGACCTTAGAAACACAACGCGTTAAGAATAAGGACGTGACAATTCAACCATCAATAGGAGATAACTAGGGAGTAATAAAATCTAAGTAAACACATTTTTAAACATCATACGAGCACACAACAATAGACATAGACTACCCTTAGCTTAGTTAATTAGAATAGATAAGTAGAGTAATAGGTAGAAATCCCAACCCCCAAATCCAAACCCCTAGATTCGTACCTTTCCATTTTCTAAAAAAAAAACATAAAAAGATAAAAAAATAATCTTCCTCAACCCCAACCTTAGCGTAGTAACTTCTTACTAGCATTCCTATTCCCCTAGAGAACGATATCAATACCCGTGGCTTACCCTAATACTACACTACAACGATTAGGTTGACTGCCTAGGGTGTTGAAAAACTTGCTCGACGAAAAGGAAGTTCCTTTGACCCCGAACGCGCTGCGTAAGCGTATCAATGCTTTAGCAAGCGTGGAAAACTCAACCCCTGATACATTGGTCCCTTTCCAATTCGGGAAAGAACTAGACCAGTAGCTTACAAACTTGAGCTACCTTCGGAGTTTAGCAATGTACACGTGTCTTCCATGTTTGTAATCTTAAG
Organism: Chrysanthemum makinoi; assembly: GCA_910596185.1. Classification (NCBI taxonomy): domain Eukaryota; kingdom Viridiplantae; phylum Streptophyta; class Magnoliopsida; order Asterales; family Asteraceae; genus Chrysanthemum; species Chrysanthemum makinoi. The sequence continues at coordinate 95,906,481 of OU343223.1, read as the reverse complement.
AAATCTCTTTCCAAGGAAAACCTAGTTATACCTATGAGAGATATCCGTATAGATGAGCGTTTGAATTTCTTTGAGGAACCGATTGAGATCATTGATCGTGAGGTTAAGCGGCTAAAGCATAGCCGTATTCCTATTATCAAAGTTCGTTGGAATTCCCTTCATGGACCAGAGTTCACATGGGAACAGGAGGACGTATTCCGTAAGAAGTACCCTAAACTCTTCGTAACATCAAGCAATTCAGAGTGAAACCTAGGACGGGTTTCTTCTGAGGCTGGGAGGCTGTGACAATTGGCAATTAGGGAGCCTTTTTAGGTAACCGCATTACGCTAAGTTAGACCGAGTAGTTGCCTTTAGGAGCTATTTCGGTTAACCATGAATTGTTTTGATATCATTATTAGTTTTTATGATTTATTTTATTATCGTATGAGTTGTCGTGTGAGTTATAGCCCGTTACGATAGGCACTATTTGATTCGGCACAATAAAATCCTATAACGAGAGATAACATAACTTTTAAAACCGTACACGAAACGTGACGCATAAATAATCAATATTCGTAGAAAAACGTAAATAAAAGCAATAGAAAGTCGAATAAAAGTCGTTAGACACTCGTAGGGTAATAAATGAGCTCCATTTTATGAAAAATATGCGGGGTTGGCCCCCCTTCTTTGGTGTAGCCGGCCACCCCCTCCATTTTCTTTTATTATTTGGTCCCTAATCCCATCTATATATACCCATCACCCTACACACACATACCCTTTAGTTTCTCTCTCTAAAAATACACACACCCTCACTTTCTCTCTCTCCTCACCAAAACCCTAACCCTAGCCGGCCATTATAGCCGCCCCACTTCCGGCTAGATTTCGGCCAAACGCCGGCGAGTTACCATACACCACCAATACCATCTTGTAGGTCTTTCTTCCCTCTTTCTATCCATATATAGAACGCGCCTAAACACCCTCGTATAATCCTCCAAAATGTCCTAAAACTATTTGTGATTCTAGGGTTTGTTCGTGTATTTGTAGATCGGGTTTGATAAAGGTAAAAGAAGCTTGGTAATGACTTGTTTGAGTCTTGGTGAGTCACGTACGTGTCCATAAGGCACATATACGAGAGCTCCATGGTTGGGTCTTGATGAACACGGGTCTAAAACGAGTTTAAAACTAATAAAACATGTTAACTAGTGTGTTAGTATCGTGTGTTGTGTCATGTTCTTATGTTTTTTTTTCATTTTTATCCTTTTTACATGTTCTTGGTCATGACTAGTTGATGGGTTTTGATGTTTGATGGTGTCTGGATGTTGTTTGGTTGTGTTTGGGTATTAAAAGAGCCATTTGGGAGTGTTTGGATGGAGATGGAAGGGTGGAACGAGCCACATGGCCACGTTGGTGGCGTTGGATGATGTGAACGAGACCCATATGGACCAAGGGTCCGGGTCTGGTTGTTGTTATAAAAAACTAGATGGGGGGGGGGTTGAATAGTTTTACCAATTAAAACTTTGTTTTAAAATATTTAGATCGACTTGTGTCAATATATTAGAATGTGTATGTTGAATGTTGATAGATAAGTATGTAAATATATAATGCAAAGTTAAAGAGTAAGAAACACAAAACCACGACACGAGTGTTTATAGTGGTTCGGCTACAAGGACACCTTCCTTGCCCTACTCCACTCCCGAGTCACCTACACGAGAGTTTGTTAGCACTACACGACACAAACTCCTTATGGCGGAGAAGCCTTCACAACGTCGCCTACTCTTTTTCCGGTACAAGGCTAGACACCGGGTTCTTCCACGAGATAGAACCAAACCTATCACAACGTCGCCTACACTTTATCCGATACAAGGCTAGATACCGAGTTCCATTACAAAGAAGGAACTACTTCCCAACACTACACAACACCTATCCTAAAGGAGACCCGCTCCTTATTACAACATCATCAAGGATATCAATATCCTTGGACACAACCTATCTCTATTTGTACATCGATGCACCATATCGATTGTACACCATTGGCATCTTTCACTAATGCCTTTGACATAATCTTTTGGCACCTTTCACTAATGCCTTTGACTTGACCCTTTTGGCATCCTTCACTAATGCCTTTGACATGAACGTTCGGCACCTTTCACTAATGCCTTAGTCTTGAATCTTTTGGTATCCTTCACTAATGCCTCTGACACGGACGTTCGGCACCTTTCACTAATACCTTCGTCTTGACCCTTTTGACATCCTTCACTAATGCCTTAGACACAACACTTCTAGAGAGGAGGAAAGAACTATCAACAAGATAACTTTAGTAGTCTTGATGATGACGAAGCATGGCAACTCATGGACTTGAGCTTGCTCGACTTCAAGAGGTGGTGATCTCGACTTTAAGAGAAACCTAGAGAATCACACAAAAACAAAACACAAACTACATAGAAAGATCCTTTGGATCTGAGGTTAGAGAGTTTACAATACTAGGAGAAAGTATGTGTAGGAGTGGCAACCAACAATGAAGAAATGGCTAAATATTTATAGACAAAAACATGCTACTGTTCCACGGATCCCACTGATCCCTTGCTTGAGGGATCCGTCTAGTGTAATACTAGGGATCCGTGAGACGCTCCTCATTACCCATGGGTTATGGTTCATGGGTCATGGGTTATGGGTCATGTGTCCTAGACTTTGGACCATGGGTATCCAAGTAGATACAATGTATCTAGAAGATGCAATGCATCTAGTCAATGGGTTATGGGTTAGCTCCATGGGTCATGGATAATACCCATTATGACTTATGCATGATGTCATGCAATGGGACATGGGTTATGGATTATGCTCCATGGGTATGGGTCATGAAATTTGGGTTTTACCCAACTACATTCAATGTATTAAGTCAATGGGTTTAAATACATAAACTTCTACCCATTCTATTACCCATTATAATACATACTAAGTATGTATATCTACCCAATATGTAAACACTAGTTTTTGTACATACGCATTACTAAATCATGAAAGCACTATTACTTGTTTAGTGTTTTATTATAAAAACGTAAGTGTGTTAGTAAACTATTGGCTCAAACCATTTACTAATTTTATTTGTTTCGTTAAAATGATTTTACGTTTGTTATCGACAAAACATTAGAAGATCGTAAAATATAAATAAATGTTTTTACGGCTTATTTGTATTAACAATCTCCCCCTTTTTGTTGATGACAAAACATAAGATCATTTTAAGAAAAAAACTAAAATTCGTAAAAGTTTGAAGTGGATTTTTTACTCTCTTCTCCCCCCTTTTTGTCGAAACAAAAAGAGCGTCGAAAGAAACTAACACATTATTTTTAAGAAAAACATGTGAAAAGAAAGAAAAGGTGAAAAATAGATAGTAAGTGAGGAGAAGTATTCTCGTCTTAGCTCCCCCTTGACGAGTCCATCCCTTTGTGAGGGCGTCAAGTAAGTAGAAATTCTAAACTAGTGCATTGCAATTATGTTTGCAAATGGTTTCGTCTTTGTGACGAATATGCTCCCCATTGATGATTTGCAAAGAGGACGTCATGTAATGTAATCCTATGTGAATGATATTGCAAATGTTTTTGCAATGTTTTGCTTTGAAAAGAAACTCCCTCTAGCTAAGGGTGTCAAAGTCTTCATTTGTATTTTGAAAATCTACAAAACAAAGGTTAGAAAATAAGTATATGGAGCATAATTTCCTACAAATAATACTCAAGTTAGTAGTAAACAAGTCTTCTGTTGCACGGATCCCACGGTTTCCTTCTTTGGAGGGATCCGTCTAGGTTAAGGTGAGGGATCCGTCTCCCTGTTTACTCAAGACAAAAATGTTGATGTAAAAAGTGAAGTTAACATCAAAAGTGAGTTACGTATTAAGGCACCAATGATAATACGACATATAACATGTAATTACATTCAATAAAAACACGAGAAATGATCTACATATCTCTAAAACTAAGAGAATGACTTAAACATGAAATATGATTCCTAAACTATCTAAGTTAAGCTTAAGACTAGGACACAACTTGAATCCTTAAGCTTGAGGTTGTTTAGGTTTGTTGACCTCGTCGAAACGTTTGAGGAGGTGATAAAATATGAAACATTGTTCTTCACGTACTTCATGTATCAAGCCTTCAATATGTTGACAATGATAACAATCTTTGTCATGGCTAGGAAATGGTGGTGGTAGAAATGAAATGGCTTGAGATGGAAGGTTTGGTTGGGGTTCCACAAAAGGAGGAAGGTTAAGTGAGGAAGGTTGAGGATTCTCAAAAGAAAGAGGAATTTGTGGAGGTGCTTCAACCAAAGGCAGTGGTGGTGGAATATGTGATGAGGATGGTGGTAGAGAGGTATCTACTTCTATGTGATCAGGTGGTTGACTTTAATGATTCCTCATAATCCAAAAGGGATTATTTGAGGGTGATGGAGAAAAAGATGTCGGGGCTAGTGTTGATTCAACACCTTGATTATGTTGCGTTATTCTTTCTATTGAGGAGAATGTTGGTAATGGTGGAGGATGAGATGGCATAGGAGGCAAGTCCTCTAGATTGTAGAGGTGTGGTGATGAGAGTGGAGTGGTGAATGATATGGCTCTAGACACTAAGGGTGATGGTTTAGTGGAAATAGGAGTGTTTGGTTTAGGAGGTATAGTGGTGTTTGGCATTGGTAGTTTTGTGGAACAATCCTTTTGGGGATTGGTTTGATTGGTTGAGTTGGTGGAGGGGAAATCCTAGCATTTGTAGATTTAACGGGAGATTATTCGCTTGAAGAAATTTCGTGAATAACACGAGCAAGTTTCTTGGGTGGTCCTTTGGTGGATGAGTTATCACTAGGAGCTTTCCTCATGATGAGATGACAAAAGCTTAGTGAGATAGAAGTCTCTAGTTGCTGAGAATTAAGTTGTGGATGGTGTCTAAGAGGTCCTAACAAGGTGGCTTATAAAAGGAGGGATTTGGCAAGTGCATTCAAGGCTTAAACCACTAAGATCCTTTTGTATTGCAATGATTTCATGCACAAGAGTCAACTTCAGAGTTGCACTGATCAAGGAGATTAATTAAGACAAGATGGAGTTTTCAAGTTAGTAAGGAGAGCTTGAAATGATTGTTTTAGCTAGAAATAGCTAAAACTGTCAGCCGGTTCCTACGGTTCCCTCCAATGAGGGATCCATCTAGGCTAATCCAAGGGATCCGGCTCTCAGTAGCCAACAAAAGAGGAAACATAATGTTTGTAAGGTCTAGTATCTATACATCTTGAGTGTTTCAGTCTTCTTAAGTGTCTTAAATGAAAGGGGACTTATGTTTCAGTCTTCTTAAGTGTCTTAAAATAATGTTTGTAAGCTAGTAAACGTGTAGTTGCCTTGGATGGTTCCAAAACAACAATGAGAAACTGTGTTGTAGATGCACACAAGTATGCAGAATCTACTCGAATGCACTTAAAAGATTAATGCAAGAACAAATGTAACACCAACAACTTCAAGATTATTGATTAATAATACGAGTACTCTCCTAGTACTAGGGTTTACAACCTTGAAGCTTTTCTTAAGATGGCTAGAGTATTGGTATTTGCTTGACCTAGCTAGGATCTCCTTTTATACACTAAGGAGATCCCTGACAGAGATAACTATGCATAAAGTATATCATATCTTCTATTGGAATAAAAGATATGCCATTACAGACAATACACGACATTCTTAATATAGATCAGTACAAACTCAACACTATCAGTATTAGCTTTTGCACTATCAGTACTAACTAGTTAATACTCTTCTAATATCACTATCAGTACTAACTTTAAGACTATAAGTATTAACTCCCAAAAGTGAATTTCCCAACAATCCTCCCCTAAACTTGTGATTGGGTTTCTGAATCACAAGTTTCTTCAGACTTAAAGGATTCTTCCAAACTTCACTTTCTTCTGCTAGGTCTTCTAGCTTGGTTAAAAATCTTCAGCAACAATTCTTTGGCCATTTCAATCGCATTCCCCATCCTTAGCCCTGCATCCAGCATTTGTAGAAGGGTTCCAAGTGCAAGTGGGTATGTTCTTTCAATCAACATATAAATATCAGTTCCATTGCATGTAGTGACCAAGTGCAGTCCACAGGAATCAAGCAAGGTCCAACTGAGGGCTTCATCACCAAGTTGAAACTTCCATTGTTCTCTTGTTGGATCAGGTTCAAATATGTTCTGGAGTTCATAGAGTAGCTCCAGATCCTTGTCATTATCTGGATCTCTGTTCTTGAACCTGTCTTTGACTAACTCCCATAGCTTAAGTAGATCCTCACTGTCAATGAATGCAAATAGATCTACTAAGTACAAGTAAGCACTTGTCCTTCCACCAGCTCTGTGAATCCTCCAATGTATTTTGCCTTCTTCAGTGTAGATATCCCAGTTGATGATTGGATACCTAGTGTTGATGGGCTCTAAATATAATGCTTCTTCAGGAGCTTCAATTAACATCATCTTGCTAAGCTCTTCTTCAGTGAGTCCACCTTCATCTTCATCAGAGGCTTTGAGTCTTTTTGATGCAGTGGAGGACGCTCCTTCTTCAGATGGCCTTTTGTAGCTTCGAATGGGTTGTGACCTTTGAATTGTGTCAACAAGTATTTGGAGAGTTTCCAAAGACAACTGATTAAGCTGCTTCAATGTTCTCCTGTCTTCACCTAAATATCTGATGTACTTACAGAGATACATCTTTTGCTGACTCTTGTTTGGAGGCTTTGAGGCTTTTTCAATTTCTCTTTGCTGTCTGAACTGACTCTATCTTCTAGCCAAGATCTCACTAAACAACTGAGCTGCTTCATTGATACTTGTACCCTGATCTTGTTGCAGCTTCTGTTGTACCTCCTTGGTAGCTTCTACTTTGGCTCTCATGTCATCCTATGTTTGCCAGTCTTCAGCCATTTTAGCCAGCTTTTTCTTTTCTTTCTTTGCAGCTTCTTCCTGTGACTCTTCCTCACTTCATTGTGCTGCAAGCTTCCTTGCTGCATCTTCATTTAGCCTGTCAATCTCTTTCTTCTTCTTTGGTACTTCCACCAAGATGCCCTTGCCTTTGTCTTTGGGATCAATCTTTGGAGCTGAGGAGGTTGGTGATGCTGGAACACCTCCTTCTTGAATAACAACTCCCTTTTCTTTAGGCTTGGGTGCTGCTGACTTGGTCTTCTTCCTTAGTGTGACAACTCGTACTTTCAGGTCATTTTTTCAAAACATTATTCATGCTTCACCATTCATCGTTTATCGTAAACTAGGTTTACGAGTATCAAATTCGCGTAACCTTAATGGTTTAGCTGGGAATTCATGAACAATCATCAAGGACATTTCATATAGACTAGGTTTAGTCTACATATCTTTAGTATCATTATCATCATATTAGTTCATACATGGTTTTGCATTTTACATTAAACGTATAATTTCTTATTAAATAAACGCTATCGCATAATTAATTATTTTGAACAATTGATCCGATACTTCCAAAAATTATCTCGATATATTTTTATACTCATATTAAGATTATAAAAATAATATTATGAGTTTACCCAGTGTTTTAAATTTATTTGGTATATAAATTGTTATATTTATATAATTACGACGGTTTTCGTAAAAACTACACGATGATTATTATTTCACTCAAATTTTGCAAGAAATGTATTCTTATAATTTTATGACTTCAATATATTTTATTTTGACTCGTTAAAATTTATTTTTAGCTAACGCTACCCTAAATGCTTAAATAAATATACAAGTTACTACTTATCTTTAATTAACTTACATCTACTTTATAATTACTCATTTAAAATATATATATATAAACACTAAGTGTATATCACCCTTGTCGACAACAAGGGTGAGTCACTTCATTTTTTCACAAAATATATAAACTATACATACGCATATATCATATTATACACATTAAACACATACTTATTCATTTCCACAAGGTAAAAAAATCAAAAGTTTCTCTCTTCTCTTCACCCCTAAGAACCGGCCACCCTTGAGGACCAAGAAGGAGATCACAATTTTTTTTCTAGTCAAGTTCATTACAATCTAGGCACACTCTTAAGTAAGGTTTTGAAATAAAAACCTAGGGTGTTAGGATTAACCTTGTTCATTTAACCTCATCAAGTTACTAGTAAGCATTTCATGTTCATATTCATCTTTCATATTCATATTATGTTCATTTCATCATATTTGAGAAAAACATGCAAGTTATATTGGTGTCTATACCACTTTTTATTGTTTTTAAGTGTTATATATATATTCATCAGCCTATAATTACTTCTTGAAACATATCACTTTTGGTGATGTCTAGGAACCCATGACACCCTAAGAAGGTGTATGGTAGGATTAGAATAGCTTCGTAGTTGGTTTGAATTGGTTGGAATAGGTTTGGCGCGAGAAAAACTCATTTCGACAAATTTATTTAGAGGTCTGATCTTATTTTCGAATTCTGGAATTCTCGACAGTAGATAAAAATTTTTGGGCTAGATATTTGGAAAATATACTTTAAAACGAAAACGTGGTCGCTTGAACGAGTTAAAACGGAGTTATAACGACGAAGATATGAATTTTTCAAGTTAGACGACGAAAACTATAAAATTCAGAAATTTCAGAATGTTACTTCTACTTTTTACGAGTCAAAAATGAGTCTTAAGCGTTATAAATTGTGTCGACTTATCAAAAATATATTAGTATACTTTGATACGAAGCTAAAGACATATAAAACGTAGAAAACGGACTTGCAACGATTAAATTACACGTGTTTACATAAAGTTGCCGTAACTATATTATATAAGCAAAATTAATACATTTCTATTAGACAAATATTACGGCCACGAAGGACCATGTTGAGGGTTGTTTTTAACATGGATGTAGTACTTTTTATAACATGATGTCTTCTAGTAAAAGTAAGTTCGCCTAGCCTATTTTCCAAAATGTTCGACCGTTCGTCAAGCGGAGTTGTAACGAATAAAATACTGTCACTTAAACTTTGCCGAAAACCACCCTTAAACCATATTTTGGATACAAGTACCATACTTTACCTATGTTTTTCTCAATGATCGAGACCTCTAGGACAAAAACTTAAAAGCTAAAACTTTGAGATAATGATACAAGTTTTCCAAAACTGTTGAGTTCGTTTCCTAACAGTCGATGTGCACCATTTTACGACTAGCTTTTCGAGGCTATTTTTCATGAATTTTTCAAATGACATTATTTTACGACGAAAAGGTATAATTTCACAATAAATCACTAAATGATTATCGTAGGATATCATTTCAATATAAATACTTGTAAAGTAATTTATAAGTTGTCAAGACGTTATAAGATTATTTTTCGACGATAAGTGTTATTTTCAAAAATTCACAAGTGGTATAGATATCATACGAATTGCATGCATAACATTACATCATGACTTATTATATATCATATCATTCATAATAGGTCAAGTTTAGAGATTCACGCTACATTTCGGTGTACTCACTTTTGCCATCGCATCATTGTCCAAGTGAGTTTCATAGCCCCTACTTTTATACGTTTTGAATTACTTTTGGGGGATATACATGCTCAATTATTTTCATTTACTTTCATAGTTACTCTAAACTTTTATGGATTACCGTGAGTTTCCATAGCCCCATTTTTCAATTGTTTTTATATTACTTTTGGGGGAGATACATGCTCATCAACTTTTATGACATTCATGATTATTTGCAAACTATGTGTTTATCTGAACTGAATGTTTAGTCATACAAAGTAACAGTATTGCCATACTTAGAATTTCTATATCATAATCATTGGACTAATGGTCTTGGTATAATCATTGAACTGATGGTCTTGGTATAATCATTGAACTGATGGTCTTGGTATAATCATTGAACTGATGGTCTTGGTATAATCATTGAACTGATGGTCTTGGTATAATCATTGAACTAATGACCTTGGAACGATTTGAAACAACACTCATATGTGTTATATCAAGTAACTATTGATACATTAAGTTATGCACTATTTTGTGAATTCATTTGACGAGGTGTGTTTGAACATAAACTATACACATTTTGGCAGTGGGTTGTGAACACACAGGTTGCAAGTTTTGTATGGGCGGAACTTGGAACTGAGTGGATTTACAATGCTTTTGCTGCATAAACAATTTTGAAAGGCTTTATATTTCAACACAAACTCTATGAACTCACTCAACCTTTGTGTTGACACTTTTTAGCATGTTTTATCTCAGGTATCTAAGGCATTCACTTCATGGCATGCATATGGACATATCATAGAGTCGTGGTGACGACGCGTCACACATGGGATTTATGCACTTTAAAACATCGTTTGGCTTGTAACAAACTTATTTCCGCACAAATTGATTTTCATTTGGGACCTATACTTTGTAAACTCTGATTACTTTATTAAATCAAACGATGTGTTTTCCAAACGACACTTTAGGTCGTTCAATATAACTGTAACTGTGATGCTATAACAGTCAACCCCCAGGAATTCCATTCCGCTGTAAAACAGGTAATTTGGGGGTGTGACAGATTGGCATCAGAGCTTCAGTTATAGAGAACTAGGTTGCATCATTGACCCTAGACTATAACTACATCATCATAGCATCTCATCATTTCGTCATAAGTGCATAGTCACTTTACATGCGGATTCATACGTACATTTTGCGAGTTATTTACTTTCATTTCAAAATTGATTGTCACATAGATGCCCTTAGATACCCATTCCATTATCCTTTCTTTAGATTCTAACATGGAGAATGCCTTGTCATTCCCTATCACAATTTTAACATCAGTTTACTCAACGCCAAACATCATATGAGTCGATTAGTCCAAGTATTGCATAGTTACTCCTAAATTATACATAGCCTGATCACCTATGTCTAATTCAGGAAGAATCATGCAATGAAGGGAGTAGTAGTCTCATATGTGTAAGCAATTCCGTAATCGAGCCAAATTTTCAAAAGACCCCCTTCAAACCAATTTAGCCTAATCTCATGACAGTTCTCGTTTGATGAGTTGTGAGATTAAGTAAAAATTGGTTACCTAAAAGTCTTTTGAGGGTTTTGCTCGAGAACGGGAAAGTTTGCCACATCAAACCCTAAACTTGAGAGACCAACACGAACTGAATTCAGGGACTGAATTCCTTTTTGGGTGGGCGAATGTGACAACTCGTACTTTCAGGTCATTTTTTCAAAACATTATTCATGCTTCACCATTCATCGTATATCGTAAACTAGGTTTACGAGTATCAAATTCGCGTAACCTTAATGGTTTAGCTGCGAATTCATGAACAATCATCAAGGACATTTCATATAGACTAGGTTTAGTCTACATATCATTAGTATCATTATCATCATATTAGTTCATACATGGTTTTGCATTTTACATTAAACGTATAATTTCTTATTAAATAAACGCTATCGCGTAATTAATTATTTTGAACAATTGATCCGATACTTCCAAAAATTATCCCGATATATTTTTATACTCATATTAAGATTATAAAAATAATATTATGAGTTTACCCAGTGTTTTAAATTTATTTGATATATAAATTGTTATATTTATATAATTACGACGGTTTTCGTAAAAACTACACGATGATTATTATTTCACTCAAATTTTGCAAGAAATGTATTTTTATAATTTTATGACTTCAATATATTTGATTTTGACTCGTTAAAATTTATTTTTAGCTAACGCTACCCTAAATGCTTAAATAAATATACAAGTTACTACTTATCTTTAATTAACTTACATCTACTTTATAATTACTCATTTAAAAAATATATATATATATAAACACTAAGTGTATATCACCCTTGTTGACAACAAGGGTGAGTCACTTCATTTTTTCACAAAATATCTAAACTATACATACGCATATATCATATTATACACATTAAACACATACTTATTCATTTCCACAAGGTAAAAAAATCAAAAGTTTCTCTCTTCTCTTCACCCCTAAGAACCGGCCACCCTTGAGGACCAAGAAGGAGATCACAATTTTTTTTCTAGTCAAGTTCATTACAATCTAGGCACACTCTTAAGTAAGGTTTTGAAATAAAAACCCAGGGTGTTAGGATTAACCTTGTTCATTTAACCTCATCAAGTTACTAGTAAGCATTTCATGTTCATATTCATCTTTCATATTAATATTATGTTCATTTCATCATATTTGAGAAAAACATGCAAGTTATATTGGTGTCTATACCACTTTTTATTGTTTTTAATATATATATTCATCAGCCTATAATTACTCCTTGAAACATATCACTTTTGGTGATGTCTAGGAACCCATGACACCCTAAGAAGGTGTATGGTAGGATTAGAATAGCTTCGGAGTTGGTTTGAATTGGTTGGAATAAGTTTGGCGCGAGAAAAACTCATTTCGACAAATTTATTTAGAGGTCTGATCTTATTTTCGAATTCTGGAATTCTCGACAGTAGATAAAAATTTTTGGGCTAGATATTTGGAAAATATACTTTAAAACGAAAACGTGGTCGCTTGAACGGGTTAAAACGGAGTTATAACGAAGAAGATATGAATTTTTCAAGTTAGACGACGAAAACTATAAAATTCAGAAATTTCTGCATGTTACTTCTACTTTTTACGAGTCAAAAATGAGTCTTAAGCGTTATAAATTGTGTCGACTTATCAAAAATATATTAGTATACTTTGATACGAAGCTAAGGACATATAAAACGTAGAAAACGGACTTGTAACGATTAAATTACACGTGTTTACATAAAGTTGCCGTAACTATATTATATAAGCAAAATTAATACATTTCTATTAGACAAATATTACGGCCACGAAGGACCATGTTGAGGGTTGTTTTTAACATGGATGTAGTACTTTTTATAACATGATGTCTTCTAGTAAAAGTAAGTTCGCCTAGCCTATTTTCCAAAATGCCCAACCGTTCGTCAAGCGGAGTTGTAACGAATAAAATACTGTCACTTAAACTTTGCCGAAAACCACCCTTAAACAATATTTTGGATACAAGTACCATACTTTACCTATGTTTTTCTCAATGATCGAGACCTCTAGGACAAAAACTTAAAATCTAAAACTTTGAGATAATGATACAAGCTTTCCAAAACTGTTGAGTTCGTTTCCTAACACTCGATGTGCACCATTTTACGACTAGCTTTTCGAGGCTATTTTTCATGAATTTTTCAAATGACATTATTTTACGACGAAAAGGTATAATTTCACAATAAATCACTAAATGATTATCGTAGGATATCATTTCAATATAAATACTTGTAAAGTAATTTATAAGTTGTCAAGACGTTATAAGATTATTTTTCGACGATAAGTGTTATTTTCAAAAATTCACAAGTGGTATAGATATCATACGAATTGCATGCATAACATTACATCATGACTTATTATATATCATATCATTCATAATAGGTCAAGTTTAGAGATTCACGCTACATTTCGGTGTACTCACTTTTGCCATCGCATCATTGTCCAAGTGAGTTTCATAGCCCTTACTTTTATACGTTTTGAATTACTTTTGGGGGAGATACATGCTCATTATTTTCATTTACTTTCATAGTTACTCTAAACTTTTATGGATTACCGTGAGTTTCCATAGCCCCATTTTTCAATTGTTTTTATATTACTTTTGGGGGAGATACATGCTCATCAACTTTTATGACATTCATGATTATTTGCAAACTATGTGTTTATCTGAACTGAATGTTTAGTCATACGAAGTAACAGTATTGCCATACTTAGAATTTCTATATCATAATCATTGGACTAATGGTCTTGGTATAATCATTGAACTGATGGTCTTGGTATAATCATTGAACTGATGGTCTTGGTATAATCATTGAACTAATGGCCTTGGAACGATTTGAAACAACACTCATATGTGTTATATCAAGTAACTATTGATACATTAAGTTATGCACTATTTTGTGAATTCATTTGACGAGATGTGTTTGAACATAAACTATACACATTTTGGCAGTGGGTTTTGAACACACAGGTTGCAAGTTTTGTATGGGCGGAACTTGGAACTGAGTGGATTTACAATGCCTTTGCTGCATAAACGATTTTGAAAGGCTTTATATTTCAACACAAACTCTATGAACTTACTCAACCTTTGTGTTGACACTTTTTAGCATGTTTTATCTCAGGTATCTAAGGCATTCACTTCATGGCATGCATATGGACATAACATAGAGTCGTGGTGACGACGCGTCACACATGGGATTTATGCACTTTAAAACATCGTTTGGCTTGTAACAAACTTATTTCCGCACAAATTGATTTTCATTTGGGACCTATACTTTGTAAACTATGATTACTTTATTAAATCAAATGATGTGTTTTCCAAACGACACTTTAGGTCATTCAATATATCTGTAACTGTCATACTATGACAGTCAACCCCCAGGAATTCCATTCCGCTGCAAAACAGGTAATTTGGGGGTGTGACACTTAGGTACAAAACAGGAGGCTTCTTGTACGTGGGAGAGATAGGGACAGTTTTCTTCAAGCTCTGAAGTCCCAATACAACATGTTTCTCTCTTTCCCCTTCATCACTGTCTTTATTTGGAGTGGTAGTGATGGTAGTAGCCTCAGTAGTTGTTGCTTGTTGTAGATCAGCATCTACCTGAACGATTGGACTTAATACTGATTGTAGAACTTCAGGAGTAATAACTATAGTACTAAGAGTACTAACTACAACACTAACAGTACTAACTAGGATAGTACTGATAGTGCATGTAGGAGTACTAAGTACTTCTTCTGCACCAATGGTAACCTGAACTTCTTCTTCATCAGCAAAAGGGCTCTAAAATGCTGCACCACGTTGCCATTGACCAAATTCTTTTCTACTTTGAATATCAGAACTCCTCCCCTGTTTAGTAGAATCCTCTACTGAGGTACTTGAGACTCTGAACTTGGCCTTTCTTTTGAGAGATGCAGTGACTGGAGATGTTTCTGCAGTACGCTTGGAGAGAAGCTTAACCTGATGCTCTAACTTTTTCATCTTTAGGAGCATCCTGGTATGAACTTTTGCAGCAGCTTTCTTTTGTTCTTCCAAAGCAATCTCCAGAGTATTCACCTTTCTATATAAAAATCTGTATAATTCCGTCATATCCTTGAGTGATAAGCTGCCCTCACCACTTCTAGTTGTGTTACCTGCTGAGAGAGGTGGGTCATTGGGAAATTGAGATGCACTCCCAGGCCTAGCCTGAGCAGATACACCCCCCCCCCTTTTAAGCCTTTGCCTGGGTCCACCCTGTGAGGAGTGCTCACTAGGTGTTGCCATGGGTTGGGTCTTATTTATGTTACCACTATCCTCACCAGCTTCTAAGCTTAGTTGAGTAGTGGCAGCCCTTACCATTCTATCTCCTGTAGCATCTGAGATAGGCTCATCTGGTTCAATGGTAGGAGGAGAATGGGGCTGAGCTGTCCCACTCTCCTGTCTGGAGTGCCTACTTGTTGATGAATGTTGTTGAGTAGGAGAGTTATCAGGATCTGTAGGTATGTGTTGGGAGCCACCTATGCTTGATGGTCCTTCACCCTCTGCAATAAGCATGTTAGGAAACAATGGCACTACAACCCCACTATATCCTACCACAGCCCTCAACATATTTGAAAACACTTTGGCTGTGAGTAGTTTTGATGGATAAACATTTTTGTGAGGCTGCAAGTTTTGTTTCTGAAGATCCAAAAATATTTGTATAAACCTGGGATACATCAGAAACTTGGTTTTGCTAACTTCATTTTTAAGCATACCCTCAAAAATATAATTTGAAAAATTGAACAACCTGCATGTTGCAAGGCAGATCAAGGCTGTGGCTATGTTTGTAGGAAAAGCATCCTAGCCAGTTCTTTTGTGACTCAAGCAATGTAAGAGGGTATGAATTAGAAACCTCCATTGTGTGGAAAACTGACTTTTGTGAAAGTTGAAAGTGTTGTCATGTCTATACCCCATCATTGAGAGTTGTTCAATTATGCCAGTGGCTGGAAAAGTGCTAACACTTTCAGTATCCCTAAGATGAAGATGTTCTCTTAGAGAAGCTTCAGTTATAACAATTTGTGTGCCATCCACTGTTCCAATTAGCTGTTGTACCCCTTCCTCAGTTGTTGAGGCAATAGCAGTTTTCCAAAATTCCTGACAGGGGTACATAAGATAGTAGGGTTTAAGAGTAAAGCAAACCTGATGTTGCTTTTGTTTAGAAAAGCTACTATCTTAGTGAATTCTTCATTGCCTTCTGGCCAGTCCAAGCACGCCACCATGTTGTGCTTATCGACAAAAGCAAGAGGAGCCATGAGCAATAAGAATGAGGGTTAGTAAAGTGGGATTTGATCGCAAAAGCCTTTAGAGAATTGTGGTGAAAGCAATTGAAAAGTTATGCAATATATAGAGATTTGGAGAATTTTGGTTGAACCGCCTTGTAAATATTTATGGTAATAAGTGAGGAGAAACCAATTAGGAAACCCTTATATAAAGAAACAGACGGTAATAACTCAATTTGCAAAAGTAAACATTGCATAACTGACTTTTGGAATAAGTACTAACGGCTAGTTCATCAGTACTAACTAGACTTATCAACTTATAACCATCAGTATTAACTTTACCCATCAGTATTATCTTATAGTTTGGAAATTATAATACTGAAACCCCAATTTTGAAGGGATTAAGTGTGGTGACAGACACTTAATCAAGGTCGGCCTTACATGGCCTCTGGTTAGGTGAAAACCAATGGTTTCAGTGCATAGCACTACCTGTGGTGGATAGTCCCAATAAAAGGGCCTTCCTGACAGGGTTTCCAGCTCGTGGCAGGTGTTGCCTCCAACACAAGTGTTGGATTCATGGTTGCTCGCTGTTCTCTAAGCCAGATGCCCTTGGGCTAGTCCCACTATCTGTAAACAGATCATAATGGCAAAGAGTGGGTTAGTGTAGAATGACCTGACTAACTGAAACCATCAATTCATGTTTGTCATCACTAAATCCAGAGTTACAGCAAGTTCCATCATGTGGTTGTATCAGAATGAGCATAAGGGAGAGAACCATACTTGCTGTAACAATCAGTCACCAAACCCCATCCATATTGTTTGTGCTATACTTGAAAAGTTAGTCCAAAACCAAGAAAACACAATCCAAGAGATTTTCTTTCCAATCCGTATTAACTTTACACAATCAGTATTAACTAGATAACAATTAGTACTAATCATCATTTTACAAAACTTTACAAAATAGAGAGAGATAAGACATATTATGGATGAAGCATCTCAATACTTGTGACCAAGTACTAAAACCTTCCCAATTCAAAAGATTTTGTTAAAAGATCTGCAACATTAAACTCAGTATCAATCCTATCAACCTGAATGAGTTTCTTTTCATTACAGTCCCTCATATAGTGATGTCTTATCTCAATGTGTTTAGTTTTAGAATGAGCAACTGGATTTTTTATAATGCATATAAACTGTTGTTATCTATGTAAATGACAGTGCCCATAAAATTATACCCATAATCAAGCATCTGATTCTGAATCCAGAGGAATTGACCACAACAACTTGCAGTAGCTACATACTCAACCTCAGTTGTAGAGTTTGCCATAATGCTCTGCTTCTTGCATTGCCATGAAATCAACCTATCACCAAGAAACTGACATCCTCCTGTGGTTGACTTCCTATCAAGACTTGCCCCAGCATAATTACTGTCAGAGTAAGCTACCAGATCAAAAGGAGAGTCCTTAGGATACCAAAGGCCTAGGTGAGCATGGCCTTTCAAATATCTGAAGATTCTTTTAAAAGCATGCATGTGAGAAAGCTTTGGAGAGACTTGAAATCTTGCACTGGCACATACTGCAAACATAATATCTGGTCTGGAGGCAGTCAAATACATCAATGAACTAATCATTAATCTGTAGAGATGCTGATCAACTTCTTCACCATCAGCATCTGGAAGTAGTGGCTTGTTGTGCTCCATAAGAGTGCTTGCAATCTTTGTATTCTCATAGCCAAACTTCACCAAAATCTCCTTGACATACTTATCCTGACAGATAAATATGCCATTTGTCTTCTGCTTGACCTGTAGCCCAAGAAAGAAGGTGAGTTCTCCCATGGAACTCATCTGAAACCTATCATGCATCAACTTTTCAAACTCTCTGCATAGATCCTGCTTGGTTGAGCCAAAAATATTATCATCTACATATATCTGAACCAACAGGATATCATTCTACACATTCTTGATGAATAGAGCCTGATTAATCTTCCCTCTTCTGAAGCCATTGCCCAAGAGATACTTGGCTAAAGTTTCATACCAAGCTCTTGGGGCCTGATGCAGACCATAGAGTGCCTTTTGAACCTTGTAAACTTTGTCAGGAAGGGTTGGATCTTCAAAGCCAGGAGGTTGACAGACATATACCTCCTCTTCAATCTTCCTATAGAGAAAAGCACTCTTCACATCCATCTGGTATACTGTGAAGTCTTTATATGATGCATAGGCCAGGAATAGTCGAATAGCTTCAATCCTTGCCACTGGAGCAAAGACCTCTTCATAGTCAATCCCTTCCTGTTGTGTATTCCTTTGAGCCACCAGTCTAGCCTTGTTCCTTATTACCACACCCCTTTCATCTTTCTTGTTTCTGAAGCCCCATTTAGTGCCAATAGCTCTCTTGCCTTCAGGAAGATCCACCAGAACCCATACATTCTGAAGTTTGAATTGGAGAACCTCTTCTTGCATTGCTTCTACCCAGGATTCATCTTCAAGAGCTTTGTAGACTTTCTTTGGTTCTGCTTGGGAAACAAAACAAGCAAAGAGACATTTTTGTTTGTCCCCATGGATCCTTTCTTCATAAATGGCACTAAAGAATCCAGTCTCACTATGCTGAAATTTAGATCTTGTAGCTCTTTCAGCATGAACATCCCCAATAACATTCTCCATGGGATGATCCTGATTAATTCTTCTTTGTGGTGTATCAGGAACAGCATAAGATGAAGCTATATTAGTAAAATCAATCTCATCAAGTTCACCATGGGGATCAAGAACCTTTGTATTAACTGATGGAATAGAATGAGGACCATCAGTACTAAATTCTGGCTCATCAGTATTAACATGTGGCTTATCAGTATTAACCACATTAGTACTGATCACTTGAGGTTCTATCACTGTGTCATCTATATTGGTTACACCTCCTTCAGCATTAGAATCATTAGTCTTTTGAGACTGATCATCATCTTTGTTTGCCTCCCCTGAAGGAGTGCTTCCAACTGAGTTGTCCATCCAAATGGGCAATAGGATACAATCATCATCATCAGAATCTGCATCAGGACCTTGCTTTTCTCCTGCAATAATGTTAGAATCCACATAAACAGGCACATAGTTCATAGATTATGTTAGCATATCAATATCAAAAAGCCATTTTGGTCCTTGCCCCTCTACACTAGGTTTATCCTCAAGAAACTCTATGTGCAGATTCTCCTCTATCCTTCTAGTTCTAGAATTATAAACCCTAAAGGCTTTACTATTCAAGGAGTAGCCAACCAGATATCCACTATCAGATTTTCCATCAAACTTACCTAAGTGGTCAATGGTATTGAGAATAGAGACATGAAACCCAAAAGGTTTAACAAAGTCTAGGGTAGGCTTTCTACCTAAAAACAGCTCATAGGGAGTCTTGCCATGAGGCTTTACTACTAGTACCCTGTTCTGAACATAACAAGCAGTATTAACTGCCTCAGCCCAAAATGTTTTGGGTAACTTGAAATCTGCTAACATAGTCCTAACAGCCTCTATCAATGTCCTATTTCTCTTTTCAGCACCCCATTTTGATGAGGAGTCCTAGCTGCACTGTACTCTCTTTTAATACCCTTAAGTTGACAGAAATCATTCATCACTTGGTTTTTAAACTCTGTCCCGTTATCACACCTAATGATTTTAACTTTCTTATCAGCTAGGTTCTCTACAGCAGTTATGTATGACTTAAGGATTTCACTGGTCTCATCCTTAGTATTCATGAAGAAAACCCAAGTAAATCTTCTAAAATCATCAGTCACAACCAAACAATACTTCTTAATATTTAGGCTGCTAACAGAGGTGGGGCCAAATAAGTCCATGTGTAGCATATGAAGTGGTTGGGTGATAGAGTTAAAAACCTTGGGCTTACAAGAGGCTCTATGCTGCTTCCCTTTGAGGCATCCAATACATGTCTGTTTATTTTCAAATCTTTTTGAAGGTAAACCTCTTACAAGGTTATTTTTAGCTAAAAGTGTTGGATCGATATACTTTAATCAAACTAACTTAACTAGCTTGTTAAGGTTTAACAACCTCGGATAAATCCTAAGTTATTAACAAAGAAACACTGAGCAATCTTTATCAAGTACGCGGAATTTACTTAACAAAGCTAAGAAGAATAACTTTTATTATTAACTCTAAATTTGCTTATTATGCAGATACTCTAAACAACTCTAAGATTATCGAACTTCTCTTTAAAACTCTAAATAACTTGTGAATTCGTAGACTCTAAAACTCATAAACTCGTACGTCTAATGCCAATCTAGGAGTCCTTTTATAGGCTCAAGGATATCCTAGTCGGTTTACAAATTGTATCCTTGTATGACAAGTAATCTAATACAGAATATTCTAGAGTTACAATACTTTCCATAAACGAATATAACAGTTCTTTGTTCTTGCAGTACTTTAACTTCGTTGTGCAGTACTTTGACTTTATCTTTAGCAGTACTTTGACTCTTTGACTTTTTCCAGTACTTTGCAGCTTACAGTACTTTCATATCTTCAGTACTTTCATATCCCAACAATCCTCCCCTAACTTGAATTCTACTTGCTTGTCTTCAAGTTCCTTTGTAAATATACCTTTAACAGCTTCATCTTTAAGGACAGATTGTTTCTTAGTCTTTAGATTGTATCTCTGTAGTGTCTGTGCCTGTCAAAGTATCTTTAGAAGTATTCTTTCTCAGGCAAAGATCCAGCAAGCTCCATCTTTACAACACACAACAACATATGACAGTTTGTACATTAATTCAATTTAAGTTGCATACTATTCTCATCACTTCTAGGTGTGTTAACTCCTGTGAGAGGTGAATCATTGAAAATTTAATGGATTTAGATCTCTTTACCAAAGCCATTAACTCTGGAGTAGCCAAATGTTTTGGTGTGTAAGACCATGGTACATTGATAACTATATGATTTTTAGCAAATCATCAGCTATCAACAGATTTCAGTTGTCTTTACCAAAAGTTGTACCCTTCTGGACTAGTTAGTTCTTCTATCTAATGGTGAACTAATTACCAATAATGGCTTTTCCACTGCCTTTACCACAAGCCATTTTCTTGTGGGCTAGCCAACTCTTCACATAAACTGATATGGTGAGTTGATTACCATACAACTTATTAGCAAGTTATCAACTAAAAACGGATTTGAAATATCTTTACCAGAGCCGTTTGCTCATGGATTAGCCAATCCTTTTGTAACCA
The DNA here is from genome assembly GCA_910596185.1 of Chrysanthemum makinoi. NCBI lineage: Eukaryota > Viridiplantae > Streptophyta > Magnoliopsida > Asterales > Asteraceae > Chrysanthemum > Chrysanthemum makinoi. The sequence goes on along the minus strand of OU343223.1, from coordinate 95,885,014 downwards.
TGGTGGATTAATGACCTGTTGATATTTCAATCTCAAAAACCATTTATTTTATTCAACCTTTGTTTCAAAATATTTATTACTTAACAAAAGGTTTCTTCCAAAATCACTTAACGGTTTAAAAGTCTGCAAGCAGTACTTTGATGAAAGTACTGTTTGATCAGCAGCACTTTGAATAAAGTACTGATTTATCAAAAATAATTTATTCAATGAAATTCATACCAGTTTACTCATCATCTTCAGCAATGGTAGTCCAGTTGATAAATAGATTGATAACCATGCAAGCAGTTTCATTATCCTCTTCTACTTCCATTCCGTGTTCTAGCATTCTTCTCATAAGCTCAACAGTAAGAGGATATCTTCTATTTACAAACATGTGTATCATTGTACCATTTTCCAGTTCTAAAACATGAATTTTAGACTCTTCAAAGAATCTCCAGCAGACAATTTCCCAATTCTCTTGATTCTTCCAAATATCATCAGTGCTCTCTTCTTCAATTTCCTATGCAGTTGTAAGATCTCCAAGTAAAACTAAACCAATCCCTTCTAATGGATTATTTTCAAAATAAGCTTTCTCCACATTATATAAATAGAATAGATCCACTCTATCTATAATGTGTAATAAATCCCATAGCCTATTGAAAACTTTGAAGCTTTCATCTTCTTTATTAAAAATCATATAATCTCCATCTTTAGATTTCACAACTTCAAAAGCACTAATCTGAGATCTGTTCATCTTCATATCAGCATCTTCTTTGGAATATTCAAAATCAACTGTTCTGAGATAATTTCTTAATGCATCTCTAGTCTCAGATCTTAATTCAACTCTTTCTTTCTTTGAGAACTGTCTATCTGTAACTTCAGTTTTCCTTTTTCTTTTTAAAATCTTCTTCCTTTCTGCTTCAGTCCAAGTAGCTTCTTCTCTAAAATCTTTGATGCCTGCAACATCTTTCTTATAAGCCTCTGTTTCAGCATCATATAGTCTTTTCATATCAACATAATTTAGCTTCTGCAATCCTTTATATCCTCGACCTTTCAAATAAGTCATCATAGCATTCCTGTCTTTAGCTAAATTAGGTCTTCTTGGCACATATCTAACAGGAGTAGGTGACTGTAATGGTTCAGCAGCTTCAGCATTTAATTCATCTTGTAACTTCTTCGCTGCTTCTCTATTTTGAGCTTCTTCAGCTTCCTGAGCTTCTCTATCTTTAGCATTTAACTCCTCTTGAAGCTTTCTAGCTGCAGCTTCATTCCTAGCAACTTCAATTGCTCTAAGTTCTGCTAAAGTTAGCATTTTCTTCTTAGTTTTGACCAGAACACCCTTTCCTTTATCCTTAGGATCAATTGCAGGTTGAGAAGTTCTTTGTTGTTCTTCTTCTTGCACTTCTGAAATAGTAACACCACCTCTTGGTTGTGATAAATCTTGCAAAATTACAGCAATGAACTCATCATCACTTGCAGAATGGATGGATTTGAGTGTAGCTTCCTCATCTTGTAAAACAGTTGAGTGACCAACAACTTCTTCATGTACAGTTGTTGAAGGACTAGCTTCCTCATCAAAGTCTAATACCCTTGGAGTTATTAACTCTTGTCTGAAGGATCTTTGTTGTTGAAGAGCAGTACTTTGTTGTTCAGTACCTTGATCTTTAGTACTTTGAATTTGAACTTGCTCTTCAGTATCTTGAATGTTCTGTTCTTCAGTCTTTTCATGTGCTTCAGTACTTTCAGGTTCTTTCTCCTTCTCAACATCTTCTTTCAAATTTTCTTCTTCTAAATTCCTCCCCAAGTTGACAGAAGATGGTTTATGAACCTGTTTGCCTTTTGGTGTCTTCTTAAATTTCCTTCGGCGCTTGTTTTCTTCTTTAACCCATAAGAGATATCGTTTAATAAAAGGTGCAACATAATTCTTTAACCTTCTATACTTGACCTTCAACCTCTTAATTTCTGTAGCCTGAGCGTCAAAAGATTTCTTCAACCTTGTCAATTCCCTTGTTAAAGCATAATTGTTGAGAATTTGACCGTCATGCTCCATAGTTGGTTCATCTCCTCCAGATGACAAAGGTTCTGCATGTGGAGATACTTGTGGAGACGGTTGTGGAGATGGAGATGGTGGAACTTCAATATGTTCATGATCAGTACGTTGTGAAGCAGTACTGTGTGAAGCAGTATGTTGAGAAGCAGTATGTTGAGAAGCGACTTGCAGATGCAGATGCAGACTGCAGTGCAGTACCTCCACTATTTTCATCTTCTCCAGCTTCAGCTCTAACAGCTTCAACAATTTCCATCATAGAAGGAGTTAATGGAGTATCTTAACCTCTGAATAAAGCACTCCTTCTTGCCATAAAGGTAAAAATCTTCGCTTGTTGTACAATAACAGGCAGTAAGTCTGTAGGTTTTAGTACATCAGCAAGTTGCTTGTTCAAGAAAACCTGTATAAACCTTGGGTACATTAGCCAATTAGATCCATGTAAGATATGTGAGAGCATGCCATCCAGTATTAGCCGTGAGAAGTTAAAAACCCGATTAGTAGCTAACCCAACTATAGCAGATGCTATATTTGACCAAAACTGCTCCCAAGAGGTACTTTTAGCACTTATGCAATGGAGCAACACATGAACCAAAAATTTCCAATGAGGACAAAATAAGGGTTTCTTGAAAGTTTGTTCTGTTAAGGACCATTCATAACCAAGATTCCTAAAAGTATCCCAAATTAGTTGTTTGTCGAAACGAATAGCCCCTTCTTCATCACCAAATAATAAATCATCTCGAATAGAGGCTTCTGTAATCGTCACAGTTCTTCCAGCAACTGTTGATCGAACATAATATTCATCATTCTCCATGTTATCCCTAGCATTAGCCCAAAATTCTTGAATCCAAGGTGCAATTATATCCGGCTCCACTAAAAGAGCATAACTGATTGGCGACCCAATAAGATAATCAATCATATCATGAAAAACCACATTCGCCTCAGTCTTTTCCAAATTAGCTACCATATTATGTTTTGAAACAGTAGGACGATTTGCCATTGTTGATTATGTAAGCACAATAAGAGTTGGAATCGAAGAATATAGAGATGATGAGAGAAATATGGAAAAGATTCTAGAGTATCAATATAAGAGGGAAAATCAGAGAGTAGTTATTTATAGGTGAGATTTGAAAACTCACAGCCCATAATAACAAAGTTACCGTTAGCATTAATTACCCCTCAATATAACCGTTGGAACAGTACTTTAATAAGACAAACAGTACTTTCCATGTATGCAGTACTTTCCCAAGCAGTACTTTCCAAGCAGTACTTTACAAACAGTACTTTTCAAGCAGTACTTTCATGAAAAACAGTACTTTTCCGAATTCCTCTGTATAAGCTAAGGACACATAAATATCATCCCCTCAAGCAATACACAGGACTATACTAATACTAAATAGTCCTCCCCTTAAATGTAGCTCAGTAGTTAATCATGCCAATGCTCACCACCAAGTGAGTGAATCTTGAAACATCAAAACCTTTGGTGAGTAAGTCAGCCACATTATCATCTGTGTGAACCTTAACCACATTAATGAGCCTGTGCTCATAGCAATCTCTAATAAAGTGATGCCTAATCTGTATATGCTTGGTCTTGGAATGATAAACTGGATTCTTCACAATACAAATGGTACTCTCATTATCAATGTTGATAGGAGTATTCTTGAAATTGAACCCATAGTCCAAGAGTTGATTTTGCATCCACAAAACTTGTCCACAACAGCTTGCAGCAGCTACATATTCAGCTTCAGTAGAGGATGTTGCGCAATTGTTTGTTTCTTACATTGCCAGGACACTAACCTTCTTCCAAGATATTGACATCCTCCAGTGGTGGATCTTCTATCATAGTTATCACCTGCATAATCACTATCAGAAAAAGCTTCTAAGTGAAAAGGTGACTCTTTTGGATACCACAACCCTAATTTAGGTTGTTGCTTAAAATAACAGAAGATTCTCTTCACTGCATTCATGTGAGAGATCTTTGGTGAGACTTGATATCTTGCACATAAACAAACTGCAAACATGATATCAGCCTTGATGCAGATGAGATACATAAGAGAGTCAATCATTGATCTATATAACTTGACTTCAACAGGGTGTCCATCTTCATCTTTGCCCAATGAATTGATAGATTTAATAGGTGTAGTAACAGTCTTCATATCATCAAAATTGAACTTCTTAAGTATGTCTGTAACATACTTGTCTTGACTGATAAAAATACCTTCCTTTGACTGCTTAACCTGAAGTCCTAAAAAGAAAGTTAACTCTCCCATTGAACTCATTTGAAATTCCTTCTACATCAGCTGCTCAAACTCTTTAACCATGGACTGTTTGGTAGCCCCAAAGATGATATCATCAACATAGACTTGAACTAACATGGTATCTTTCTTGTCTCTCTTGATAAACAAAGTCTTGTCAATAGCTCCCCTTCTGTATCCATGTTGCAATAAGAATGTAGAGAGTCTCTCATACCAAGCTCTAGGTGCCTGATGAAGGCCATAAAGAGCCTTAACCACCTTGTAGACTATGTTTGGGTGTTTAGGATCTTCAAAACCAGGAGGTTGTTTGACATAAACTTCCTCTGTAATCTTGCCATATAAAAAGGCACTCTTGACATCCATCTGGTAAACTTGAAATCCCATATAAGAAGCAAAAGCAAGAAATATTCTAATAGCTTCTATTCTTGCTACAGGAGCAAACACTTCATCATAGTCTACTCTTTCTTCTTGTCTGTAGCCTTGTGCTACTAACCGTGCCTTATTCTTTATAACATTACCTCTTTCATCTCTTTTGACTCTGAAAACCCATCTGGTTCCAATAACTCTCTTTCCATCTGGAAGATCACAAAAAACCCAAACTTCTCGAAGTTTCAATTGAAGAAGTTCTTCCTGCATAGCTTCAACCCAGCTTTCTTTAGTCAAAGCTTGAGCAATGTTCTTCGGTTCCTCTTGAGAGATAAAACAAGTAAAAAGGTCTAGTCATCACTCCAGAAGTAGAAGGACCAATGATTTGATCAGAAGGATGATTCTTATGAATTCTTAAGCTTGGAGACTGTGGAAATCCATAAGTATCCTCCAAATTAGTAACATCAGCACCTTCATTGGAATTTGAGAAAATACCTTCATCTTCAAACTCATCATCAGTTTCTTCTAATCCAGGCATTGTAGGATCATCCAAATCATCTAAAGTACTGTCAACTGGTGCAGCAGTACTTTGGTCGAAAGTACTGTCCAAAGTACTGTGAGAGTACTCTGCAGTCTTGTTCTTCTTCTTTACCTCTTCATAAGCTCTCCTTTGTTCATCAAAGAATGTGCTAAAACATCTTGAAGAAGCATCTGATTAAGTTCTTCTTGAATATATTGATCCTCAGCAGACAATGAGGATTGTGGTGCAACAGTACTTTGCTGTGGAGCATCAGTACTTTGCTTTGGAACATCAGTACTTTGTTTTGGACTAACAAGATCTTCATCATGGATAGCATTAGGTCTAATATGAACTCCATGAACAACATATTGTAAATCTTCTCCATTGTGCACAGGTTGATTTTCTTCTCTAACAGGTACATAGTTCATGGAAGGAGTTAAAACTTCAAGATCAAACATCCAATCAGGACCTTTACCTTTCTCATTGTCTTGATCTTCTAAAAACTCAACATGAAGACAATCTTGAACCTTCTTAGTAACTCTGTTGTATACTCTAAAGCCCTTACTGTTAGTGCAATAACCCAATAAGTATCCTTCTTCTGACTTGCCATCAAACTTCCCCAGATTATCAATTGTATTTAAAATGGTGAGAGGGCATCCAAAAGGCTTCATAAAACGAATGTTGGGTTTATTTCCCATCAGCAATTCATAGGGTGTCTTCATCTGTGGTTTGGTGACTGAGACTCTGTTAAGTACATAGCAAGCAGTACTTACAGCTTCAGCCCAGAATTGAATAGGTAGATGGGAATCTGCTAGCATTGTTCTTGCTGCTTCAATCAAATTCCTATTCTTCCTCTCTGCAACACCATTCTGCTGTGGTGTTCTTGCAATACTAAATTCCCTCTTTATGCCTTTGTTTGCACAAAATTCATCCATAAGCTTGTTCTTGAATTCAGTCCCATTATCACATCTAATACCTCTAACCTTGAGTCTCAATTGGTTTTCAAGGGCTATTATGAGAGTCTGAATAGCATCAAAAGTATCATCTTTAAAACCCAAAAAAAATACCCAACTGAATCTGCTGCAATCATCTGTTACAACTAAGCAGTACTTTTTCTTGTTTAAACTTGCCACAGAGACAGGTCCAAAAAAATCCATATGTAACAGCTCCAATGGTTCTCTAATAGTTCTCTCCTCAAGCTTCTTGCAGGAAGCTTTGTGTTGTTTACCCTTCTTGCATGCCAAGCATGATTGATCATTCTTGTAAGTCTTCGAAGGTAAACCTCTAACTAGATTGCCTTTGACTAGTTTGTTGATATTCTTGAAATTAACATGGCCCAATCTTCTATGCCATTGATGTGCCTCTTCAGTTGTTGCTTTAGCCACCAAACATGTGGCTCTTCCATAAGAATGTAGACTCTTCATGTCTAAACTATACACATCATTTGTCCTTGGTACTCTAAGTACTACCAAGTCATCATCAACAGGCTTAAAGTCAGAGGAAAGGATAAGACATTCTGTGTCAGTGAATAACACAGGATGCTTTTTATCACAGATTTGTGATACTGATAACAAGTTGAACTTAAGCTCTTTCACATATCTAACATTCTCAAAATCAATAAGCCCTGCTTTGATAGTTCCCTTTCCAGTAATCTTTCCTCCATTGGGATCATTCCCAAATGCAACTCTTCCTCCACTAATATTTCTAAAATCAGACAGGATCTCTTTGTCTCCTGTCATACTTCCAGAGCAACCACTATCCACAATAAGATGATCTTTAAGCTCCTCTTCTGGGTTGCCCTGCACACAAAGAAAAGAGGTAGTAATTTTTGAGAACCCAAGCCATTACTGACTTGTGTTCCCCTTGTGGAGTTACATACTTAAATTCTTCAAGTATGTAATTTCCACTATCTTTCAAAACATGATCCAAAATTATCTTTTGATTTTTAGCATGTGGATTTTCAAAACTTTCTGGTTTTTCAACACAACTTTCTTTTACAAGATCAATTGCTTTTTCTTATATCACAAAAACATCAGATTCACTTTTGGTTGAAAGTACTGTTTGTCCCTCTACAGTACTTTCCCTCTTAACCCATTCTGGTTTAACACGTGGTTCCTGTGATCTAGATCCCCTATGTGAATTGTAATACCTTCTAGGTTGATAGTGAGATCTCCTAGGACTCCTATTCCAAATAGTGTGATCAGTACCTTGTATTGGCTGAGCAGTACTTTGAGAAAGTACTGGTCCAGAATTAACAGTACTTTGGAAAGTATTGTGAGATACTGAAGGTTTTGAAAAAGGTCTTCTCTGGTGTGGGTATCTATGATCTGGTGAGAAGGTTCTGTGATTGACCCTATTTGAATTATTCCAAACTGGTTTGTGCTCTCTAGGTTTCTGGTTGACATTCTTTGGAAATTTTCTTAGGTATTCTGAGTGATGTTCACAATCCTTAATAAGATGAGTAGGACTAAAACACACAAAACACAGTTTTTGACCCATATTTCCAAAGTAACTTCTTTTATGTCTATGACCAAAATTATTTTGCCTTCTTGGTGAATGATAAAACCTGTTTTGACCAAAGTTATCCCAAAAGGTTTAGCGTATCGTTTTGAAAAGGTTTTGCAGAAGGTACTGCTTGTGGAGCAATACTTTGATTTGAAGGTACTGCTTGATTTTGAACAATATTTTCAACAGCTTCTTTGGGTTTTTCAGACCTAGATTGAGCTACAAGCTTTTTCCTAAACTCTAGACTGTCTACTCCAAAACAAGAAACATCAGGCCTAGGGGGTTGATGAATGCCAGGGATGGGGAACGCATGATAACCATTGTCTTTTTATATTCAGGAGGTGAGTCACTTATTGAACCCTCATTACTAGATGTATCTACATAATTAATGAGTTCTTCATCACTAGTAGTTATATCCTCAAAATCACCTTCATCCTGATCACTAGGTTGGTGTTCATCTATGTTACTAAAATCCATTCCAAAACCTAATCCAGTTTTAAGGTAGGATCTTTTCTGTTTTTGAACATAAGTAACATGTGACAGACCAGCTTCACCCCAAGCAGCAAACTTAGCTAACAAATCATCTCTTTCCTTAGTCAATTTCTCAATTTCAGCAATTTTACAGTTTAATTTCCATTCACTAAGTTTTAACTAGTAATCATGTTGTTCATATTTTTCAGCCCAAGCTACTTCATTAGTTTCATGTGCTAAAATTTTGGCTTCCATAGATTCTAAGGTTATTTGATAACCCGCTACCTCAGACCTAGCCCTAACACAATTATCTCTTTCAATCACATAACTGCTAAGTAATTTTTGATAAAAATCATAACAGTTTGAGCATACCTCAGAGATAGGAGACTGACTTGGTGAAGTAGCCACCATTGCAAGAAGAACAGGATCATCTTCACTTTCCTTGCTCCAATCAAATCCTCCAAAGACATCATCAGATTCCAAAGCAGCATGTTCAGGTTCCTCATCAAAAGCAGTGCTCCAGTCCAATGCTTCCACAGATTCTTCAACTACTTCTTCAAACTCTTGAGCAACCAAAGCCTTTGTTTCAGTAATTGGAATTTCTTTGAGCTCAAGTTTTGGCTTCTCAGATGTCCTGTTTGCTTGATACTTAGCAAACCTACACTCCCTTGCAAAGTGACCAGTCTTTTGACAATTGAAACATTCAATTTTGGATTTGTCAAAAGTTATTCCTTGTTTTGGTTTGAAATCAATGCTTTTGCCTGTCTTCTTCATATACTTTTGATCCTTGCGGTGATCATAGCAACTTGCCACCTGATATCTATCTCTTTAAGTGCATCTTCTTCAATCTGTGCTAGATCTTCTTCATAAGTGACAGGTAAACTAGCTTGCTGTGCAAAGAATGAGCACACAACTTCATCTGAGTGCATAGTGGTAGTTGGTGGGGCCTGCTGAGCATATGAGGGGGTGTAAACAGCAGTACTTTGAGAAACAGTACTTTGAGGAGAAGCAGTACTTTTGATGGAAGTACTGCCCTTCTTTTCAGATGTTAGAAAAGCAATACTGTGAGACTTGGAATTTGTTTGACCACTCATCTCATGCTCATACACCTTCAGTTGATGATAGAGATCATCAAAGTCCATGACATCCAAACCTTGTTGTCCTCGGATCATTGTAGCAATCACATGCCATGTAGATGGCAGACTCCTTAGAAACATCAAATTAGCATCCTCAACTAATACTTCTGCCTTGTATAACTCCAACATGTTGAGGAGATTTTGAAACCTATCATATGCACCATCAAGACTCTCTCTTTCACCAACTGTGAAAGTTTCAAACTGTTGCTTCAGCAAATTTCGTGCATCTTCGTAGAAGCTTCATTCCCTCAAATTTGGTCTTGAGAAGCACCCAGAGCTGCTTAGCATCTTTAGCATCATGAAATTTGAGAAGATGACCATCTTGAATGGCAGACAAGAGAATGTTGAGTGCCTTCTCTTGATTCCTTAAGGTTGCTGCTGGTAAGACTGGTTTAGGTGCTTTGGGTTGTCTAGGAACATCAATGGGTTCTGGAACTACTTCATTCCCATTAACAATTACATTCCATAGAGCATGGTCTGTAATGGCAATATACTGCCTCATCTTCATGCACCGGAGATCATATTCTCCCTTCTTGATAATTGGAATTCTGAGTGAGGTGATTGAGGGTGGTGGAACGACTTCATCGACATCTTGAATATTGTTGTAGTAGGGATTCTTCCCAGTCAGAGTTTCCACACAAGCTCTGATACCACTTGTTGGATCGATATACTTTAATCAAACTAACTTAACTAGCTTGTTAAGGTTTAACAACCTCGGATAAATCCTAAGTTATTAACAAAGAAACACTGAGCAATCTTTATCAAGTACGCGGAATTTACTTAACAAAGCTAAGAAGAATAACTTTTATTATTAACTCTAAATTTGCTTATTATGCAGATACTCTAAACAACTCTAAGATTATCGAACTTCTCTTTAAAACTCTAAATAACTTGTGAATTCATAGACTCTAAAACTCATAAACTCGTACGTCTAATGCCAATCTAGGAGTCCTTTTATAGGCTCAAGGATATCCTAGTCGGTTTACAAATTGTATCCTTGTATGACAAGTAATCTAATACAGAATATTCTAGAGTTACAATACTTTCCATAAACAAATATAACAGTTCTTTGTTCTTGCAGTACTTTGACTTCGTTGTGCAGTACTTTGACTTTATCTTTAGCAGTACTTTGACTCTTTGAATTTTTCCAGTACTTTGCAGCTTACAGTACTTTCATATCTTCAGTACTTTCATATCCCAACAAAAAAATTTATTACCTTAAAGTTCGCATGACCTAGCCTTCTATGCCATAACATAGATTCATCCAAAGAAGCTGTAGCAACTAAACATGTAAGGTTTTCTTTGGGCACTATGTTGTTCATAATTACACTGTACAGATTGCTTTTCCTAGGGAACTTAAGTAGTACCTCATCATCACTAGGCAACTTAAACTTAGGAGATAAAACCAAGCAATGAGTATTCGTGAATAGAACAAAATTCTTCTTGTCACACATTTGTGACACACTGAATAGATTGTATTTGAGTTCTTTCACATAGTACACATCTTCAAAGTCCAAATTACCAGTCTTGATTGTGCCTTTACCAGTAATTCTTCCACCTATACCACCTCCAAAAGAAACATATCCTCCATTCAAATCAGTGAAGTCTGAAAGATATGATAGATTTCCAGTCATGTACCTGGAACACCCACTGTCTGAATAGCCAATATCATCATTATTGTTGGAATATCCCTGCACACAAGATAAAGGAAATTAGTTCCTTTTGGGGACCCAAGCCATTACTGGCTTGTATCTGCCTCGTGCATCAATGTAATCATATTTCTTGAGCGTAGCTGATGCACTGTTGGGTTGAGTAGTCTTTCTAACCCAACAAGCTGAGGGCTTAACAGCATTGCCCTTGATTCCCCTAGCAGCATTCACTTTAGAACCAACAGTTTTCATTTTTGGCTTAAAAGTATTAACTTTTGTCCTATCAGTATTAAGATTTGGCTCATAAGTATTAACCTTTTGCCTTGTAAAACTTGATTTGTTCATCATAAGATTTAAAGGTTTGTGCTGCTCCAGCATTAAAGGGCCTTGGTGAAGTAGATGGTGATTTTGAAAAATTTCTTTTGGGCCTTTCACTAAATACTCTGGGTTGTGGTCTAGCAGCATTAACTGGCTTTGAAGTATTCAAAGATTATATGTCAGTTTTAAGAAGAACTGCTCTTGGGGTCATGATGGGTTGAGGTCCCAAAGGGTGTCTACATTGAGCCTGCAGATGAGAAAAAATTCCACACACAAAGCAAGATTTATTATACATGACAAATTCATCTCCTAGTTTCTCAGATTTTAGTTGGTTCCAGTTTCTTTTGTTACCTCTAGGACTAGATGACCTGTGTCTATACATCTCAGCATATTTTACTGGTTACCTAATAGGTTTGTCAGTTGGTCTTACAGGTTTAGTGGCCTGTTCTTGCTTTGGTTCACCAGACTCTCCACTTGTCTTTTTATTTCCAAACACATATACCTTAGGTAAAGAAGTGTCACTGGCACTTTCAAACGTCTCATCAGTCTTTTCAGCCTTGGACCTAATGGGTTCTCGGACAAATGTGGGTGCCTTAAACTCTTCTAAGCCAGTGTGTTCAAGGTCTATGCCAGGTGGTAAGGGAATACCTCTGAATCATGGTGGCGTTGTCTTATAACCCATACCAGATTTGGCTTTGCCAATTAGTGCTTTTTCAAGGTATATATCAACTCTCTTGGAGTTATAATGTTGTGTGTCTTGAAGAGTATCAATACTTAGTTCTATGTTGTCTTTAATTTGTGTGACTCTTTCTAGTTCTTCTTTTAACATAGTTATGGTGGTGTCTTTAAAAGAAATTTCCCTATTAAGCATAGGAGTTGCTTCAGTAAACTTTGACTCATTTTCTTTATGATGCACAATTTGTTTTTCTAAAACTGCTAAGCCTCTTTTATGATTTGCTAAATTATAACTGGTTTTGGAAAACTCTTCAGCCAGTTTATCATATTGAGTTTTAAGAGACTTATATTCACTTAATGAGACACATGTATCTGAGCAATTTGATTTAGTAAGTACCTCAGATACCAAAGCCATATTGATTGGACTCTCCTCATCATCAGCCATGAAGCTCCAATCATATCCAGCACCATCAATAGCCACCATTGCTTTGGAAGATGAATCATTAGATTCACTACTCTTTCCCTTATTCCTGGGGCTTCTGCATTCCCTGGCGAAATGCCCACGCTTGCCACAGTTGTAGCATTCTACCTTTCCTTTATCAAACCCAGCAATATCTTCATGATTGATATTAATCTGCCTACCAGTTTTTTTCATGAACCTTCTTACCCTCATACTAATCAAGGCAATGTTCCACTTGATTTCCATCTCTTCCATATCATCCTCATCGATTTGTCTCAGGTCATCATGAGTGATCTGAGACCCATGTTGTTGCTCAGAGATGAAAGCATAGATTGTACTTTCATTGATGCCTGCTGTAGTGGTAACCAAACAATCAGTATTAATATTAGTACTAGAAGTACTAATACCAAAATTGTCCTTATCAGCACTAGTGACAGGATGAGCCACAAAAGCTATGTTTTGTGATCCAGCACTGGAAGATGTAGTTGTTGCTCTCTTCATATCTTGTTCAATCACCTTAAAGCTATTGAACAGATTGTCCAACCCTATAGTTTCAAAATCGGCCTTGTTCTTCCATACAATGACATGAGTGTCCCATTTTGGGATGTCCACACCCAATACATCTAGTTGACTGACAAGCTTTTGAAGCCAATTGTAAACTAAGTCAATGGACTCAGTTGCGCCAGCAATGAAGTTTTCAAATTCTTGCTTCAAAAGAGCTTTCTAAGTCTTCTTGGTGACAGAGTTCCCACCAAATCTTGTTTCAATGGCTTTGAACAAGGATTGAGCATCCTTGTGTTTGCTGAAGTTGAGTTGATGATCATCAGGTAATGCCATAAGAAGGAGACTTATGACCTTGAGACCATTGCCTCTTAGAGCCATTTCTTCATTAGTGATGGGATCACCTTTGTCTTTAAGAATAACTTTGCCAGCCACTTCTTCATAAACAATGGATTTGTAGGAGTCTCCATTGATCACAATGTTCCACAGCTTAAAATCAAGCACCAAAAAGTACTGCTCTATGCGCATCCTCCAGAGTTCATATTCATTTGGCTGCAACTTAGGAACTCTGGTAACAACACTGGATTTGCTTGAATCAAAATCCATTTCTTCATATTCGTCACACAGGATCTTCTAAAAACAAAGCTTCAGGACACAAGCTCTGATACCACTTGTGGAGTCCCAAACCTTGGATCTAGAACACTTAGCTTGTAAACGTGTAGTTGCCTTGGATGGTTCCAAAACAACATTGAGAAACTTTATTGTAGATGCACACAAGTATGCGGAATCTACTTGAATGCACTTAAAAGATTAATGCAAGAACAAATGTAACACCAACAGCTTCAATATTATTGATTAATAATACGAGTACTCTCATAGTACTAGGGTTTACAACCTTGAAGCTTTTCTTAAGACGGCTAGAGTATTGATATTTGCTTGACCTAGCTAGGATCTCCTTTTATACACTAAGGAGATCCCTTACAGAGATAACTATGCATTAAGTATATCATATATTCTATTGGAATAGAAAATATGCTGTTACAGACCATACACGACATTCTTAATATAGATCAGTACAAACTCAACACTATCAGTACTAACTTTTGCACTATGAGTACTAACTAGTTAATACTCTTCTAATATCACTATCAGTACTAACTTTAAGACTATAAGTATTAACTCCCAAAAGTGAATTTCCCAACAACTTAAATGATCAAGGGTAATGAGTGATGGTAGCTAATGATTGCCTTTTATGGAAGAAAATGGGACTTTTTGAGCACCAATGGGTGATCAAAGATGACACTAGGAGATATGAGAGTGTCAAGTGGTGTTAAATGATCCTAGAGATCAGATGGCAACTTAGGATAAATTTGGAAAATTCCTTAAAAATTATAAGAAATGAAAAACTAGTTTTTGACCCATTTTGAGGTAAGGATGACTAAAATCAATTTGCTAAAATTGAGAGAATTGTAAAACTAGATGTGTTGACATGTGATAAATGATGTGTGAGTATTGGAGCGGAAGGATGATGAGTTTTGGTGAAATGATAAATCAAAAAGCACCTTGAGTGTGATTCTAAATGAGCTATGAGTGAGTGTGAAACTTACTGAGCTTGAGGAAGACTTAAGTGGTCCTAAGGCATTAAGTTTAGCTAGTGTGAAGTGGTCTAGTGGACTGGTTTGATGTGTGGAGGTCTGCAATTGCATTTCTGTCTCCCCGAATCCCACGGATCCCTAAAAAGAGGGATCCGTCTAGTACAAATTGAGGGATCCGGCAACTGCTGATCAGTAGCATCACAGAAGATGTGCAATTTTTGCACTATACTATGCATACTAATTGCTACTAGTCTCTACTGTAAATGAACATCAAAACAAGTAAATATCTCATAATCCATATCATAAATACGAGTAGTAGTGATAATATCCAAACAAATAAGCTAAACATCCACAAACATAATCATCCATTGCAAAATAAAATATATGTTTAAAAACAACCATAATCCTAATGTCTCTTTTGTCAATTATTTCTCTTCCTCTTTCCCGACGTCATGAGGTAGTTAATTAGGCATTGGATCATACCCTTCAATTGTGTTAGTGCAAATATTACGATATTTAATCTATACATTCTCATTTGTTTTGTTGATGACAAACATATAACTTGTAATACATAACGTAAAATGTATACGTTACTTGTAATTATATTTTGTCTCAACATACTCTCAAAACCTCTCGACGACTCAAGTCCTTGTATGCTACAACACAGGTTCGTACATGTTTGTTATGTTGCGTTATGATCAAACCCCTAACAAACCATTAAACATGTTTAGTTAAATAGTTTATAAAACACTTAAGTAATTTTGGTTACTTACATTTTATAAAATACATAAACATAAGTGAATGTGTTGGGTAAAACCCATGACCCATGACCCAAGACCCATACCCAATGTCTAGATACATTGTACCTTGGTGGGCACACAAAACCATGACCCATAGCCCATGTTTTTAACCCATAAACTATGGGTAAAGAGGAGCGTCCACGGATCCCTCAAATGTCCCATGGATCCCTTGGAATTACAAGGGCCGGATCCCTCCAAGAGGGATCCTTGGGGCAAAAACATGGTTTGGCCTTTTTGCCTATAAATAGCAAGCCACTTCTTACCATTTCTTCACACCTTCACGCATAGTTTCTCTCCACCAGTTCCAGGATATTTAGATCATTAGGAAACATGTAAACCACCCTCATCTCATATGATCATAATGCTTCTAACTTTCATTTGTTGTAAGCATACTCCCGAAGTGATCCTCCAAAGCAAGCTTAGAGATCTTGCATCCTTACCTACTGAAGTGATCACCCATCACAAGCATACAAGCACATGAAGATCTTCTACAACAAGCTTGGGAAACTTGTCATCTTCATTCATAAAAGACTAACTATATAATGCTTTTGTGTTCTTGATGTTTAGCTTAGGATTTCATATCCATTAGACACATTGTCTTGGATATTGTCTAGTATCATATTCTTGTGTCTATGACTAGACTAGATGATTTATGTGTTTGTGCCATAAAACACAAGGTTTGTTATGTTGGGCCACAAAACATAACGAGTGTCATAGATGTATTGTATATCTATGACTAGACTAGATGGTTTATGTGTTTGTGCTATAAAACACAAGGTTTGTTATGTTGGGCCATAATACATAACGGGTGTCATAGATGTGTCATAGACATAAGTGAAAGATGTCTAAAGGGTCAAGACGAAGACACTAGTGAAAGGTGTCGAATGTCCATATTGAAAGCACTAGTGAAGGGTGCTTAGAAGTCAAGGCTAAAGGCATTAGTGAAGGGTGCCTAGAAGTCAAGTCACAAGGAATTAGTGAAGGGTGCCTTGAAGATCGAGTCAAAGGCATTAGTGAAATGTGCCTAATGTGTACATTCGATATGGTGTGATTCGATGTACAAGATAGATTAGTATTGGGTCAAAGGATATTGATATCCTTGTTGATGTTGTCATAAGGAGTGGATCTCCTTAGGGATAGGATTCGTGCTGGTCGGGAAATGGTTCCTCCTTTGTAATGGAACCCGGTATCTAGCCTTGTACCGGATAAAGTGTAGGCGACGTTGTGATAGGTTTGGTTCTACCTCGTGGAAGAACTCGGTGTTTAGCTTAATACCGGAAATAGTGTAAGCGACGTTGTGTAAGGTTTTCTCCACCAAGAATGGAGTTTGTTGATCTAGTGAAGCAACTCTCGAGTAGGTGACTCGGGGAGTGGAGTAGGGCAAGGAAGGTGTCCTTGTAGCCGAACCACTATAAATCCTCGTGTTGGTTTGTCTATCCTTTTACTTATCGCTTTACTTTTATTCTTGAATTACATTGTTTATTTTCTATGTGGTTGATGTCTATGTTTGTGATACATACTTGGTCTTTAATATAGTCATAAACTATATTTAACACTTTACATATTATGACATGATTGATCAAGAAAAAGCAACCGGACTAATAATGGCTGGTATATGTAAAAACATATACCTTTTTCTTTATCAAAACCGGACCAAAAAGACCAAAAACTAACCCCTAAAGCCATAAATATTTGTGTTTTTGTGTTTATGTATGTGCAGTTAACGGATATTGTAAAATGGACAAAAAGAAGACAAAATGGACACAAACGAGCACGAGAATGGAAGGAGCACGAAGTTACGGGACCAATGATAATTTTATTTGAAGCATCGAGGCACGAGAAGAAAAATTTAAAGAACAAACGAAGAATTAATTAATTAAGAAGAAAAAGAAAAATAGAAGAAAGAAAAGAAAGAAAATGGATCAGCAAGAAAAGGAGCTTAAAGGAAAATTAAATGAAAAGAGTTAACACAAAAAGGCTCTTAGTCTAGTGGTTGGGTGCATGTTTGTCAACCAAGAGGTCTTGGGTTCTACTCCTACTCATGACACTTTTAATATTTTTGCCACACTTATATTACAAAAGAGCAGCTGCGCTAAATGAAGTCACATCTATTGCCATGCTCCCACGAGTCCAAATATCCAAAGCCCAAGCGAAGCCCAAATCTCAATTCCATGCTCACGAGGCCCAAGTCCACTAACTGAAGTCCATGAAGCCAAATCCTAATTCCATCCAACGTGGAGACCAAGTCCAGAAATATGCAATCTGCTCTTTAGAATAATTATACTTGGGGACCAAGTTTTGATAGAGTATTTTTTGTACCAAGCTAAAATAGTTTAGGGGTCAATATGAAAAATTATTAGGGGCCAAAGTAAAACTTGTGGGTCTATATAAACCCACCTCCTCACCTCATTTTAATCATCTTTATTTATTTTTTTACCCAAACTCTTGTAATTTTTATGTTTATTTAGTTTTATAAAAGTTTATTTTAATTCTTGCAAGTTGGTTCATCTTATTTATTATCTTTGCATCTTTTTTATTCTCCTCATCTCTTAATCCTTTTTATTTCATTTTATTTTTATAAAACTTTTTATAAAAATATGCCATGAAGAGTTGAGTTATAGTAAGATTGTGTGAGTTTATTTTATACGCCCGTTACACGCCAACATATCATATTTATATTTTTATAAAAGTTTAGTTTTTTTTATTGCTTATTTTTACTAAAGTTCACTTTTTTCTTGTTTTATTTATCTTAAAAATAGTAAAAGTCTCTAAAAATCTTGTCTTTTTACAAAAAATCCAAAATATATATAAGCTTAAAAAAAAATCTTATATTTTAAATCTTTGACCTTAATACCCAAATTAGTTTTGTGGAAACATATCTCCTTGAGAGAGTTTGGTGGTTAAGATTTGATTTATTAAGATTAGTTTATCTTTCATTTTAGCTTTTTATTATAAAAATCTTATATTTATATATTTGTGCTAACCCTTAAAGTTTTGATTTTGTTTGTGTAATCCGATCGTACCTCTTAAGGCGTGGAGCTTACGGGTCTTTAAGCATTTTTAATACATAAAGTTTGAAGCTTTTGTAATTTTTAAGCTTGTTGGTGAATAAAGTTTTAAACTTTACTTACTAATTAGGGGATAAGATTAATAAAGTTGTAAACTTTTGTATTAATTTGTGCTTATAAGATCGGGTGGTTTTATTCCTCTCGTTAAATCACCGGGTTCTATTCTCTTACTTTTTGTTAGCTTATATTCATAGTTTACCGTTACGTTTAATTATTCGTATGATGCTTGTTAAGTCTTTTCAGAATCATTCTCTTAGCTTAATATTCATTGTCACTAGTTGTAGTTTGTCATTTGAATTTTAGTTTAAACTTTAATTAGTTAAATTAGTTTTTTTTTAAATCTCTAAAAAATCCTAAAAGCATAAAAACCCGAATTTAGATTTAAAAAAAAAATAAAAAAAAATAATAAAATAATAATAATAATATATATTCCGCTTTTTTCTAAAATTATCTTTTATCATTTAGAGTGTAGGAAAAATAAATTTGTATTCCTAAAGTTAAATTTGCAAAATTTGGTTTTAGATCGCGTTTTTAAATTCCAGTAGTTACGTTTTTAGAATAAAATTGCATTTAGGATATATTTAGGTAGCTTTCCTTAGTTTACTTGCTTAGTTTGATTTAAGTGTTATTTACGTGCTTTAATTTCCTTTCCGTTATTTAATTTGAATCTAGAACGTAATAAAAAAAAATCCAAAACATTGAGCATTTTAATAACAAACCAATAACGACGTTGCCCATTCACACCTCGTTGGGAAACGACTCGGATTTCCTAATCCGTATCACTATCACTTACGGGATTTGATTCACTATCCTTTTTCCTAAAGGGATTTTAAATCATTCCTTGTGTTTATTTTTGATATCGATATTGTGGTTTTATCCATATACACATACCCCTAAGCCTACAACTTCGAGAATCAAATTTTGGCGCCGCTGCCGGGGAGGTTGTGTCGCGACAATATCGTTAAAGGTTTGACGATTAGTGACTCGAGATCCTTCTTTGTGAAGTTATTGTTTTTATAAAAATCAAAAAAGTAAAAATATTTTCCTTTTTCTTTTGTATATATATATATCATATTAAAAATACAAAAAGATTTTCTCTTTTGTTTTTGAGCTAAAATAGAATACATCAATTATATAACATTCTCAACGGAGGTGTTATCATTAGTAAGTTCCCGAACTAAAGATCAAAAACTTGCCTTTGTGTCGCCTGTGAGTCGATTTATTTCTATCGGATAAACAAACTGTGTGGTGGGTATAAGGACGGCCAGACATTAAATTGCGGCTGAAAAGAGGCGGGTTTTTAATAAGCTTCGCGCTGACCTAAATAGCTTCTCCGCTCGCTTGTGCGTTTGTCTTATAGAAGTGATTTATTCACTTGGGATTATTGGTTAAGTTCACTGTTGTTTTCGAATACCGTTCTCTTTTAATTGCCTTGGTTTTGAAAGTGCATGCGACTGCTCTAATAACTACGACCGATACGATGCGTGAAGCCGCTACAATTCTAAGAAGGCGAAACAGACGTGCTCCATTAGTCGAACCCGAGATTCGAACTAATCAAGCTCCGCCCATTGTCGAAATGGCGGAAGATAACCGATCCATGTTAGAGCAACTCCAAGCACCCACCGAGGGTTATGGAGAAGCCATCGTCCGTCCGCAATCGCTGCCGATAACTTTGAGCTTAAACACGGCTTAATCAACTTGGTATCGTCGAGCCAATTTTACGGATTTGAGAGGGACGATCCTCACTCTCATATCCGACGGTTTAACAAGCTTACGTCTACGATCAAGTACCGTAACGCGTTCGGAAGAGGCTATCAAGCTTCTACTCTTCCCGTTTTCACTCGGGGCCGCCGGATTTGGCTCGAAAAACTACCCCCTCGATCGATAACCACATGGGAGAATTTAGTGTCTAAATTCGTGAACGAATTCTTCCCACCGTCTAAAACAACAAGCTTAAAAATGAAATAACAAAATTCACACAAAGATTTGATGAATCATTTAGTGAGGCATGGGACCGATTCAAAGATTTGCTTAGGCAATGTCCCCATCATGGTTTTTCTGAGTTACACCAACTTGACACGTTTTATAACGGTTTAAATGAGACTGATCAAAACTCTCTCAATGCCGCCGCGGGTGGTAATTTGTTGACCCGATCAACGAGAGATTCCTTGTCGATTATTGAGAACAAATCTAAAGTTCGTACCTCACGTAGCAAATCGGTTCTTTGCCGAGTGAGTGTTTCATCATCGTCCTCGTCTTACGAAAATACGTCTAGCACCGATGCTAAGATTGAAAAGCTTACGGATATGATACAGGCTTTGGTTAAGATTAAGACGGCTAAGATTAATTCTTCTCCACCCGCTCAAGTCAAAGCGGTGGAATCGACTTGTACTACTTGTGGTGGCCCGCATGCTTACTACAATTGTACCGCCACCGATGGTAATCCTTTCGAAGCTAATGCCGTAACCGGAGGTAACCAATACCGTCCTCAAGTTGAACCAAACCCTCGTGTTAGTAATCAAATGAGACCTCCGGGATTTTCTCAATCGAACAATCAAACTCGTTTTAATCAGAATCAAGTTCGTGGACCAAATGTTCAAAACCAATTCAAAGCCCCACCAAATCAATACTCGAATCAAGGAGTCAATTACAATCAAGGATTTCAAAATTCAAGCTATCAAGCTCCACCTTTGCCTTCTAATGAATTCACGAATTACGTTCAGCACAATAATGCTACCATCCACACTATGCAAAATCAGATTACAAGTTTGAGAAACGAGTTTCAATCTTCATTGACTAGACAAAGCAATGAGTTTAGGAATGAGATTCGACTCTCGAGAACAACAAATTGATGCTTCGAGAATAAACTTGAGAACATGTTGAATGCTGTTTTGTGTAAGATAAGTCAACCCTGGGATCGGGATCTCTTCCAAGTGACACCATTCCCAACCCGGGAGGTTGAAAGCTATAACCACACGGAGTGGTAAGGCTTATGATGGACCATCGCTTCCTACTCCACCGGTGAGGAGGAGGAACGAGAACCCGTGGTTATTGAAGAAAATGTGCAACCCGCACCGGCCCCATCTCCGGTAGTTCGACTCGATTCCGGAACCCGGTGTTTCGAAGACTACTTTTAAACCTTCACTTCCTTATCCTTCAAGACTTCATGATCAAAAGATTCGTGATAAAACCGAAAACCAAATGGAGAAATTTGTCGAGATCGTTCAATCCTTGAATTTTAACATCAGCCACCGACGCTTTACTCCTCATGCGCCAAATTTGCCGCCATGGTAAAAAATTTAGTGAGTAATAAGGAAAAGTTGGCCGAAATAGCAAAAACACCGTTGAATGAGAATTGCTCGACGGTGCTCCTCAAGAAACTTCCCGAAAAGTTAGGAGACCCCGGCAAATTTCTTATACCTTGTGAGTTTCCGGGAATTGTGAAATGCTCGCGCTTGGCCGATCTTGGTGCAAGTATTAACTTAATGCCTCTTTCGATTTATAACAAGCTTTCTCTCCGGGATCTCACTCCTACTAAGATGACTCTTGAACTCGCAGACCGATCAACCTCTATTCCGAAAGGAATCGCCGAGGATGTCTATGTGAAAGTAGGACCACTTCATTTTCCCTCCGACTTCGTTGTCGTTGACTTTGATGCTGATTCCCGAGTGCCTCTTATTCTTGGAAGACCTTTCTTAAGAACGGGCCGTGCTATGATTGACGTTTATGAAGGAGAAATTACTTTACGATCTCATAAGGAAACCGTCTCATTTAACATTAACCATCCTTCGAGATACTCCTCCAACTATGATGATGCTTCTATTAATCGAATCGACGTTCTCGATATTGCTACGGAGGAGTATGCTCAAAAGCTTCTTGATTTTATGGGTGGCAATCCCACCATTCTTTCTGAAATTGTTAAACCATCTTCTGAGCCTATAATTGCCGACTCTTTCCCCTCTCTTACTCCATTCGAGGGAGGTGATTTCGTTTTGGAAGAGATCGATGAGTTTCTTGCTAATGACGAATCGATTCCACCGGGAATTGATGAATATTTTTATGATTCGGAGGGAGATATTCTTTATCTTGAGCAATTGTTGAATGAAGATCCGTCACCGTCACTTCCTCCGAAAGAGATTACGATTGAAGAAATCAAAGAAGTACAAACATCTAATGAAAATCCACCGGAGCCCGAGCTCAAGGATTTACCTCCTCATCTTGAATACGCTTTTCTTGAAGAACCGAACAAGTTTCCGTCATCATTGCTAAAAACTTGAAAGATGAGGAGAAAACCGCACTTTTGAATATTCTTCGAAAACATAAGAGTGCCATCGCTTGGAAAATTTCCAATATCAAAGGCATAAACCCTCGTTTTTGTACTCACAAGATTTTAATGGAAGACGATTGCAAACCCGTTATTCAACAACAACGTAGGGTTAATCCAAAAATTCATGAAGTTATCAAAAAGGAAGTTCTTAAACTCCTCGACGCCGGAATCATTTATCCAATCTCCGATAGCTCATGGGTTAGCCCTATCCATTGTGTCCCGAAGAAGGGAGGGATGACCGTCGTTGCTAATGAAGATAATGAATTGATTTCCACACGCCTCATCACCGGATGGAGGGTGTGTATTGACTACCGAAAGTTGAATGACGCTACACGTAAAGATCATTTCCCGCTACCTTTTATGGATCAGATGCTCGAACGTTTAGCGGGGAATGAATTCTATTGCTTCCTCGATGGTTTTTCTGGTTATTTTCAAATTCCGATTGATCCGCATGATCAAGATTAAACGACTTTTACTTGCCCTTATGGAACGTTTGCTTACCGACGAATGCCATTTGGCTTATGCAATGCTCCCGGTACGTTCCAAAGGTGCATGATGGCTATTTTTCACGACATGATCGAGAAGTCTATGGAAGTTTTTATGGACGATTTCTCGGTTTATGGAGATTCTTTCACTTCTTGCCTCTCTCATCTAGACCACATGCTCAAACGCTGTGAAGACACCAACTTGGTCTTGAATTGGGAGAAGTGCCATTTCATGGTCCGAGAGGGCATTGTCCTCGGCCATAAGATTTCAAAATCTGAGATTGAGGTCGACCGAGCTAAAGTCGACGTTATAGCTAAACTCCCTCATCCCACTACCGTCAAAGGTATTCGGAGTTTTTAGGTCATGCCGTTTCTATCGCCGTTTCATCCAAGATTTCTAAGATAGCCCGCCTCTCGACCCATCTCCTCGAGAAGGATGCTCCGTTTATCTTCACCAATGAATGCGTTGAAGCGTTTAATTTTCTCAAAAAGAAATTAACCAAGCACCGATCTTAGTTGCCCCCGATTGGGATTTGCCCTTTGAGCTCATGTGTGATGCAAGTGATTACGCAATTGGGGCAGTCTTGGGGCAACGTAAATCGAAACATTTTCAACCCATACACTATGCAGTAAGACATTGTCGAGGCCCAACACAATTATACGACTACCGAAAAGGAATTATTGGCCGTTGTTTATGCTTTTGAAAAATTTCGACCCTACCTTGTCTTATCGAAGACCATAGTGTATACCGATCATTCTGCCCTAAAGTATCTTTTGGCAAAGCAAGATGCTAAGCCACGATTACTTTGGTGGGTTCTCCTCCTTCAAGAGTTTGATGTTACTATTCTTGACAAAAAGGAGCGGAGAACCTTGCCGCCGATCACCTTTCTAGACTTGAGAATCCCCATCAAAGTGTGCTCGAGAAAAAGGAGATCACGGAAACATTTCCTCTTGAGACACTTGGGATGGTTTCTAAGAAAGACCCGAACACCCCATGGTTTGCCGACTTTGCAAATTACCATGCGGGCAATTTCATCGTGAAAGGGATGTCGTCCCAACAAAAGAAAGAGTTTTTCAAAGATGTTAAGCATTATTTCTGGGACGACCCTTACTTGTTTAGGATTTGTACGGATCAAGTAATCCGGAGGTGTGTTCATGGCCAAGAGGCCCTTGATATTCTTAATGCTTGCCATAACGGACCCACCGGAGGCCATCATGGTGTAAGCTACACCGCTAAGAAGGTTTTTGATTCCGGATTTTATTGGCCTACCATATATCGAGACGCCCATGATTTGGTTAAGTCATGTGACTCATGCCAACGTCAAGGAAAGATTTCGCAAAAAGATGAGATTCCGCAAAATGCTATTCAAGTCTGCGAGATTTTTGACGTCTGGGGCATCGATTTTATGGGGCCATTTCCATCTTCTAAGGGTAATAAGTATATCCTCGTGGCCGTCGACTACTTGTCCAAATGGGTTGAAGCCGGCGCCCCTACCAATGACCCGAAGTTGTTGTTAAGTTTCTTAAAATTTGTTTTCCCGATTCGAGCACCTCGTGCTATCATCAGTGATAGCGGTACCCATTTCAGAACGAAAAATTTGCAAAAGTTATGGCTAAATATGGAGTTACTCATCGTCTTTCTACCGCGATCACCCGCAAAATGAGCGGACAAGTTGAGGTCTCGAATCGTGGTTTGAAAAGGATTTTAGAAAGGACTGTAGGAGAAAATCGAGCTTTATGGGCCGATAAGTTAGATGATGCATTATGGGCTTCCGCACAAGCATACAAGACACCCATTGGATGCACCCCATTTAAGTTGGTGTATGGAAAAGCTTGTCACTTGCCCATTGAGCTCGAACATAAGGCATTCTAGGCCTTGAAACATGCTAACTTTGATCTTAAGACCGCGGGTGATCACCGGAAAGTTCAATTGAATGAATTAAATGAGCTTAGGGATCAGGCTTACGAGAATTCTTTGATTTTCAAAGAGAAGACTAAGAGGATTCATGATGCTAAAATCAAAACCGCTTTCAACGTTGGTAATCAAGTTCTCCTCTTTAACTCTCGCGAAGATATTCTCGGCAAACTCAAAACCCGTTGGTCCGGACCATTCACCGCTGCTCGTGTTTTCCGTATGGAACGGTAGAGCTTTCTCACCATGGCCCAAATTTCAAGGCGAATGGTCATCGTGTGAAACATTATTTTGGAGGGGACATCCCATCTATGGTTGTCCCGGATCTCCAAACTTTCCCTAAGGACAACTGAATTCGGGAATCGAGTCAAGCTAGCGACTCGTGACCAAAAACGAGCGCTTCGTGGAGGCACCCCATGCTTATCCTTTTATCTTATTTATGTTTTCTAATAAGTGATGTGAGGAGGTTTGCCTCTTCCATTTCTCGTGTTTCGTGTTGTTGTTGTTTATGTCCAGGATTTTCCTCGATATATGAAGACTCTCGTGCTCGAAGTTTTGTCTTTTCTCCACTCGAGTTTCATGTTTCGACGCTCTTATGGAAATCCGATATCCAAAATCTTTATCGATTATCGTTTATCTATTAGCATAACTAACCAATGGCTTTAGATTTACGTTGAGAACCCGTACCTTTAAAACATTGAGGACAATGTTTTGTTTTAGTCTGGGGTGGGTAATCTTTCGATTAGAATTTTTCCTAGCACTTTGCCGTGTACTCGTGCAACTCCGTTTTTCCTTACAAAATGTCTAAAATTGTACAAAAATGGTGAAAAATTTAAAATTTTTAAAGCTTTTGTTAAGTCTTTTTGATTGAAAAGTTTGCTAGTCTCTTAGACAAGAAGCTATAAAATGCAAATTCTAGCTCACAAGGCCAAGAATTTGCAAGTTTCTGATTGGTGCAAAACCGTCAAGTTTAATCACTCAAGCCTGCCACTTGTGAATGGCCGACCGTAACAAACTTAAAACAGTTTAAGCACGAATGCAATGAAGATCAGGAGATTATAGTGTTTCCCCAGGTCGTTAAGTCCCAACGAAGCTGTGCAGAATAGTCAAACGATAGTGATCGAGAGGATTTGAACGGAGAATCAAAGGTGTGTTGATCTATACCTAAAGAAAAAGCCCATAAACTACAGGGGCTTAAATGCAAATTAAAGAAAGTTAAAAAGATAAAAAATATTAAATAAACGCTATCACTATTTTTAAAATGATGAACGTTTAAAACCTAAAACGTATCTTTAAATAAAACCTACGTAAACGTACAAAATAAAAAGTGAGATCTAAGAAATAAAAGACCTAAAAATATGAAAATGACATTTTTACAAACCTAATGATAAAAGAAAATTTATAGAAAAAGAAAATTATTTTTATAACTATTTAATTAATTATTATTAATTAAAAACTATTTTTAACTATTTAATAATAACCTAAAATACAAGAAAATATGAAATAAAGCTTGAAAAATAAAATTAAGACATAGAAAAATCTAAAATAACAAATTAGAATTTTCAAAACTATTTTTGTATTTTTCTGATTATTTTTCTATTTTTTAGGAATTAAAAACTATTTAAAACTAATTAAATTATTTAAAAATACAAATTTAACTAAGAAAAATTTGGAAAAAACATTTTTTTGTCTTTTTATATTTATCTTAACTTAAGAAAAATAAAAAATTATTTTTTTGAAACTTTTCTTAATTTTTGGTATTTAAAACTAATTAAAAATGCTTAAAAACTAATTAAAATGTAGAAAAATAGCAAACAAGCTAGGAAAAATCTGAAAATTTCAGGAAAACTCTAAAATATTATAGAGAATCTATGAAAAAATAGAAAACAAGTGGTTGTGTGGAGGAAAATGAGACTGCTTTGCAATGTGCTTATGAATAAGCACTTACAATAAGCCAAAAGCCACCAAATGGAGACCACACTGAAACAGAAGCTACACTAAGCTAAAATAACTCAAAAGAAACAAGTCTCAACTGCTCTTAACCTCTGATTGCAAGTATAATATTATGATGATTTGAGCTTATTGCTTGAAATCGCTTATAGGGTACTACTTTTGAGCTAAAGAATAAGTACTGAAATAAGCTGGAAATTGGAAAACAGATATTGGTACCTATACTAGACCTGGCCAAGTGCTTGTGAACCAAAAATAAACCAAGAGGGCTCAGAGTAGCTTTGTGCAAGGATCTGACAACCTGCACAATACCTGCAGTGGCAGCCTCACCCAGGCATAGCACTTTTGCTTTTTTAACAAGCTCATTTGGAGCTTTTGAAAAATTCTAAAATCAACAAAAATACTAATAAGAAACTAGACCTACTGAACTTATAGAACCCAAAGTTTCATTTGATTTGGTTCAAAAATGAGCCCAAGAAAAATCACTCCAGTTGGGCCCAAAGTCGGATTTTCAATGCTTTGACTTTTGACAAAATTGGAATTTTGACTTTCATGAGTTTTGATCCAACTTTGTGGACTGAGAATGATGTTAAATGATAAAGTAAAGCTGATGCAACCTATGTCTATGAATTCTAAACATGAAACAAGCTTTTGCTTATCTAAAATCTCAACAAATCAAGACATTAAGACAGATATGGAATGATTTTGACTTAGGGCCTGTGTACTCAAGTTCATGACTGCAATGAGCTAAAATGAGCCAACCAAGAATGAGACAACATATACCAAGCACAGAACTTGGCTCTAATGCAGTTTTGACAACAAATCCAAACACACTTATTAAACACTGATGAGCAAGTGAAATCTGAATTAAACACTGAGTTGCTTGTTTTAATGATCAAAGTAAGCTTAACTATCCTTAATACAGCTAAATAAACATATCTGAACTATTTTTAACCACTGATACAGATACAAACAAAAAATGCAAATTGACTTTAAAATGTAAAGTAACATACAAACTCACATAGGTCTATCTTGGATTGCAGACTAAAACCAGAACCCAAATTGTAATATTCTATATCAAACCCATCCAAATCACCCTCTGCATCAACCCATGTTCAATTCTTTCTCCACATAGGCCCATTTTGACTTTTGTTGACCATGATCCAAAATTGCTTAAAACTTAAGTGCAAGCTTATAAAAAGCTATGATAAGCTTATATAAGATTGTTTGAGTTTGAAAATAAGCCACTAGGAGCTTATACATAAGAAATTGATACTAAAATTTGTAACAGTAACATGAAACTTAGAACTTATATCAAAACTTGAGATTTATACTTGAAAGTGAATTACAATGATACAAAGGCTTGAGTTTAACACATTTGAAGCTTAAAATTACATTTCAGAACATTAATTAAGATAACTAAAAAAACGACATATAAAGAAAAAAAATAAAAACTAACTACCCCTTTTTTGCTTCTTCTCTCTTCCTTTTTATAGCTCCAAAAGCTTTGCCACGTGTTTCTGAGCAAATCCCACCACCCTTGTGAGCCAATAGATGAGTGTGGAGCATTTTGACCATTTGATGTGTTTTGGCGGGAAAGCCTGAATTTGACTTGTAGGGCTCTGTTTTATCAACTAGGGGGGGGTGGCTAGGTATGATGATGAGGGTGAGGGGATAAGGTGATAGGAGATGGGTGAGATGTTGGGAGAAGGAATTGCAGAGGTTAGCAGGCAAGTGGGGAAGAAAGCAGGAGGTGGAGGGAAAGGCTGCTTGTTTGACTGAGGGTTCAAAAACAGGTAATGACAGGGGGTTCAAATGGAAGGGTCACTGGTTTGGCAGGGTCCAATTCGTGTTTGACAAGGCTTTGGTTTTAATAATGCTAAGGACTATTTGTGCAATTCTTCCAAACTTGAGGGACCAATCCTGTAATTTTCCAAAGTTGTTACAAGGGACCAATATTGACAAGTTCCAATAGTACAAGGACCAGTTTTGTCATTTTCAAATTTCCAGGGACCAAACTTGACATTTTTGAAACTTGAGGGACCTTTTCTGCCTTTTAACAAAAGATTTATTCAAGGACCATTTTTGACAAGTTAGAATAATTCAGGGACCTTGAATAACATTTTTCTTTATTTTGTTTTTACCAGGGACTGTTTTTGACAACTTTTGAAACTTGGGGGACTAAAACTGCCAATTATGCAAATTTGATACGTTTTTCACCAGATTTTGATATTTTTGCATTTAAAACACATAAAACACTTATTTGTGATATTTTTATCATTTTGATGCATTTCTGAGTGTTTTCAGATGTTTTTGCAGTTTAAATGGTACAAAAATGATGAGTATTTAGACACTCATCAATCCCCACACTAAGATATTGCTAGTCCCTAGCAATGTTTTAAGAAAAATTAATGGATTTCATCTCTTTACCAAAAGCCATTACTTGCAGGTGTAGCCAAATGTTTCAATTCAAGTAAGAACCTTGGTACACTGATAACCAAGTGATTTTGAGCAAACCACCAGCTTTCAACGGATTTGATTTGTCTTTACCAGAAGCCGTTTGCTTCTGGACTAGCCAACTCTTAGATAAAATATCTTTGGTGAGTCGATTACCAATTATGGTTTTCCAATCGCTTTACCACAAGCCATAAACTTGCGGGCTAGCCAACTCTTCACTTTTAAGGATATGGTGAGATGAATACCATACAATTTTGGGCAAATTGCAAGCCGTCAACGGATTTGAGATATCTTTACCAAGAGCCGTTTGCTCTTGGATTAGCCAATCCTTATGTGGGTTAGACATGGTGGATGATTACATTTGTTGTGTTTAGTACATAGTACTTCCACTAAAAAAAATTTTAAAATTTGGTCATTTTGGGGGAAAAAGGGACTAAAAGGGTACATTTATGATTAAAAGGGTACATTTATGATCAAAATTCGCCAGAATTTCCCCCCCACACTTAGAAATGAATATTGCCCTCAATATTCAAAGTACCGGCGGTTATGCCGAAACAAAGAACGTAAAAGGATAACATTACTAGCTAAGTGTAGAAACACAACAATTATTCTCTTTTTTAATATTTACAATTTTCATTTATTTTTAAAATCTATATACAACATGTGGGGCAACTCCCCCACACTAGGGTGGTACACCTGCAGGGTGAAAACCCATGTTTAACTATCGTTTTTGATTACCGAGTCGCTAGCTTGACTCGACCCCGAATTAATTTGTTCATGGGGAAATAAGTGGAAGAGACAATCTCCATCGGACTTTCATTCAAGATGTTTGGACAAACATTTGAAGCCGCGTGAAAGTTCCACAGATGAATATACATAGAACCGGCTCACAAATGGTACATGGAAATGTCGGGATCAAAGATAATGTCTTCATTCCCGAAGGAGTGAAGAACAGGAGAAGTAACAGAATATATGAAGAAAAGAAAGAAAATCATGATAAAAATCATGACTAACTCTTCTTCCTCAATAGGATAATTCATAGTTTCATGAATCTCCTCAGTTAAGCTCGTTTGATCAAGACATATTATGGGTGTGTCTAGATCAAAGTGGAAGTTATCATACTCTGACGGAGATATGATATGAAATATGAGTTCATCGACAACTCCTCGTGAAGAGAATCAATCACAAGATGTAAATCGTGAATTTTGTTCCATCAGACTCATCACTATCTTCAATCTGAGTATCAAAGAGTGGATTCTCAGAAATTAAAGTGAATTCAGTGTCGAATTCAAATAGAGGATTGGTGAGAGTTGTTTTGAATGTTTCAAGAACAAAGTGATTAATATTCTCTATTGGACTGTTGGGATAAGAAGTGAGTGAACGATCATTATCAATGAGACTTTCGGTTCTCCGGATAAACGGCTTCGGAATCAAAGAGTGGATTGATGTGAGTGAGTTCATTGGTGAACTCCTCAAGATGATGATCAACATCGGTGTGGGAGTGATGCCTCAGCATACTCGATGTTTCCATGAGAAGTACAATCGTCGCTAACATCGGAGAAAGTTTCAAAATGATCTTTTGAACACTCAAGAGGGAAAATAGAATCACACACATGATCGAAGTTCCAGGCTGTGACTCTCTTGGGATTGGGACAAGGTTCTCAACACTAGACTTTATGAATCGTCAGATTACAGTGTCAAGAAGCTCATCCCCCATGTTCGTATTGAGGAGAGTGGGAACATCGGGTGTGACAACAACAGACTGAGGGAGTTGAGAAGGACTAGCAGTTATGGATTCTACAAATTCCATTATTTCTACCGCTAGTGATTCAGTCATATTCTTTTCTCCCTGCATTTCCACGGATGGAATCTCAACTGATGAACTTGATGAATAAAATTGTAGAATATCAAGGGTATCTTCATCATCATCGTCATCGGGAATGAAATGGAATTGAGAGCTAGATTTGAATGCTTTTTGTAGTCTAATTGATTCCCTAACAATGTTTTCAATTGCAATCTGGGAATCTAATTTAGCGGCCGCTTCTTCATCAGCCTAAACAATACTTCCATGGATTTTTCATTTGGATTATCTTGGGAATGTTTACATTCCTTCAAATCTTTCACTAAATCTAAAAGATCAAGGAGAAGATTTTGAGGAAGTGGCTCAGGCTGAGGTGGTGCCCGATTCACTTGGTATTGTGGAGGTTGGTTATGATACGAAGAGTCGTAATTGTTACAAGGAAATGGATTCCTCGTTTGACAATCAGAGCTACAGTGAGGACCTCCACAATACTCACAACAATAAAGCTGATGTGGTGTAGGTTGATGTGTGGTAGTCATAATTGTTATCGTGGAACTGCTCATAGACAAGCGTGTTTCCGATTGACAATCAGAACGGAGTGTGAACCACCACGCATGCACAATGATAAACAAGGGGAATCTCTACAGGTGAGCGATGGAATAATCAGGGCTGTGTTATGTAGGTAGGAATAGGGATCATGGTTATAGGCAGACCCGTTTCCTATCGATTCCACCATGCTAATGCAAGCCGGGGCAATTGCCACCATTATAAGGACCACCACACCATTGACAACTAAGAGGGTGAGGATAAGACATAGAAAGAATCAAAGGTTTACAGAGGGTAGGGATGAAGAATCAAAGATGTGAGAGGGTAAAGATGGATATTTTTGAATTTTTGGATAAACATTTTGTAAAAACAAGAAAGAAAATATTTTGGGTTTTGATTTTATAAGAAAATATAAATATATAGATGGTATGAACAAGGAGTGAATATTCAAATCACTAATCTGCTAAACGTAAGACTATTGCTTAATGCCCCGTGGTAAAGTGATTGGTGCAAAACCGTCTGTTTAATCACTCAAGCCTGCCAC
The DNA here is from genome assembly GCA_910596185.1 of Chrysanthemum makinoi. Taxonomy (NCBI): domain Eukaryota; kingdom Viridiplantae; phylum Streptophyta; class Magnoliopsida; order Asterales; family Asteraceae; genus Chrysanthemum; species Chrysanthemum makinoi. The sequence continues at coordinate 95,852,650 of OU343223.1, read as the reverse complement.
TTGTGAATGGCCGACCGTAACAAACTTAAAACAGTTTAACCACGAATGCAATGAAGATCAGAGAGAGTAGTGTTTCCCGGTCTTTAAGTCCCAACAGTGTGTGTAGTCAAACGTATAGTGATCGAGAGGATTTGAACGGGAAATGATTGTGGTTGATCTATACCTAAAGAGAAAGCCCATAAACTACAGGGGCTTAAATGCAAATTAAAGAAAGTTAAAAAGATAAAAATATTAAATAAACGCTATCACTATTTTTAAAATGATGAACGTTTAAAACCTAAAACGTATGTTTAAATAAAACCTCGTACAAAATAAAAAAGTGAGATCTAAGAAATAAAAGACCTAAAAATATGAAAATGACATTTTACAAACCTAATGATAAAAGAAAATTTATAGAAAAAGAAAATTATTTTTATAACTATTTAATTAATTACATTAATTAAAACTATTTTTAACTATTTAATAATAACCTAAAATACAAGAAAATATGAAATAAAGCTTGAAAAATAAAATTAAGACTTAGAAAAATCTAAAATAACAAATTAGAATTTTCAAAACTATTTTTGTATTTTTCTGATAATTTTTCTATTTTTTAGGAATTAAAAACTATTTAAAACTAATTAAATTATTTAAAAATACAAATTTAACTAAGAAAAATTTGGAAAAAACATTTTTTTGTCTTTTTATATTTATCTAAACTTAAGAAAAATGAAAAATTAATTTTTTGAAACTTTTCTTAATTTTTGGTATTTAAAACTAATTAAAAATGCTTAAAAACTAATTAAAATGTAGAAAAATAGCAAATAAGCTAGGAAAAATCTGAAAATTTCAGGAAAACTCTAAAATATTATAGAGAATCTATGAAAAATAGAAAAACAAGTGGTTGTGTGTGGAGGAAAATGAGATTTACTTTGTGTGCTTATGAATAGAGCACTTACAATAAGCCAAAAGCCACCAAATGGAGACCCACTGAAACGAGAAGCTACACTAAGCTAAAATATCCAAAAGAAACAAGTCTCAACTGCTCTTAACCTCTGATTGTAAGTATAGCAGTTATGATGATTTGAGCTTATTGCTTGAAATCGTTATAGGGTACTACTTTTGAGCTAAAGAATAATGTAATCAAATAAGCCGATTGGAAAGCAGGATATTGGTACCTATACTAGACCTGGCCAAGTGCTTGAACCAAAAACTAAACCAAGAGGGGCTGAGTAGCTTTGTCTGAGGGCTGTACAAAGTACACCCGTCTGTGGAGTCTAGGTCCTTGTGCCGTGGCACTTTTGCCTTTTAACAAGCTCATTTGGAGCTTTGAAAAATTAAAAAACAACAAAAATACTAATAATAAACTAGACCTACTGAACTTATAGAACCCAAAGTTTCATTTGATTTGGTTTAGAAATGAGCCCAAGAAAAATCCGGTTGGGGCCCAGCTTGGATTTTCAATGCTTTTGACTTTTTGACAAATTGAATTTTGACTTTCATGAGTTTTGATCCAACTTTGTAGACTGAGAATGATGTTAAATGATAAAGTAAAGCGATGCAACCTATATGTCATGAATTCTAAACATGAAACTTTATCATCTAAAATCTCAACAACAAGAATTACGACAGATATGGAATGATTTTGACTTAGGGCCCTCATGGAGACTCAAGTTCATGACGCAATGAGCTAAAATGAGCCAACCAAGCATAAAGACAACATATACCAAGCCACGAAGCTTGCTCTAATGAGTTTGACAACAAATCCAAACACACTTATTAAAATGACGATGAGCAAGTGAAATCGAATTAAACACTACGAGTTGCTTGTTTTAATGATCAAAGTAAGCTTAACTATCCTTAATATCTGACTAAATAAACATATCCGGACTATTTTTAACCACTCTGAGATACAAACAAAAAATGCAAATTGACTTTAAAATGTAAAGTAACATACAAACTCACATAGGTCTATCTTGGAGTTGCATCAAAACCGTAACCCAAATTGTAATATTCTATATCAAACCCATCCAAATCACCCTCTGCATCAACCCATGTTCAATTCTTTCTCCACATAGGCCCATTTTGACTTTTGTTGACCATGATCCAAAATTGCTTAAAACTTAAGTGCAAGCTTATAAAAAGCTATGATAAGCTTATATAAGATTGTTTGAGTTTGAAAATAAGCTTTATAAGAGCTTATACATAAGAAATTGATACTAAAATTTGTAACGATAACATGAAACTTAGAACTTATATCAAAACTTGAGATTTATACTTGAAAGTGAATTACAATGATACAAAGGCTCGGAGTTTAACACACATTTGAAGCTTAAAATTACATTTCGAACATTAATTAAGATAACTAAAAGCGACATATAAAGAAAAAAAATAAAAACTAACTACCCCTTTTTTTGCTTCTTCTCTCTTCCTTTTTATAGCTCCAAAAAGCTTTGCCACGTGTTTACGAAAAATCCACCACCCATGTGGTGATAGATAGATGTGTGGAGCATTTTGACCATTTGATGTGTTTTGTGGGAAAGCACAATTGACTTGTAGGGCTCGCTTTTATCAACTAGGGGGTGGCTAGGTATGATGATGAGGGTAGGGATAAGGTGATAGGAGATGGGTGAGATGTTGGGAGAAGGAATTGCAGAGGTTAGCAGAAGTGGGGAAGAAGCGAGGGAGGTGGAGGAAAGAATTTTGTTTGGTGAGGGTTCAAAAACAGTAATGACAGGGGGTTCAAATGGAAGGGTCACTTGGTTTGAGGGGTCCAATTGAGTTTTGACAAGGCTTTGGTTTTAATAATGCTAAGGACTATTTGTGCAATTCTTCCAAACTTGAGCCTTGTAATTTTCCAAAGTTGTACAAGGGACCAATATTGATTTCCAATAGTACAAGGACCAGTTTTGTCATTTCAAATTTCCAGGGGACCAAACTTGACATTTTGAAACTGGGGACCTTTTCGCTTTTAACAAAAGATTTAGTCAAGGACCATTTTTGACAAGTTAGAATAATTCAGGGACCTTGAATAACATTTTTCTTTATTTTGTTTTTACCGTGGACCTTTTTTGACAACTTTTGAAACTTGGGGACTAAAACGCCAATTATGCAAATTTGATACGTTTTCACGGTTTTGATATTTTGCATTTAAAACACATAAAACACTTATTTGTGATATTTTTATCATTTTGATGCATTTCTGAGTGTTTTCAGATGTTTTTGCAGTTTAAATGGTACAAAAATGATGAGTATTTAGACACTCATAGGTGTGTCCTTGAGTGACTTTAAATATGCATGACTTAATTTCATTAGACGAAGCATTTGCTAAATTAATGTATATGTTTTGACACCTTGAGGGTAGGAATAGAATTACGACTTGGCGTGTTGAGCCCAGCTTGTTCCTTAACCATAGATAATTAAAATTATCGGCTAAGCATCCGCGGATTTCATTATTTGGGATTTTAAATTTTGGTCGAAATGATAGAGTTATTTATGAGTTTAGATGCTAAGCGTGGAGTAGTTGGTTCTCTTTAGAGCCCGTCGAAGGTACTTATGGCTTTTTGTTCCCACAAAATTGTTTCACCCCATATATGTTAAATAATAATTAAAGATGTTAGGTTTATGGCGATAGTTAGTTCTTTATCTTCTTTAGAGAATCCTTGCCCATGAGGGTTGGGTACATCAAAGCAAGGAATTATTGTTTGTGTAATGACAAGCGGATTCACGATAGTTTTTGCTATTGTTTCTATAGTTATAAAAGCCGTAGGGTTTGGAGTTTGGCACAAAAATTAACATGAAATAAAGCCCAAATGTTTTAAAGTTGAAAAAAGCTATAAAAAGTTGTCTTAGACTTATAAAAGGCAGAGGAAAAATCCAAAGAATCATAATAATACTTACGATAAGCGGTAATCCGTTAGTTAGTTGTTGAAAAGACTAAGGGCGCCGAATTGTAAAATGCAAATGTGTTTGAAATAGTGTTAAGCCAAACTTCGGATGGGAGGTGTAAATAAAGCTGTCCTCTGGACTGTAGATGAGTTGTCTCGGTAGCCATATGCAAAAGGATATTCTCCTAAATCGTGAAATTAGGACCTTGATGTGGACCTCATTCTTGTGTGCAACGGTTTTCGAAGGAAGATGGATAACTAATTATCGACTTAGCTTCATATCTTTATCGGAATAAAAGTTATCGAAATGAGAAATTTGAAGAAATTCATTTCTCACAAAAATAAAAAAATCTAAGAGGAAAATAAATGGGACAAAAGGTAATTACACTAGTAACTTCCATGGGTAGTGTTAGCATCTAGAATCATATTTAACAATGATTTCGATTTCACGTAGTTAGTTTGGGGACTTGTGAAAAATCGAGAGACGATGTATTATCCGTATGGTCACTTCACGCAGTGTTGTGTTTCCTACTCCGTGATCCTAACGTGTCGTTTGAAAAATGTTAGAGTTATTGATCGACATGAAAGTTCAACAAGTCTCACTCATAATTGGAATGTGCTTAAACGTAATATCTATATGTGAATTAAAAGGTAAGCGGGCTTTTTTTAAAATCTAGTTTCTTAATCTCTTTTGAGGAATCTTTGCTACTTTTTCATAGGTTTAGTAGAAAGAGGTTGAAATCTTTGGTTTTAGAAGCGTGAGTTGATTACATGCGTGAGACACGGCAATCTTCTGCGTCTGGGGTATTTTTGGTATATGTAAAACATATACCTTTTCTTTATCAAAACCGACCAAAGAGACCAAAACCAACCCTAAAGCCAAATATTTGTGTTTTGTGTTTATGTAATGTGCAGTACCGGATATTATAAAATGGAAAAGAATCAAAATGGACACAAACGAGCACGAGAATGGAAGGAACCGAAGTTACGGGACCAATGATAATTTTCTATTTGAAGTCGAGAAGCACGGAAGAAAAATTTAAAAACAAACGAGAAAATTAATTAATTAAGAAGAAAAAGAAAATAGAAGAAAGAAAGAAAATGGATGCAGAAAAGGAGCTTAAGGAAAATTAAATGAAAAAGTTCACAAAAGGCTCTTAGTCTAGTGGTTGGGTGCATGTTTGTCAACCAAGAGGTCTTGGGTTCTACTCCTACTCATGACACTTTTAATATTTTTGCCACACTTATATTACAAAAGAGCAGCTGCGCTAAATGAAGTCACATCTATTGCCATGCTGCTCCCACGAGTCCAAATATCCAAAGCCCAAGCGAAGCCCAAATCTCAATTCCATGCTCACGAGGCCCAAGTCCACTAACTGAAGTCCATGAAGCCAAATCCTAATTCCATCCAACGTGGAGACCAAGTCCAGAAATATGCAATCTGCTCTTTAGAATAATTATACTTGGGGACCAAGTTTTGATAGAGTATTTTTTGTACCAAGCTAAAATAGTTTAGGGGTCAATATGAAAAAATTATTAGGGGGCCAAAATAAAACTTGTGAATTATATAAACCTCACCATTTCATTTTAATCATCTTTATTTATTTTTTATACAACTCTTGTAATTTTTATGCTTATTTAGTTTTATAAAAGTTTATTTTAATTCTTGCAAGTTGGTTCATCTTATTTATTATCTTTGCATCTTTTTTATTCTCCTCATCTCTTAATCCTTTTTATTTCATTTTATTTTTTATAAAACTTTTTATAAAAATATGCCATGAAGAGTTGAGTTATAATAAGATTGTGTGAGTGTATTTTATCGCAATAAGACGCGCCAAACATATCATATTTATATTTTTATAAAATTTTAGTTTTTATTGCTTATTTTACTAAAGTTCACTTTTTTCTTTTTATTTATTTAAAAATAGTAAAAGATCTAAAAATCTTGTCTTTTACAAAAAATCCAAAAATATATATAAGCTTAAAAAAAAAATCTTATATTTTAAATCTTTGACCTTAATACCCAAATTAGTTTTGTGGAAACATATCTCCTTGAGAGAGTTTGGTGGTTAAGATTTGATTTATTAAGATTAGTTTATCTTTCATTTTAGCTTTTATTATAAAAATCTTATATTTATATATTTGTGCTAACTCTTAAAGTTTTGATTTTGTTTGTGTAATCCGATCGTACCTCTTAAGGCGTGGAGCTTATGGGTCTTTAAGCATTTTTAATACATAAAGTTTGAAGCTTTAGTAATTTTTAAGCTTGTTGGTGAATAAAGTTTTAAACTTTACTTACTTACTAATTAGTAGATAAGATTAATAAAGTTGTAAACTTTTGTGTTAATTTGTGCTTATAAGATCGGGTGGTTTTATTCCTCTCGTTAAATCACCGGGTTATTCTCTTCTTTTTGTTAGCTTATATTCATAGTTTACCGTTACGTTTAATTATTCGTATGATGCTTGTTAAGTCTTTGAGAATCATTCTCTTAGCTTAATATTCATTGTCACTAGTTGTAGTTTGTCATTTGAATTTTAGTTTAAACTTTAATTAGTTAAATTAGTTTTTTTTTTAAATCTCTAAAAAATCCTAAAAGCATAAAAACCCGAATTTAGATTTTTTTTTTTTTTTTTAAAAAAAAAATTCAAAAAAAAATAATAATATATATTCCGCTTTTTTCTAAAATTATCTTTTATCATTTAGAGTGTAGGAAAAATAAATTTGCATTCCTAAAGTTAAATTTGCAAAATTTGGTTTTAGATCGCTTTTTAAATTCCAGATTTACGTTTTAGAATAAAATTGCATTTATGATATATTTAGGTAGCTTTCCTTAGTTTACATGCTTAGTTTGATTTAAGTGTTATTTACGTGCTTTTAATTTCCTTCGTTATTTAATTTGAATCTAGAACGTAATTAAAAATCAAAAATCCAAAACATCGAGCATTTTAATAACAAACCAATAACGACGTTGCCCATTCATACCTCGTTGGGAAACGACTCGGATTTCCTAATCCGTATCACTATCACTTACGGGATTTGATTCACTATCCTTTTTCCTAAAGGGATTTTAAATCATTCCTTGTGTTTATTTTTAATATCGATATTGTGGTTTTATCCATATACACATACCCCTAAGCCTACAACTTCGAGAACCAATGGCGAAACTTGATTTATAATGAACCATTAATCTTGCGGAATCTTATGTGATATTAAGGGGTTGACCTTACATGCCGTAATGCGTTAAATGCATCCACGCGTCGAGATTAGCAAATGCAATGGTTTATACTATATTTGATACAAAAGTTTTAAGTTTGAAACGAACGCATTCACCCCCCTCCCCTCTCACGTTTTCACAATTGGTATCGAGGCGGGTTGGCTCTAGTTTTAAAACAAATGGTTTTCAAAACGAGTAAGGTCCTTGTATCAGATTTTTGGTGAAGTCAAGCATAATATGAAAAGTGTTTTGTTGATTTTTTTTCTCTTTGAAGTTTTGTTGTTAGATATCTTGTTAATCAAGCTTGAATAAAGGTAAAATAGATAAGATAACTTTACTAAAAGTCTACAAAGGTTAAACCTTTTCGTCAGTCAAAACATGCATTTTGTAATTTTGTGTGAGATCCGCGGATCCCTCAATTACATGACGGATCCTTAAGCAAGGATCCGTGGGATCCCGGTATAGAAGACAGTTTTTTCTCGAATTTCAAAAATTCATAATTGATTAACCGTAAGTCAATAGAAGTCGTGCCACCTATCGTTTAAAGGTATTTGAGTCTACTTTCATTTAAAAATGATTTCATAAACTGATTCAAAATAAAAATTTACAAAATCATTGATTTATAATAGAAAGTCATTTTTTGGTCATAACTTTTGCACAAACTTTGATCTAATTGGAGACGGATGTTTTCATCTTTGAATAACAATGTGTCCTCTTTTGAAATTAAGGTTTTGATCATATTTATAAAAGAAACTAATCAAGCTTGGTATATGATTGCACAATAGATTGCACTACCAGGCTTCGATGATGATCAAAGGTATGAGGGTGTATGTTCCAGCCAAGACTTGCCTTTCACATGAGAATAAGAAATACGAAACACTACGTTAAGTGATTACGCAAAGGGTATGACCACAGAACCTCGGCGTGAGTAAGTATGAGTTATGGTTGTATAAGTGTGTGTAAGTAAAGAGATGGGTGTGAAATGAGCATACTATAATCCATTGCCCGTCCAACCTATTTATTGTGAGTGAAATAGGGTTGAGAGCACATTTGCATGAATGTCGGAGATCATGGGGATGTCCCATGATTGTGGGTAACCGCTAGGGCTTAGTGACCCACGTTCTCAGACTTGACGGGGAAGCCAAGAGAGAGAGGGAGATCATGGGTTTGACTAAGTCAGGAGGTTCCCTTATCCATTTTTTCTTCGTCGACCATGCCGAAGGGCTTAGGGCTTCGAATGGAGAATTCCTTTAGGTAACCCGTCGTGCTGAATGGTTTGACGCCTATGGATATTTTAGAATCCTAACTTGGCCTTCGTTTGGAAGGGCTTCCGACACGTCTCGGAGGAGTGTCCTTCGAGCTTCGAGGGTACATCATCAAGCTCCCCAGTCGAAAGTGATGTATATGAGCGAGGAGACATTGCTTTCGACTTCATGCTTCGAAAAATACCATCCCGTCGAATTACGTTAGTTAGAGGATAACGTGCACCTAACTTAGGCATTTAATGCTAATTACTCATTACAGTCATGCAGCACAGATCACATTTCCCCAACTTACCCGGAGACCAAAAGTCATTTTTATTCAAAATTTAAATAATTTTAAACCGGATAAGAGTTATTTTTAGGACACGTGTGCGGTGTTTAAGAGATAAAAGAGAGTATAAAAGGGGGTAGCTGAAACCCTAACTTATTTTACTCTCTTCGTCTATTTCTACACGATAAAACTTCATCGCCATCACTCCGAAACAAAAGGTAATCCTTCCTTCTCACTGATAGCTTGTTTTTTTTAAATGGATTCCAAGTTTATTATAAAACGCAAAGAAAGTGTACATTGTGCAAAAGATCTACATGATCATTTAGTCGATTACCCCATCCCACTAGAACACAAAGTGATGTTACCCAAACCTAATCAGGGCATTTTTGATGCACCTCAAGGTTCATAGCTCGTAGCTGTACACACATGCATTTAGCCATTCAAACCTTAGGATTCCAAACCCATTGATATTAGAGTTTATGCAATACTACAAGGTTCACATCTCTAGGTTTAACCCCTTTGGTCTAGCCAAACTGACCACATTCATAGTGATGTGTAAAGCATACGGCTATGAACCAACATTAAAGGTTTTAAGAGGATTTCTGAACTTGTATCCTAGGGGCAATTGGTTAACTTTAGCAAAAGCGAGTCGGATGTTCCCAACCTGTTTGGGAAGGTATATACAAACATAACAAGTTGGAAAGGTAGCTTTTTCTACGTGCAAGACACTATTGTTCCCCTAAATATCCGAGCTCTGAATAAGGAAAATATGTTTGATGCAAAAAGGTATAATGACCCCTTGCCATATGAGGTGCGAAGGGATCCCTGTTATCAGCGTTTGGTCAAATATCCTGTGGATGTGCAAGTGTTCCCAGAAGCCATCTTATAAATGGCCGGGATTGCCCAGAGCTGGGAGGGGTCTCCCAAGAAGCCTGTGATCATATACCAAGGACAAAGTATGTTTATCTACTTCTATTTAAGTAGGACCAATGTAGCACTGATATTTATTTCTTCTTGTTTCTATTTTGCAGAGATGTCGTTTAGAAACTTCATGTTAATCGCCCGAAGTTGGTCAAAGGTTTCCTGTACATCGAGGAGTAGGTCCTCCTCCGTCTTGCTTTTGATAACCATGTCATCAACGTATGCTTCGAGATTTCTGCCTATTTGTTTGTTGAAGGCTTTATCTACGAGCCGTTGGTAAGTGGCCCCTGCGTTCTTTAATCCGAAGGGCATCTTTCTGTAACAGTAGACACCTTTGCTCGTGTAGAAGGCTGTCTTTTCTTCGTCCTCCTTTGCCATCTGGATCTGATGATACCCTTTGTAGGCTTCTAAGAAGCATTTTAATCGGAAGCCTGCCAAAGATTCTACCTTCCAGTCAATTTCTGGTAGGGGGTAGCAATCCTTCGGGCATGCTTTGTTGATGTCAGTGAAGTCAACGCACATGCGCCACCCTCCGTCGCTATTTTTGACCATTACTGGGTTGGCTACTCACGTTTGGTACTTAACTTCCCTTAGGATGCCTGCTTGTGAGTTCGTCCACTGCAGGCTGTGCATTCCTCGGGGGCTAGGCTCCACCTTTTCTGTTTTATCGGCTCAATGTGTTTGTACTCATTGAGTTTATGCTTCGTTCCAAAGGACTGTCTGTCGATCAGCAAAGTTCTAGGTACCCCTGTCATTTCAGAATATTTCCAACCAAAAACATCAAGGTTAGTCCACTTAGCAACAGTTCACGAGCTTCGCGCTTGAAATTCGCCGGGGGTTGCTTTCCTACTACCACCGTTTGTTCAGGGTAGCTAGGGTTAACTACAACTCGCTCCTCCGCATCTGTGCAGCTTAGAATTGCTATCAGAGGCTCCTCCGATTCTTCTTTGATCTTTTTGACACCATATACACCCTTATCCGCCCCATAATTAGAATGAGACAGTTCCTTTCCGAAGGGGGTCTGGAACTTAATAGCAGCATGTATGGTGGAAACAACAATGCCCATCTTTTGCATAGCTGTTCTCCCTATTAACAAATTATAAGGAGAGTCTGACCTGACTATAACGAAGGTGAGTGTTTCTGTGCGGGATAAGGGGCCTTCACCTATGGTGATTTCCAATGGTACTTCTCCCAAGGGCCATGAGTGTTCGCCGGATAACCCAACTAGTGGTGTTTTCGAGTCCACCCTTCGTGAGCGTATGGATGACTTAAGATTTAGGAAACAATGCTCATAAATGATCTCGCAGGAGCTTCCACAATCCATATATGCTCGATTCACCTCCCTGTTTGAGATTACATGATGACCGGGGTCCGGGAAGGTGTGCTTGATGTGTGAGGAAGGTTATCTCCCCTACGCTTCCCAACTCCCCGTCTGCTTCCTTCCTCTTCAAGGTTGGATCGGCACAGGCACCCATTAGTATCGGATCTTCTAGTGCGTAGACTCTTCTTGTTCCCCTTCCATTCACCTAGTTGGGTGTCGGAGAACTTGTCCTTTCCCTTTTGATGCCTTTAACCAGAGCGCTAACCGTCCGGACCGCGACCGCTCTTCGACTTGCTTTAGTTCTCGTAGTTGTTCGTAGTGTCGTGTCCATGGTCTTCATGGAAAAGGCGATTTGACATGTCTCTAGCTTTGCTTCGCGGCTGTCATCGAGGTGGTGGATCGAAGGATTTAGCGGCTTTCTCGGTAGCCGAATCTCCCAGGAGATTTGACTAAGTTCGCCAAGAATCCGTGGTTTGAACCTTTGTTGTATGGAGTGAAGTGATCTCGTTCTTCTTCTTGTCTTGTTAGATCCTTCCCATGAGGACCCACGAGAGAATTTGTCGGCTTCCTTTTGCTCTATCGAGCCCCGTTTGCGCTACCTCTTTGGATTCAATCCAAGTGTAAGTCTTCTCCATCAATGACTTATAAGTGGTGGGAAGATCGGATAGGAATTCCACCAAGCTTCGCGTCCAAGGCCATGTACAAAACACGAAATCCTCGATCTTCGTGCAAACCCGAATTTGCAAAGTTTCATCAGTGTACCTCGTAACGAAGGCCCTTTTACTTTCGTTGTCCCTTTGCTTGATGGTGTGCACGGCTAGATGGGTCTTGGTGTACTTCTTCACATTGGCTAAAGTATGATCGGAACTTAGCCTTGAGGTCGTCTAGACTTACAATGCTTCCCAACTTCTGCCCATTCCACCATATTCTCGCTGAGTCTCAGAGCGTATAAGTGAACATGTGGCACGCTACGGGCATGACCCACTTTTGCATCTTGATAGGGCCCTCGAATAAATGGAGGAAGTTATCAGGATCGCCTTTCCCATCGTAGGTGCCTATATGAGTAGGCCTCTTTACACGGCGTAAGGGGTAGTCTTCGATCCACTTCACTAAAGGTGTGCAAGCTCCAGAGGCTTCGGCATAGTAAGGGTTGTATGGAGGTGGATAAATAGGTGTAGGATTATACGCGTTAGGAAATGGCTGTGTGTAGGTAGGGTAAACAGTAGAAGGTTGATATGAAGGGTTTCCACCCATCGATTATGTAGGAACATGTCCATAGGGCATTTGCGGGTAATTCTGGTTTGGGAGTGAACCATTCGGAGGGTAAGTGTTGTAGGTTTGAGCAGGTAGGTAGGGGTTCATTAAAGGGGAGGTAATCGACTCTGTGCTTGAGTATGGAGGAGGGCCTCCGATACTCGAAACATATTAAGGGGTATTGAGCCCCATCCCTTCTCTTCCTAAATGGGCAGCTAGGAGAGGGGGTAGGTTTACTCCTCCGTTCCCTACGGGGTTGCTTCCCCCATTAGAGTTCTCGCTCCTTCTTTCACCATGCATTCTTTCCCTTCTTCCCGGATCTCCTCCGAGCCCTTCTTCAAAGCCTACAGTCCTTCCGTTTGGCCTTCTGATGGAAGGAGAACCATTTCGCAGGGCTGAAGCCCGTGCTAACAAGGTGAGGCCTCTCCTCTATTTCAATCTCTTCATCATACTCCTCACTGGAGTATTCCAACTCTCGCATTTCAGATATTAAACACGCCTTTTATGAGCCCTTAGTAAAGAATCCAAGGTTTCAAAGTTTGCCTCAATGAAGGCGCGAGTCTAATATCGTGGGATAGGGTTAGCGGATGTTGAGGCGTGATGTACGGGAGTAGTTTCCAACGAGATCGGTGGTAAAGGTTGAGGCCGTTATGGGGGCGAGATTATCGATGTTAGTTGTGTTGAGAGGGACTAGGGTAGAGAAACCTGGTGGAGGTGTATCTTCTTCCCACGGTTCCATGCGGAAATGTAGTGTAGTTGGTTAGGGTTTCAGGACCGGTGATTACGGGACTAATAGTAGTGGTCCCATGGATGGCGTCACTGATTGTACAATAGATTGCACTACCGTGCTTGATGATGATCAAAGGTATGAGAGGTGTATGTTCCAGCCAAGACTTGCCTTTCACCGAGAATACAAAAATACGAAACACTACGTTAGTGATTACAGGGGTATGACCTCGAACCACCTCCGTGAGAGTAAGTATGAGATTTATGGTTGTATAAGTGTGTGTAAGTAAAGAGATGAGTGTGAAATGATCATACCATAATCCATTGCCCGTCCAACCTATTTATAGTGAGTGAAATAGGTTGAGAGCACTCTGCATGATGTCGAGATCATGGGGCGCCCCATGATTGTGGGTAACCGCAGGGCTTAGTGACCCACGTTCTCGGACTTGAAGGGGAAGCCAAGAGAGAGGAGATCGTGGGTTTGACCAAGTCGAGGTTTCCTTATCCATTGTTCCTTCTTTCACCATACCCGAAGGGCTTAGGGCTTTGAATGGCAAATTCCCGCTTAGGTAACCTTCGTGCTAACGAATGGTTTGAGCCTATGGATATTTTGGAATCCTAACTGGGCCTTAGATGGAAGGGCTTCGACACGTCTCGGATGAGTGTCCTTCGAGCTACTCGGAGGGTACATCATCAGTATACATGTTTATATTTAACACAAAGCGATGAAAAGAACTTTCGTATGCTATGCTAAATGATAAATTGTCTTCCTTGCATTACTTGATTATTTGCTTATATCAAATAGCTTTTGTGCTTGTTTGATTGAATAACATATGTGGTTTCCTTACCTAGCTATTCATTCTCTTTCTTGTCAATTTAGTAATATTCTACTAATCAATGTGCTACTTGAAGGAGTGTTTGGGATAACATCTAGTTGTGTCAAAAATGTTAGTTTTATAAGTTGAAAAATGTTTAAAACATATAATACACTAAATGGCTTTTTGATTGAGTTTATCATGTGTGCAACATAAATGTTTTATGTGCTTATATGATTTTTTGATTTCATATTTTCTTGTATCGTTTTCTAAAAACAACAAGAATGTACATCGGATCATAACCTACACTTGTGTTCATGATGTACTCTCCCGTTTTCCTTTTCATGATCGCTCTCCAAGCTTCATATTAAGAATTGGAAATTCCATGTTAAAGTGTCGGTCACCCCAATTATAGTTTAGCATATGTTAGCTCGTAGATTTGTAGTTATTTACGTTATGTAGTAGTTAATTAGTTAGTTTGTAGCGTAGCTTAGTCTAGTGTAACACGCGGGAGGAAGGACGGTCTTTACCTAATGTATGCCGATCCACAATCAGATAGGAGGACGTATTGTTTGTAGTATAATACCCCTTCCATCCATGGAAGGGGTGTGGCTTCTTTAAATCTAACCTTTCATTTGTTTAAGCAACTCTCTTTCAAGAACCTCCTCTCAACTCTCTTCATCTATCTAAAATGGCTTTCTTGTTTAATCATTGTCCTAGACCACCCGAATCATCAAACAACATAATATTCACGATCCTACAATTGGCATCAGAGCCAAGGTTGTGTTGTTATTGATGATTCTTTCGGTTTTTGCACTCGGTTTTGTATGCGGTTTATTCGGTTTTTGATATGGTTTGATGTGGTCATGTTGAATGTTTGATGTTGTCGATGAACATGGTCTAAAAAGGTTACTGGTTGGAAACTTTTTGTGGTCACTTTAACAGTTTTTTCAATATTTTAACAAGGTCCTTATAACTGTTTTTAAACATGTTTCTGAAAACTGTGTTTGTGGTCTAATAAATGATGTACTATAACTCGAAAGCAAAGTGTTCTTTAAAGTTGTTTGATCTGGTTTTAAATAATCATCTTGTTCCGAATCTGTTTTGTGCAAATGTTTGTTTTAGTTTCCTAACGCCTCTCTGGTTTCCGTGTTTTGATATGAGAGTTTTTGTATGCGAGTTGTGGTCGCTTCCTTCGGCGAGTTGTCATTTTTGTGTTTAGCAGATGACAAAGGTATTTCTTCCCCGACTCAATGTATTCCTGGATGTGAGTTGTTATAATGTCCAGATACAATGGCCATTATGCGAGTTGTCTAATCTTTCAAACATATGCGAGTGGTAAAATCTGTCCATATTCAATGTACCTTGAGCGAGTTGCTGACCAGTCCAGATGCGTGTTGTGTCAATGTTTTTCTTTAACTCGCATTTTTGAATGCGAGTTGCTCACTCACATTTTTTAATGCGAGTGTTTAAAAGTGAACAAGCGAGTTGTTGGTCATAAGCAACTTGTTAACCAAACAATACCACAACGCCAAACACTCGACTTCAGGTTATTTCTTAACCATCATCAGCCCAAGTGCGAATCACTTCAAATCCAATATCAACAAACAACAATTAGCAAAACCCTCACACACCGCTCCTCAACCCTCATCAAACATCCATCAATCACTCCAACACATCAAAACGATTCTAGTACTACCAAGACTCTAAAGGAAATTAAATACGTAATCTCAGCTTCTCTCTCGTTTGTTATTCAATGATACATCAAGACTTTTTAAAGTCTGTCAAACGAGAGAAACAAACCATCATCGATCCATATCTCTATGCAAATGTCTGAATCTAATTGAAAAAATTCAAAAACCATTTGGGGTTTCAAATATCTTTCATGATTCGTGTATTATGAAAAACAAGTCAAAGGAGCTAAGACAAAAAGTAAATACGAACACATCTCAGCTTTTATCCTTTTGTGTGTGGTTTCTTCAAACACATAGACCATTAAAGATCTATACACAAAAAGATGTAGTGCCTCATTGATCATCTCTGTTTCGGACATCAAGCAAAAGTTTTTTAATGAGGTTAAAGAACTAATACGTTTCTGTTTTTGTTACTATACGAAGTTAAAGAAATGATTTTAACAAGCATGTTACATCATTTCTTTGATTCGTTTGTTTATACTCAAAACATATACATTAAAGTAACAAATACCAACATTGAGCCCTGAGTCTGATTTGGTAAGCCTATGTCGATATTCATGCCATCCCTGTGGCGTTATGTACTGCCTCATAACCATCCCTGTGGCAAATCAAAAAACCACGAGCCATCTCTGTGGCTATGTCGAGTGGTATACAAGGAAGATAAAGGATTTGACTCTCCCATGTGTGCTTTGTTTAGGGGTATGCAAGATATTTTTGTTCGTGATATGAGAGTTTACAAGAGGGAGGCGTGATAATATTTTTGTTGTGAGAAAGTTTAGGGATTTGATATGGGATTAGGGTTGTGTGAGTCTGATGTGCGCGTTATATACCCCATGGGATTAGGGTTTCATC
The DNA here is from genome assembly GCA_910596185.1 of Chrysanthemum makinoi. Lineage (NCBI taxonomy): Eukaryota > Viridiplantae > Streptophyta > Magnoliopsida > Asterales > Asteraceae > Chrysanthemum > Chrysanthemum makinoi. The sequence goes on along the minus strand of OU343223.1, from coordinate 95,836,453 downwards.
TCATTTGGATCATGTCTACATAGGCCTCATTGAACATTTAATGAATGGGCCAAGCTAATTAATTTTAGATGGGCCGAAGGTGTTGATGTGAATGACTTGAGCCGTGTATTATCTTGAGCCCAATGTGTGGAATTAATAACGTGAATTGAGCCAAGATTATCATTAGGTGAATGTGCACTTAATTATGGATAGGATAATAGTATTACTTGAACTTGAGGATTATATCCGAATCATTTGATAAGCGTGGGGGTTCAAATATAATGCTTGGTTTAATGGACTTGGATGTTGGAATGCTATAAATGATGTGTGCATGAAGTTACTTGGACCGGATCGGGTGGGAGTTTAATTGAATCGGTTGTTGAATTTTAATATTTAGGCCGGTTGATGATTATTCTTGGATTTGAGTTGAGCAAGTTGTAAGTATGATGAGATTCGTTGAAGAGATTTGATAATGAGATTTGACTATAAGATTTCGGTTATGAGATTTGATGACGAGATTCGTGGTGTTAAGAGATTGGTACTTTGGTGTATGCATTTTCACGGAAATTATTATGTCTCGGCTTGAAATTATCTATTGAACATGTTGACTACGGGGTTTTTTGTTCCGTATTTCTTATTTGAATTTGAAGTGAGGTCTTTCGGGCATGTTTACTTATTTCGTCTTCTTTCTTTCTACCCTTCCACGAAGATGACTTGTTTGGGCATTTATTGTGTGTCATAAAGACTTGGCTATTTGATTACGGTTGTGATTCTTTCTCGTTTAACCCACAACGTAACTATCACTACGGTGCCTCACGCAGTTGAGGATATGTCAAGAGGTTTTGTACATTGGGTACACCGTTTCTTCTTCACAAGGATTAGTACAAGTTTAAGTAACAAATCTGGAGAATTTTACTTCATGCTCAAGTTTGGCATATCGGGTTTACTTCTCCATGTGGTCACAACATTAGCTGACAGAACGCGTGAATGATGTGTTTACCAAGGTGTTTATTGGATAGTTGATGATGTTGCTGATGTTGGATAATGAACCGCTGATGAACCGCTGCATGTTCCCCTAAAACAGATATTCACCGAAACCAAAGTTGTCATAACACATACAAGCTGACATTGTTTACCGGTTTGTCTTGATTTTGTAAAATCCTTGAAAGAACCTATTTCTCGATTTAAATCAGAGACTTGTAAAATCCCGTGACAATGGAAACATCCTGGTAATAGTAAAGTGCATTTTCGGATCTATCTTACGGTTTATTCTTGGTTTTGTAAAATCCCGCGAAAGAAACTATTTTTCGATTTAAACCATAGAGTTGTAAAATCCCGTATTGATGGAACCATCATGGAGAAAAGGAAAGTGTAGGTCGGGATCCTTTCTAATGCTAGTGCTACGGTTTCTACTTCAAAGAAGGGATAAAAGGGTGTACTTCATGAATTGGATGTGTGTTTGGATATTCGTCATGGCAGTTTGGTTATTATATGGTTTTACGGGGTTATGTGTTTTTAACCATAATCGGGATGAAACCATTATCATAGTTCACATAAAATGTCATAGGAGGCTAGATTTGAGCTTTTAACCAAGAAGATGTGACAACGGAGTTAATTCACTATTGTTTATTTGAGGTTGAAGTGAAATATCACGGGCGAGTGTAATGCTTAGTATCACGAAGGTATCGGGGATGGTTAGATGAAGATTCTTCATGATCCTTGTTCAAGCTTATTATAAAAAACCAAGACTTGGAAATCTAGTTATTGTTGGGTGTCTTTTACCTTTTCTTTTACCACTTGGGGGAATTGGGCTCATACCACCACAAAATAACTATCACTTTAAGGAGTTACGTTGTAGTGCTCATTGTCACATTCAATTGTGGATTTTCAAGAGGTAATGTACGTCTTATACTTGATGGTTGGTTGGTTGAAGAGTATAGAGTACATAGAGAGTACTTAGAGATGCTAATGGAAATCGGCACCCCTCTTTGTTACATATGTGCAAGTATAAGTCACGAGTTCGGGTTAGTTTACTTCAGGGTCAAATTCATCATATTGGGTTTTCTTCATCAGCTGTCACGACAAATAGCCTACTGAATGATAATGGGGTGATTACAAGTTTGCCAAGAGATGATGAAAAGAGAGAGATTATGACGTATGAACACAACAGTTCATGTCTCGTTCTCTAAATAAAAGAAAAGTGTATGTTTCAGTGCGCTTTATCTTATAAAGAAGTGAAATCTTCTTATGACGTATGAATACAACAGTTCATGCCTCGTTCCTCAAAGAAAAGAAAAGTATGCGTGTCAGTGCGCTTTATCTTCTGAAGAAGAGAAATCTTCTTATTATGACCATTCTCATCCACATGCTTCATACTTTTTCCATGCGCTTCAATCATCAAGTGAACCGGGCTACCACTGATTGTTTTCTCATTCCACTTGCTCGATTATAATGAAGATGGCGACATCATCATGTGCTTATTTTGAGGGAGAGAAGTGTGAATAGAACATTCGGATGATTTTCACTTATTTAATCAAGAATGGCAACTCCGTATGCAATTCTTGAGGGGAAGAAAAGTGTGAAATTTGCATGGTTGATTAATTTATGAGAATAAATGGTCAAACGGCTCCAAACTCATGTAAGAACCGATCTTCTTCTTATCGGGTCATCGTTACATGGAGTTTCTTCTTAGAGCCGTTGGTTGACATCTTCACTCGGATTGATGAGTTTATCGACAAAGTGCTTCCGGTTAATGCTTCACGTATACATCAACATGATGATTTCGAACAATCTCTCTGTTCTTGTTTGATGTGATTGGGAGTTTGGTGTTACCATCTTGTGTGTTCGTTGCGGCCTGATTGCTGATTTTCTTGATGAACATCTTTCTGTTCTTGTTTGATTGGGAGGATTTTAGTTAAGGGGATTTGCAAGATGTAAGTTAATTGGGATGCTTTTGGTGGGATGCTTTTTGGTGTGAGTTGAAGATGTTAACACTCTATTCCCCATTCGAACAATCTTGAAGAAGGTCGAGTCTTCGATCGTTCTACATTTCTGCTATATGTTAGAAGACTAAAGACGAGTTGCATTTAAAGATCTAAAGACTTCTTCTTAATTCGGGCATTTATCAAAAAGATTGTCGGTTTAGGGGAGAGCACTAATTGGGGGAGGGTGAAATGTCAGATTTAATCCCCAATTAGACTTGCTCACATTATTCAAAGATGTTGATTCTCACAAAGACGTCAAGCAATCTTCTCATCAGATTTCAAGTATATGGGCTTACAAAGAGTTGCTGATTCTGAAGTGTCAAAACCAGCAAGGGGGAAGGAGACACACATCTAAACACAAAGCGAGTAAACTTGATGAACTTAATTCTTCTAAGTGATTGAAGATATCCTGGGAAGACAAATGTTATTACCGTAGAGAAACTCAATGTTTGACTCATGGCGAGTAAACTTGATGAACTTAATACTTCTAAGTGATTGAAGATATCCTGGGAAAACAAATGTCATGACCGTAGAGAAACTCAAGGTTTTACCCATCAAGGCTTTTAGTGTTATTATTCCAATGACGTGGGGGAAGTGATGTAAGAGAAAGTTTATGAAGATAAAAGAGGTACACAAGTATGGCATATTCAAGGGAGATAAATGTGTAACATGAGGGAGGTGTTATCAGTTATTCTCTCATTGGGAATGTGTGTACTTCGGATTCTTGAGCTTCATACACCCATCATCGAGGGGATGAAAGATGTAAAATTGGGAGGTTTTTTCATTACCCTCATGATGTGTATTTGGGAGAGTTCTTGGGTATTGGTGTACTTCCGGTTCTTGAGCTTCATACACGATCATCAGGGACGTAAGATGTGAACATTGGGGAGGTGTTCTTCATTACCCTCATGATGTGTATTTGGGAGAGTTCTTGAGCATTATACAAAGAGACTGACTGCATCAATTCAACTACTCGGGGGAAGTGGTCTCTTCACAACTGTTGGAATGGATTGCGTGAACCAGTGGTAATGAAATTTAAGAAGAGTTATTTATGTGTGGGATGATACGTTGCTGTTCTTGTTGATGATATAACCTCGAACGAAGAATCACGATGATTATTCTTGAAAGGGGCAGTGGGATTTATGATAATGGTGTGCTTCTCTGTGCACCTGGCTAAGGCAAGCTTGAAATATAGCTTTGAATCTGCTCAGCTAAAGGATTTTCGGTTTGGGGGGAAGCTGCCAAAGTCTCACTTTCAAATGGTTCAATTTCTTTCTTCGATTCAAGAGCCCTGGAAGCTTTGGTGGTGAATGTTTAAGAGTTGATGACTTCTATCTTCTATGACGTGTTGCTCGATATCCTTATATCGGTACTCGTATCATCATCTTCTTTAACTATATCATCTTCTCTTTCTTTGTATACATTTATTAAAAACCAAATACAAAAATATAAAACCAACAAAAAGAAAATAGAAAAATATAAAATCCATAAAAATCAGAAAATTTCAAAAATACCAAAAATATGTTTTCTCTAGACATGTCTTCTGATATCGATAACATCTGCGGTCTTAGAAATGTCACTCAATAATGGCACGGGACCATAGATGAAGTTCGAGCAGAAGGTGTAAATATTTCTTTTCAAAACATGTCACAAATCTAATGGCTTACAGTTATTTTCAGACTGTAACCCATGCTTAAACTATGGCTTGCTATTATTTCTGATAGCAACCCGCTCTTTAAAGGAAGGAAAGTGTTGCGCTAAACCAATTTTTCAAATATTTCGTGCACTTATCCTAAAACAAAACAAGGAAAGCATGTCGTCAAAAAGACTACTGTTCCTACACAAATGTTTTTCCGTCTAAAATTCTTTAGAAAAATATTTGTTGTGTTATCAAAATGGTGGTAAATGAGTTGCTTGAAAATCAATCAGTTTCAGAGTTTTCGTAAAAAATTGAAAACTCAATCAATGACTTCAGCGCTATTAAACTTTTCAGAAAAATAAGTCATTGATTGAGGCGGAGAATGTTTTCAAATTTATATCATCTATCGGGCTTTTCTAATTATCCTAATATGCTTAATTAAAAATGATGTTAACCTATGTTGAAGGACCAGGTGCCTAGGATATGATTGCTAGGATTAGATTATTAAAGTTTGATAAACACATTATTCCCATGCTTTATATGAACTGATTGATATGTAGAACTGACTTTTATTAGTCGATTGCTGATTGGGTGATGTCGACCACCATATATCTATATGTATGTTCACTAACGTATGCATATATCATGGATATAAGAATGTTCCCGATCCGGATCCCACTAATAAAGATGATTGGATGCCGAAAGGAAAGGGTAACTATTTCTTGGGTTGACAAATGAAGAAACGGAGCTTAATTGGACTTCTATGGAGAGTTGGCATAAATGCAACGTAGAGGTCTCAAGATCGCAGGATGGTTTTCTTCTAAAAGTTTGAAGAAACGGAGCTTAATTTGACCTCAGTTGGCATTCAAAATGCAACGTAAGAAGAAGTCTCACCGCATCGTGAGATGGTTTTTCTTCCAAACCCTACAGCAACAACAACAAAAGCTTCTCAACCACTAACGTATCTTTGTGCAGGATCCCATTTTTTAAACAATTTTGAATAACTTGATTAAATTGTTTTGAAAATGGGAAAATATTGTTTTGAAAATAAACTGGACTAAATTTTGGAAATCAACCGGACTTCATTTTAAATTAAATTCACTCAATCAACGACTAATGTCATGGATTGAGGGGGAGAGTGATTTCAAATTAAGTATTTTCAAACAATATATCTTCAAAACAAGTCCGGTTTATGTAAAAAAATGTGGTGATCTACAGATTTAATGTTATGTCATGGTATGATTTTTCTTTAGAATCAAGATCTTTCAAAATGAAATTTTTTCATTCTTTGTTTGATTGTGAAATTGTTTTATTTTACTTAAAGATCTCTTAAAACTATCATACGTGACACTAACAATCTTTAATGTCTATAATTGGTCCTTATCCGTCATTTTTCAAAATTAAATCTTGCCACGTCTTTCCCCAAACTTTTCTAAATGATTTAAATCAGTTGGGATCACAAATCTCAAATGGTTTGATATTTTGATCGGGGGAGAGATCGTGATTTAAATCTCAAATCTGTTTAAATGGAATTGGTTTTAGTCCTTAAAGGCACTCCTGCCTCCATGTGCCAAACGATTTCAAATACACAATGCATGTTGAGGAGGAGGATTTATCCAAAAACAAGATGAGTATTTAAACCAGGCCACATATTCTCCCATGTTTTCTAAACCTTATTAAATCACTTGGGATCCAAAATCTCAAAGGGATTGATATTTTTGATCGGGGGAGAATTTGTGATTTAATAATGAAATATGATAAAAGGTGATCGTTTTGATTCTATTGTGCAGGCTGCTCTCTCATATGTGCTAAATGCTTTTGAATCTCGAAGCACATATTGAGGGGGAGCATTTTAAAATAAAATAAACTATCGAGGTACAAAAGCTTTTATGTTTTAACATAAAGTACCTTGATTGAGTTTTCAAATGGTTTTCTTAATGGTTTTTGTGATCGTGGATGTGTTTCAAAAGAACTCTTTCCTCTATGTGATAAAATGATTTCAAATATCCTATGCACATATTGAGGGGGAGAATTTACCAAAGAAAATCAAATGGCTTTTCTACGGAAATTGTGATCAAGAAATTATTTCAAAGAACTCTTGCCTCCATGTGCTAAACAATTTCAAGATCATATGCATATGTTGAGGGGGAGCATTTCTAAATGATCAAAACTATTAAGGTACAAAATGCTTTGATCTCGTATCACAAGTACCTTGATTGATTTTTCCAAATGATTTTTCAATGGGTTTCAAGGAAGAATGAACTGTACCAAAAGACCGACCATTTTACTTTATGTATGGAGTTATAAGGATGGTGAGGTTACGTATTCGTTCCCACGATCCGCCAGAACCGGAGGGATCTACCCAGGGATAATCCGCTAGATAGTGTAGAGTCCGTAGGTATGATGAAAAAAGGAGAAAAGTGAGATATGGGATGAGTGCGGACTGAGATAGAGCTAGAACTAGAATAAACCCAACAAGGTTCTAGTTATGAAGTCTCGGTAAGCACTGAAAGGGTTGAAGAATGAAAAAGAAATGAATGTGAAAAAGGGTGAAAAGAAATAGCCCTCCAATAATTCAACCTTAGGGAAGTAATCGGGTTCAATACATATGCTACTGGTGGTTACCAATGTAACGCCGGTATTGAAGACGACGTCATGGACCCAGTGACGCACTGCACTAAACTTCCCAAGCTACTCAAGTTCCTCTTAAAAGGGCTTGTTTCATTCTCACGGGGAACCAACATTATCTATCGACTTTCTCTTAGAGATTGTTGATATTGAAGAAGGAGACCCTCTCCCTAGTCTCCAGCATAGGAACCAAATGTGCACTATTGAGTCTAGAGCCAAGAGATCATCCACAATATCTCATTAGGACACTAAATTAATGAAGACTTGCTGTTTCACACAATGTGGAAAGTAAGAATATATTAAGAGTCCTACGTATTATCCTTGTGGTATTGCCAGAACATCCGAGTGATATGTAAAAGTATTCACAATGAAGATGGAAATCCTTCTAGAGCCAACATCAAACAAGCTCTTGGTGGGTGACATGTGAGATCTTTTCTAAAGATCAAGCTTGTGACAACTGGATAGAAACGATCGGGCGATTCATTCGTGAATCAACCTTTGTCCTGGAAATGGATTGACGGATGCTTTTGGAAAAACCGTTTGATGTGCAAACCTTCTTTTCTCTAGCACGTCGAATGTGTACTTATGTTTTCAAACACAAAAAGTATCTTTGATTGAAAAAATACTTTTGGAAAAACCGTTCGATGTGCAAATCTTCTTTTCTTTAGCACGTCGAATGTGTATTCTTTTCAAATACAAAAAGTATTTTTGATTGAAAATTGATCTTTCTCATAAAACCTTCGTCGTATTGCAAAACTCTTTCTTCTAAGCAATACGCGATTGTTTTCAAATCATTTTTCATCAATCAGTGAATCTCAATTCGCGGGTTCACTCACTCCGTGTTGTCTTCTTTGAGACGTTCAGGTTTGAGAACGGCTAGAGAACCGCGAAAACCTGTCCAAGGAGATTCTTAGGAATCCTACCGATCAAAGGCAGATTTATCTGATCAACGGGGAACCATGGGCCGTGTACCTCAATTCAACGAAAAGTGATCAAAGACACTTTCGTGTGTTTTATTGCTAACTGTTGTTTGCAGGTACATTTGGACGGTTGCAATGATCGAATTGAGGAGTCATTCCAAAGCGCATGCTCACACAGATCCACACTTAATTGAAGAAATCATGACGGTGCATATCTACAAAACCCGCTCGATATTTTTATACTATGTTTCGCTACGCTGCGCAAATATCATGAGCCAGTAAGGCTTCCGCTACTCTGATGGAAAGATGTCATGATCCAAAAGTGTGAGCATGTCGGTCTAAAAGTCACAACATCACATGATGGCAACACAACAAAGGGTGATCCAGAGATTTACTGTGGCTGATGATCTCAATGAAAGCTCGAAGATCATCAAAGATGTAGATCAGTTAAAGGCCTCCACTAAAAGTACAAAACTATGCGAACTTTGATGAATCGCTACTAATGCACAAAGATTGCGGAAGTGAAGAATTCAATTTTACGAGCTCAAGAATGAAGTCAAAGATAGAACGCTAGGAAGCAAAATGTATTTCATGGGGTGATCTCCCTTAGGGGGAGATTGTTAGGAATTGGAAATTCCATGTTAAAGTGTCGGTCACCCCAATTATATTCTAGCATATGTTAGCTCGTATATTTGTAGTTATTTACGTTATGTAGTAGTTAATTAGTTAGTTTGTAGCGTAGCTTAGTCTAGTGTAACACTGTGGAGGAAGGACGGGTCTTTACCCACTGTATGCCTGATCCACAGTCTGATAGGAGGACGTATTGTTTGTAAGTATAAATACCCCTTCCATCCATGGAAGGGGTGTGGCTTCTTTGAATCTAACCTTTCATTTGTTTAAGCAACTCTCTTTCAAAAACCTCCTCTCAACTCTCTTCATCTATCTAAAATGGCTTTCTTGTTTAATCATTGTCCTAGACCACCCGAATCATCAAACAACATAATATTCACGATCCTACACTTCATAGTAGGATTGACACCTTGATTATTTCATCCTATATACTCAAGTAAATTATTTTGCAACGCAAATATAATTGTTCATATCCGAAAGTCCAAACTCGAGCTTTCCAACAACATATGTTGAACTAGCTCATCCAACCATTTTTTTTTGTTCACCATATAGGACAACTTTTAATTTTTTTACATGACACCTTCGTCAGCTTAGTTTTTTCAAGTATAATATTAATAAAAACGAAACAAAGTATCATCATTGTTACTCTTCGATAGGCCATTGTAGAAATATAAATTTTTCTAACTTGAGAATGAATACTTGAGAACTTATTGCACTAGAAACTCAATTTGACCTAACGGTTGAATTACTTCCTTGATAGAAGTTGGGTATGTGGAATCGCCCGTAAAAATGGTCGTGTTTAGCCGTAATTGAGCACCGCTAGTAATAGTCTCATATTCATTCTCTCACTTGAGAAATTTATACTCCTATGTTTTTCTAAAGTAAGTTTACAATGGAAATACTATGCATTGTCTTAGGATTACTAATCAAACAAGTTGTAAAATTAATTTTTCTTTTAGTTAATCACAACCACTGACTCATCAAGCAATTATCTTGCTTTGATCTAGAAGAGCTACATGACTTCATGGACGAAGCTCATTGTATGCTAATCACCATCCTAAACTAGCACCTCACAAATCTATTGTCTTGAACACCATCATGTGTTCTTTTCTTTCTAAACACATACCTTGCATGTCATTGTTAGTGTAAATGATTTACTAATCTAGACCGTAAATCTTTTTTGGGCTTCTTGAATAGTGCTTGTTAAGTTTGCTAAACCTTTGCGTTATTTGTGAGCTCGATCTCATTTGATTGCCTATATGTGATCTCTACATGCTCTCCTTGCTTTGCTTAACGTGTATACATGTGTGCTTGTTGTAAAAAAACATTAGTTTCATAATTCGAAACATAGAGCAAATTTCTGCAACTATTCAGGTAAGAAAATTTGTCTTAGACGCCGGATCCCTTAGATGTAACTAAACGGATCCCTCAAGTGAAGGATCTGTGGGATCCGGGTGGACAGAAGTTCCTTTTAGCCTCCTTGCGTCAATCCAACATTCTAGACCTTATTGGACTAGTTAAACACGCTACATTAGGATCACTTAAACTTTCCTTAGGCTCAGTTGATCTCACATTCACTCATGCATGACTTAGGATCACATTCGAAGTATTTTTGATTTATCATTACTTCAAAACTCACCATCTTTCCGCTCCAATGTTTACACATTGTTCCTCTCATCTCAAAACACCTAGTTTGATATTTCTCTCAATTTTAGCAAATTGATTTTAGTCATCCTTACCTCAAAATGGGTCAAAAACTAGTTTTCAATTTTTTGTAATTTTAAGGATTTTTCAAATTTTATCTCAAGTTTACATATGATCTCTAGGATCATTTAATATGACTTGACACCATAAAAATTCTTAGTGTCATCCTTGAACACCCATTGGTGATCATAAAGTCCCATTTTCCTTCCATAAAAGGCAATCATTAGCTACATCACTCATTGACCTTGATCATTTAAGTACTCTTTCATTTAAGACACTTAGGAATACTGAAACACTTAAGGAAGTATAGGTTTTAGACCTTACAAACATCATTTTTATCCTTTCCTAGCTGCTGAGAGCCGGATCCCTCATGGGAGGGAACCGTAGGATCCGGGTGACAAATTCATGTCAACTCTAGCTAAAACGATCATTTAAGTCCATCTTCATGTAAGACACTTAATAAACTAAGTAACTTAGGATATGTAGGTGCTAGACCTTGCCAGAACCCAATCACCTCTTTTTCACCTCGTTTGTTAGCCGGATCCCTAGACTTAAGCTAGCTGGATCCCTCAAGTGAGGGAACCGGTGGAACCGTGGAACAGTAGGTACTTTTTAGATAATCATTTCAAATTTCCTTTTTCCCACACAAGCACTTGTTCAACACTTTGGATTATCAGTTTCTTATATGTTTAAAAATGAGTTGCCTTTATATGATTCTTTACGTGTTCTTTATTTTTGTTTCATGATTTTATGTGAATAATTTATCCATTTGTATAAATGTTTTCCTTTCGTACTAACTCTTTTGGATTCTTGTAGGATGAAAATGGTCGATTTCATCATCAAGTCAAGTTGTGCTCACTCGCACATTTTTTTTATGTATTCCTAATCTTGCATCATCCTAACCATCTTACTTCACTTTTATCACTGTGTCCAAGGTCTAGTTCATGAACTACGTGATGAAGTATATCTCATGTTTTACCACATCATAATTGTGTCAATCACAACCTCAAACCACAAGCTACTTGTGTCAACAACATCATACAAAGTGTCTCACTACCACTACAATTCATGGTCGCTCAACCATCCTCCACAAATATCTATGTTGTCAAAAGCCAAGTGAATTTCATAATGAAATGCGTCTCATCCCTAAGCACATATTTTTTTTCTTACCTTGAACAAACCTTACAACCTCGAAAATCCATGATGATGCAAGTAGTAGGATTATTCTCTTTTTGACACTAATCCTTTCTTTGTAAGTTCATATATATACAGTTTGATGTGTATGGGATTCTCATCTATTTATGGACGAAATTTTAGACTAATTTTTTTGTAGGTTCTTCTAGACGCCCTCGAGCTAGGGGAGCTTCCGTCGAGCATTTATAAAGTGCATCATATGACTTACTCGTCCAAGGACGAATATAATTTTGCACTAACTTTTTTGTTTTGTAGATTTTCAAAACACATTTGGAGAACTTCACGCTCTCAATAAAGGGGAGTTTTTCGTCAAAACAAAAACATTGCAAATTTTGCAATAATTTCGTCTTAGCCTTCCTAAAATACTTGACGCCCTTAACAAGAGGGAGCAACCGTCAAGGGGGAGCATGCACACATTCATTCTTCAAAATTCCTTTTTGTTTCAACAAAAGGGAGATTTCTTTCTCATCATATATTTCTCTTTCTTTTCTTTTTTTTTCCCTTAACACTAACCTTGATGTAGGTTCAGCCTCAAAATTTTGATCCATTGAGCCGTTGGCAATCATGGTTATAATTCAAAGGATCTTTCTATTTTTTTTCTCTTTGTGTGATATCTTAGGTTCCTCTTAAAGGCGAGATCACCACCTTTTGAAGACGTGCAAGCTCAAGGTCATGAGTTGCTAAGCTTTGTCATTAGTGTTTCGTGTTGAAGGTATTGGCGTGGTGTGCCAATTGGAGCAATAAGGTGTCTTTTAATTTAACTTCACTAGGGATGATGCAAACTCGCCATTCTTGGGAGAAATTAAGTTTAATCCAAGGACACACCCTTTTTGTTTCGACAAAAGGGGGAGAAGAGTGTAAACGGAGAAGGTAATGTATAGGAAGTACGGACACAAGTAACTTTGTCATTTTACCTATCTATTACATTTACATATATTTTGTCATCATCAAAAAGGTGGAGATTGTTAGTGCAAATATTACAATATTTAATCTATACATTCTCATTTGTTTTGTTGATGACAAACATGTAACTTGTAATACATAACGTAAAATGTATAAGTTACTTGTAATTATATTTTGTCTCAACATACTCTCAACACCTCTCGACGACTCAAGTCCTTGTATGCTACAACACAGGCTCGTACATGTTTGTTATGTTGCGTTATGATCAAACCCCTAACAAACCATTAAACATGTTTAGTTAAATAGTTTATAAAACACTTAAGTAATTTTGGTTACTTACATTTTATAAAATACATAAACATAAATGAATGTGTTGGGTAAAACCCATGACCCAAGACCCAAGACCCATACCCAATGTCTAGATACATTGTACCTTGGTGGGCACTCAAAACCATGGCCCATAGCTCATGGTTTTAACCCATAAACTATGGGCAAAGAGGAGCGTCCACGGATCCCTCAAATGTCCCACAGATCCCTTGGAATTACATTGGGCCAGATCCCTCCAGGAGGGATCCTTGGGGCAGAAACATGGTTTGGCCTTTTTGCCTATAAATAGCAAGCCACTTCTTACCATTTCTTCACACCTTCACACATAGTTTCTCTCCACCATTTCTAGGATATTTAGATCATTAGGAAACATGTAAACCACCCTCATCTCATATGATCATAATGCTTCTAACTTTCATTTGTTCTAAGTGTGGAAAACTAGAAGGGGGGGTTGAATAGTTTTACCAATTTAAAACTTCCTTTTAAATATTTAGATCGACTTATGTCAATCTATTTGATTGTTTATGTTGGACGTTGATAGATAGATATATAAATGTGTAATGAAACATAAAGAGTAACAAGCACATCACCACGACACAAGTTATTTATAGTTGTTCGACTACAAGGACACCTTCCTTGCCCTACTCCACTCCCCGAGTCACCTACTCGAGAGTTCGTAAGCACTACACCAACTCCTTGTGGCGGAGAAGCCTTCACAACGCCGCTTAACCTTTTTCCGGTACAAAGCTAAATACCGAGTTCTTTCACACCAAGGCGAACCACACCTAACACAACGTCGCCTACCCTTTATACGGTGCTAGGCTAACCACCGAGTTCTTTCACACCTTAGGAGAACTAATCCTATCACAACGTCGCCTACCCTTTATTAGGTACTAGGCTAAGCACCTAGTTCCATTACTATGGAGGAACTACTACCCTTCACGACACAACACCTAATCTCAAGGAGATCTACTCCTTGTTACAACACCATCAAGGATATCACCATCCTTGTAAATAAACAAATACTTATATGTATAACGATGCACCTCATCGATTATACGACCTAGGCATTTCTTCACAAATGCTACTTGATTTGATTCTTTGGCATCCTTCACTAATTCCTTTGACACAACGCTTGGCACCGTTCACTAATGCCTTCGTCTTGAAACCTTTAGCATCCTTCACTAATGCTTTGACACGGATGATGAGCACCTTTCACTAATGCTTTCATCTTGACACTTTCGGCATTCTTCACTAATGCCTTCAACCCAACATCTTTGGAGAAAGGAAGAACTGTCAACAAGAGAACCTTAGTAGTCTTGATGATGACGAAGCATGGCAACTCATGGACTTGAGCTTGCACGTCTTCAAGAAGTGGTGATCTCTCCTTTAAGAGGAACCTAGAAGATCACACAAAAACATAAGACAAACTACATAGATCACTTGGATCTGAGGTTAGAGGGTTAGAATACTTGGGGAAAGTATGTGTGTAAAGTGATGCATAGAAAGGAAGAAATGGCTCTCTATTTATAGAGAAAATTCTCTAGTGTTCCCCGGATCCCACGGATCCCTTCCACTTGGGATCCGGCTAGCACAAAGCCAGGGATCCGTGGAACGCTCCTCTTTGCCCATGGGTATTTTTGGTTATGGGTCATGGGTCATGGGTTATGGGTTGATCCATGGTTTTCTATCTAGATACAATGAACTTGGTTAAGTGGTATATATAAAACCATGGGTTATGGGTCAATACCATTTGCTAGTTTTTACCAATTTTAGTATTTAACATGTTTTTTAGTATTTACATGTTTTGACCCATTTTAATATACTTGGTTTAAGTATGTGCTAACCCAATATGTAAACATTAGTTGTTGTACATATATATCTAAATCATAAAAACACTTATGCTTGTTTTAGTGTTTTATGTATGTGCTAACCCAATATGTAAACATTAGTTGTTGTACATATATATCTAAATCATAAAAACACTTATGCTTGTTTTAGTGTTTTATGTATGTGCTAACCCAATATGTAAACATTAGTTGTTGTACATATATATCTAAATCATAAAAACACTTATGCTTGTTTTAGTGTTTTATGTGAAAACGTAAGTGTGTTAGAAAACTATTAACTCAAACTATTTACGTATTCTATTTGTTTCGTTAAAATGATTTTACGTTTGTTATCGACAAAACATTAGAAGATCGTAAAATATAAATAAACGTTTTTACGGCTTATTTGTATTAACAATCTCCCCCTTTTTGTTGATGACTAAACATAAAATTATTTTAAGGAAAATCTAAAATTCGTAAAAGTTTGAATTTGTAGTTTTTACTTTCTTCTCCCCCTTTTTGTCGAAACAAAAAGTGTTAAAAGAAACTAACACAATTTTTAAGAAAAGGTATGTGAAGAAAAAAAATGTAAAGAGAGCAAGTGACGGAAATGGTACTCGTCTTAACTCCCCCTTGACGAGTCCATCCCTTTGAAAGGGCGTCAAGGACATGACGTAAAATAAACTAATTGTTGCAAATGGTTCGTCTAAGTGACGAAAATGTGCTCCCCCTTGAATATTGCAATGTTGCAATAGGGTGTCATGAAGTGTAATCCAAAATTGGATTAAGTTGCAAATGATTTTGCAATGTTGTTTGACACAAAGCTCCCCCTAGCTTTATGGTGTCAATATCTTCATGTGTATTTTGAATAACTACAAAACAAAGGTTAGAGAACAAGAGTATTGTGCAAAATTTCCTGCAAATAAAACTCAAGTTAGTAGAAATTTGTGCTTATGTACCACGGATCCCATGGTTCCCTTCAAGGAGGGATCCGTCTAGGTATTTGGGAGGGATCTGGCTATCTGGTTGATAGTTTCTTCAGCAATGAGAATGTTCCATTCAATGCTAATGAAGATGTGAAATAACAAGCACAATGCACTAAAAAAGCATATAGATATTCATTCAATAAAACAAGAGATACACAACCAAATCTCTAAAACTAAGAGAATGAACTAGCCAAACAAGTGCTACTAATGCTAAGGGGTTACCCAAATTCAAGGTTCAACTAAGACTAAATGATGATCAAGGATGAGAAAGGTTTCCTAAGCGTTCTAAGTTTGAGCTTTTGAATATGATGCTTATTGTAGTTTAGGCTTGTTAACCTCTTCAAAACATTCGAGGAGGTGATAAAACATGAAACATTTCTCTTCACGTAGTTCATGTATCAACCTTTCAACATGTTTACAATGATAGCAATCCTTGTCATGGTTTTGAGTTTCTTGAAGTGAAAGTTTAAGTGAAGTGGGTTGAGGATCTTCAAATGAAGGAAGATTTGGTGGAGGCTCATTAAGTGGTGGCTCTACAATGTTTGAGGGTAGAGGTAAAGAAGCATCAACTTCCATTTGGTGGGGTGGTTGCCTTTGATGTCTTCTCATAATCCAAAATGGACTATTGGGAGGAATGATAGAGTTTACTTTTGGAGCAAGTGTTGATTCAACACTTTGATTTTGTTGCTCAATCTTTTCAAGTGAATTAGTTGGTAATGGTGAAAGATGAGATGGCCAAGAGGGTAAATCTTCTACATTGTGAGAGTGTGGAGATGATTGTGAGGTGGCTCTAGGCACTAATGATGTTGGTTGAGTTGTGGAGGGTATGTTTGGTATAGTAGAATTTGGTGATGAAATCTTAGTGGGAACACTCTTCTTGGGGATCACCCATCACAAGCATACAAGCACATGAAGATCTTCAACAACAAGCTTGGGAAACTTGTCTTCTTCATTCATAAAAGACTAACTACATCATGCTTTGTGTTCTTGATGTTTAGCTTAGGATTTCATATCCATTAGACACATTGTCTTGGATATTGTCTAGTATCATATTCTTGTATCTATGACTAGACTAGATGGTTTATGTGTTTGTGCCATAAAACACAAGGTTTGTTATGTTGGGCCACAAAACATAACGAGTGTCATAGATGTGTTTTATATCTATAACTAGACTAGATGGTTTATGTGTTTGTGCCATAAAACACAAGGTTTGTTATGTTGGGCCACAATACACAACGGGTGTCATAGATGTGTCATAGACATAAGTGAAAGATGTCTAAAGGGTCAAGACGAAGACACTAGTGAAAGGTGTCAAATATCCATATTGAAAGCACTAGTAAAGGGTGCTTAGAAGTCAAGGCTAAAGGCATTAGTAAAGGGCGCCTAGAAGTCAAGTCACAAGGAATTAGTGACGGGTGCCTTGAAGATCGAGTCAAAGGCATTAGTGAAATGTGCCTAATGTGTACATTCGATATGTTGTGATTTGATGTACAAGATAGATTAGTATTTGGTCAAAGGATATAGATATCCTTGTTGATGTTGTCATAAGGAGTGGATCTCCTTAGGGATAGGATTCGTGCTGGTCGGGAAATGGTTCCTCCTTTGCAATGGAACCCAGTATCTAGCCTTGTACCGGATAAAGTGTAGGTGACATTGTGATAGGTTTGGTTCTACCTCATGGAAGAACTCGGTGTTTAGCTTAGTACCGGAAAAAGTGTAAGCGACGTTGTGTAAGGTTTTCTCTGGCAAAAATGGAGTTTGTTGATCTAGTGAAGCAATTCTCAATTAGGTGACTCGGGGAGTGGAGTAGGGCAAGGAAGGTGTCCTTGTAGCCGAACCACTATAAATCCTTGTGTTTGTTTGTCTATCCTTTTACTTATTGCTTTACTTTTATTCTTGCATTACATTGTTTATTTTCTTTGTGTTTGATGTCTATGTTTGTGATACATACTTGGTCTTTCATATAGTCATAAACTATATTTAACACTTTACATATTATGACACGCTTGATCAAGAAAAAGCAACCAGACTAATAATGGTGAAACTTGATTTATAATGAACCATTAATCTTGCGGAATCTTATGTGATATTAAGGGGTTGGCTTACATGCCATAATGCATTAAATGCATCCTCGCATCGAGATTAGAAATTGCAATGGTTTATACTATATTTGATACAAAACTTTTAAGTTTGAAACGGAAACGTATTCACCCCCCCCCCCTCTACGTTTTCACAAATTGTTTGAATTCTTCGGACTCGTTTGGAAGAGTTGGAAGTTGTTCAAAGTAAGTTATGGGATCCATGTTGACGTTGGCAACGGGGTTGACTTTTTCTTCTTCGTCATCTGAGGAGTCCGAGAGAGTACGAGGCCTTTTTCCATTGATCATGAACCGTTTAGAGGGTTGTTTGGTGAGTGGTACCATGACGTGATCGGCAAGAAAATGATCATCATTGATGGTAGAAGGTTGCATTGTACTAACATACTCACGGAGTCGTGTTAGGAGCATACCATAGGGAAGTACCATGTTGCTGGCTTTGAATACACTCGCCATTCTTTTCGCCATGTAATAGGCAAGGTTAAATGGTCTTTGGTGAATGAGGCAATAGATCATTTGGAAAAGACATGTATTTGGATGGTCTTTGTTTCTGACCAAACTAATGACATTTTTTCTAAGAATTTCTTCCCACTTTCTATAGATGGGATTCATTTCGAAGAGTTCCATTTGAAAGGGATCACGGTGGATGAGCTCTTTGTTGCGATTAAAGCGAGATTGGTCGGCTCTAATTTTGAAAATGGTGTCCCGAACAATTGCGGGGTCATCAAGAGGAGTGCGGTAGATTGGTTTGGGATCAAGTGCAAAGGATTGAGTGGATATTGCCCAATCTTGGGAGTACATACAAATTCCTTCACAAGGAATGCGGAGAATTTTTGCAAATGTGTTGAGGGGTAGAGTAATGCTTTGATTATTGATGATAAAAGCGATTTAGATGCTTTCATCACTATTTCGAATGATCCTAACACTTTTGTAAAACTCAAAGATGAAAACTGAACAAATTTGTTCATCAATATCTAGGAGACAATCAAAGTTGATTGCCGAGAAGACTTGACGAATTTCTGTATTTTCAAGGAAACATTCCTTAACAACACGGCCTTCGTGAATAAGTCGTTTTTCAAGCTTTTTGAAGATTTTACGATCGATTTTCGAAAGCTCCTCTTTTCGATAGTATCTAGAGAGGTAGTGGATGGTGTTATGGTGGTCTTGTTGGGTAGCTTTGGGCATGGTTGATCCTAGAAAAACAAATATTCCAATTAGGTAAAATTTACCGAGATGGGTTTATGGTTTTTATTTGTATTAACAATGTTGTAAACACAATTGAATTTTAATTATATGAAACGCCCTTTTTAGTGATTAATTTTGCAATACCTAATTTCATCAATTGGTGGTTAATTGAAATTTTTAAAAACAATAAACCCTAGGATGAAGACGATGAAGAGTAGAACATATGAGTGTAATTACTTACAACGATGTTCAAGAAGGAGATGCTCGAGGATATGATGCCCTGTGGAGATGGAAGCAGAATTTGGGTTGTTTTTTGTGTTTGTGAGGAGAGGGAAAAGATTTGAGCTGGTTTTGAAAAGCGTACAATTGTTTTCTATCACATGGTTCCCCCGGATCCCTTGTAATTGGGATCCGGCTAGTACAACTCGTGGGATCCGGCTACTGTGGACAGAAAAGGGTGTTTGGTGTTATTTTCGTAATAAGTTATACAATAGCTTATAGACCAAAAATAACTTTGAAGAATGAGGTTCCTAATTGAATAGACGTTTTGGTCAACATGTTTTGATAGGTTAACTATCAAGGATCTATTTGTGAAGGCGGCGTTTGTTTGACGATCTTTAGAAAATCAAAGAGGAATATTATTCCCGATGATGAGTAAGTCGGGAAAGTGGTGAAGAGAGACTTTTTAGAGAATTTCAACTATTAACGTCCTAATTTATCAAAAAAAATATTATCAAAATATCTATGTAAACGTACTATAGATAAAAATAGCTAATCTGTGGATAAGTGAACATACATCTAAACTCTTGATATGGTTTAGAGAGACCATATATCCGAAATACTTCATGAGATTTTAAAGTAAACCGTTGTACTTAGTATAAGTAGGTTGTGATTACTTTTGGGTTCTTCCTTGAGAGTTGAATTCATTTTTCTTTGAATAGAAATGAAGACTTTGAAAAAGTCCTAGCAGGAAGATTTCTTTAAAAAAATTGTTAGAATAATCTATCACTATCCAACATAAAAGAAACAATTGTCTTAAAAGATTTCATTTTTTATAGTTTTCAATCATACTCGGATCGTATCAAGTTTTTAAAGTACAACATACTCAAAGAAACTTGGTAACGAAGCTCTGATATCAATTGTAGAAAACTAGAAGGGGGGTTGAATAATTTTACTGATTAAAACTTTGTTTTAAAATATTTAGATCGACTTGTGTCAATCTATTAGAGTGTGTATGTTGGATGTTGATAGATAAGTATGTAAATATGTAATGCAAACGTAAAGAGTAAGAAACACAAAACCACAACACGAGTGTTTATAGTGGTTCGGCTACAAGGACACCTTCCTTGCCTTACTCCACTCCCCGAGTCACCTACTCGAGAGTTTGTTAGCACCACACGACACAAACTCCTTATGGCGGAGAAGCCTTCACAACGTCGCCTACTCTTTTTCCGGTACAAGGCTAAACACCGGGTTCTTCCACGAGGTAGAACCAAACCTATCACAACGTCGCCTACACTTTATCCGTTACAAGGCTAGATACCGAGTTCCATTACAAAGGAGGAACTACTTCCCAACACTACACAACACCTATCCCAAAGGAGACCCACTCCTTATTACAACATCATTGTTGGGATATAAAGTACTGGAGAAATACAAAGTACTGAAGAAGTCAAAGTACTGAAGAGTCAAAGTACTGCTAAAGAAGAAAGTCAAAGTACTGCTCAACATCAAAGTACTGCAAAGCTAAAAGAACAGTTACATCGTTTATGGAAAGCTTTGTTATTCTAGAATATTCTTAGTTTAGATTACTTGTCGTACAAGAATTAGAGTTGTAAACCGACTAGGGTTTTCCTTAGGCCTATAAATGGACCCCTAGATTGGTATTAGAGATAGATGTTTTAGAGTTTAAGAGTACGAATTAATACGCAATATTAGAGTTGTTAGGGTTGTTAGAGAATCTGTATAACAAGCAGGTTCTAAGTATTAATAAAATCATTGAAGTTAAAGTTAATTCTTCTTAGTTTAGATTACTTGTCGTACAAGAATTAGAGTTGTAAACCGACTAGGGTTTTCCTTATGCCTATAAACGGACCCCTAGATTGGTATTAGAGATAGATGTTTTAGAGTTTAAGAGTACGAATTAATACGCAGTATTAGAGTTGTTAGGGTTGTTAGAGAATCTGTATAACAAGCAGGTTCTAAGTATTAATAAAATTGTTGAAGTTAAAGTTAATTCTTCTTAGCTTTATTGAAGTAAATTCCGCATACTTAATAGAGTTAATTCAGTGTTTCATTGTTAGTGACTGAGGATTTATCCGAAGTTGCTAAGCCCTTACAAGCTACATAAGTTAGTTTGGTTAGAGTATATCGATCCAACAAGTGGTATCAGAACTTTTGTGGAAACTCTGATTAAGAAGAAACCCTTAAAACCGATTTAACAACAAACCCTAAAGATGTCGACTGAACCTGCACCACCCCCATCCATCACCTCACTCAGAATTCCTATCATCAAGAAGGGAGAGTATGATCTATGGAGCATGAAGATGAGGCAGTACATTGCTATTACAGACCATGCTCTGTGGAATGTAATTGTCAATGGTAATGAAGTTATTAAAGCTCGTATAGAAGTTCCTGGACAACCTAAACCACCTAAGGCTGTCTTGCCAGCAGCTACAGTAAGGAATCAAGAAAAGGCCCTCAACATACTATTGTCTGCTATTCCTGATGGTCACCAACTCAAGTTCCATGATGCTAAGGATGCAAAACAACTATGGGCTGCTCTCAAGACAAGATTTGGAGGTAATGATGCTTCCAAAAAGATGCATAGAAATCTGTTGAAGCAACAGTTTGAAATATTCACTATTGGTGAAAGAGAAAGTCTTGATGCTGCCTATGATAGATTCCAAAATCTCCTCAGCATGCTAGAGTTATACAAAGTAGAGGTATCTGTTGAAGATGCAAACTTGAAGTTCTTAAGGAGTTTGCCATCCGTATGGCATGTGATTGCTACTATGATCAGAGGACAACCTGGTTTGGACACTATGGACTTTGATGATCTTTAAAACCACCTAAAGGTGTATGAGCATGAGATGAATGGCCAAACAAGTTCAAAATCTCACAGTATTGCTTTTGTGTCGTCTGAAAAGAGAGGCAGTACTTCCACTAAAAGTACTGCTTATCCTACTCAAAGTACTGTTGCTTAAAGTATTGTTACCTATCCTACCCCCAGCTCATCACCTACTAACACCACTCATTCAAATGAAGTTGTATGCTCATTCTTTGCTCAGCAAGCCACTTTACATGTTACTTATGAAGAGGATTTATCACAAATTGAAGAATATGCTCTTGAAGAAATTGATATCAGGTGGCAAGTTGCTATGATCACTGCTAGGATCAAGAAGTTCATGAAGAAAACAAGAAGAGGCATTGATTTCAAACCCAAACAGGGTATAACATTTGACAAGACCAAGATTGAATGCTTCAATTGTTAAAGAACTGGACACTTTGCAAGAGAGTGCAAGTTTGCTAAATATCAGGAAAATAGAATGATTGAGAAACCCAAGCTTGAACTAAAGGAAATTCCAATTACTGAAACAAAAGCTTTGGTTGCTCAAGAAAATCTATCAGAGGTTGACTGGAGTGCTGAATTTGATGATGAACCAGTAACCTACTCTATGGTCGCAGTGGAAGAGTTTGATTGGAGCACAGCTTTTGATGAGGAATCTGGATTTGCTGCTTTGGAGTCCAGAGATGGTCTTGGAAGCTTTGATTGGAGCATGGAAAGTGAAGAAGAACCTGTTCTGCTCGCTATGGTAGCTACTTCACCAAGTTCACCCCTTATCTCTGATATATGCTCTAAGTGTCATGATTTTTATCAAAACGTGCTTACAGATTACGTAACTGAAAGAGATAATTGTAGAAGGGCTAGGTCTGAGGTAGCTGGTTATCAAATTACTTTAGAGTCAATGGAAGCCAAAATAATAACTCATGAAAATAATGAAATGGCTTGGGCAGAAAAGTATGAACAACAGGATTATCAATTAAAATTAAGTGAATGGAAGTTAGGATGTAAGGTCTCTGAACTAGAAAAGATGACTAAAGAAAGGGATGATTTGCTAGAAAAGTTTGTTGCTTGGGGAAAATCTGGCCTTTCACATGTTAGTTTTGTTGAAAAACAGAAAAGGGCACACATTAAAACTGGCCTAGGTTTTGGTATGGACTTTAGTAGCACAGAAGAAAACCCACCTAGTGATAAGGATAAACTTGATTTTGAGGATATAACAACTAGTGATGATGAACTCATTAACTATGTAGATAACACATCTAGTAATGAGGAATCTATTAGTCAAACACCTCCTAAATTTAAGAAAGACAAGGGTTATCATGCAGTTCCTCATCCCACTGGTAGTTTTCAACCACTTAGGGCAGATGTTTCTCGTTTTGGAATAGACAATTTAGAGTTTAGGAAAAAGCTTACTGGTCAATCTAGTTCTGAAACCCCAAAAGAAACAGTTGAGAAACCTAAGGATGATAATGTTAATAGTCCAGCAGTACCTTCAACTCAAAGTACTGCTAGACATTCAGCAGTACCTTTAAGAAAACCTTTTAAAAATACTTCTAAACCTTTTTGGGATAATTTTGGTCAAAACAGTTTTCATCATTCACCAAAAAGACAGGGTAGTTTTAATCATAGAACTAAAGGAAGATTTTTTGGAAGTATGGATCAAAAATTGTGTTTTGTTTGTTATAGTCCTGATCATTTGATTAAGGACTGTGACTTTCACTCAGATTACTTAAGCAAATTCCCAAAGACCAAAACTGCAAACCAAAACACAAGGGAGAATAAACTAGTCTGGAATCATTCACATAGGGTTAACCACAGCAACTTCTCAAAAGACTATAGGTACCCTCATCAGAGAAGACCTTTTTTAAAACAACCAGTACCTTCAAACACTTTTCAAGGTACTGATAAGCCAAAAGTTTCTCAAGCAGTACCTTCTCAAAGTACTACTAAATTTTCAAACAATCAAGGTACTGCTAACACTTTTTGGAATGGAAACCCTAGGAGATCCAATTACTATCAATCTAGAAGGCGTTACACCTCAAAAAGAGTAGCTAGATCAAAGGACTCTACACCAGAAGTTAAAACCAGCTGGGTTAAGGAAGAAAGTACTGATGGGGAACAAACAGTACTTTCAGCAAGTTTGGGTGAAACAGAGATTTTTGTTGAAAATAATAAAGAGAATTTGGATGAAAAAGAGATTTTTGTTGAAAAACCAACACAAGTTTTGGAAAAAACAAAGATAATTGATCATGTGCTTAAAGAGAGTGGAAATTACATACTTAAAAAATTTAAGTATGTAACTCCATAAGGGGAACACAAGTCAGTAATGGCTTGGGTTCCTAAAATTAACGAACTCTTTTATCTTTGTGCAGGGCAACCCAGACGAGGAGCTTAAAGATCATTTAATTGTAGATAGTGGTTGCTCTAGAAGCATGACAGGAGACAACGAGATTCTTTCAGATTTTAGATCTTATTGTGGAGGAAGAATTGCATTTAGGAATGATGCTAGTGGAGGAAGAATAACTGGAAAAGGAACTATCAAGGCAGGAAGCATAGATTTTGAGAATGTTCGTTATGTGAAGGAGCTCAAATTTAACCTTTTGTCAGTCTCTCAGATCTGTGACAAGAAGCACCCTGTGATATTCACTG
Organism: Chrysanthemum makinoi; assembly: GCA_910596185.1. Lineage (NCBI taxonomy): Eukaryota > Viridiplantae > Streptophyta > Magnoliopsida > Asterales > Asteraceae > Chrysanthemum > Chrysanthemum makinoi. Next base: position 95,811,733 of record OU343223.1, on the reverse strand, counting down.
ACACAGAATGTCTCATTCTTTCCCCTGAGTTCAAGCTTGATGATAATAACTTGGTAGTATTAAGAGTACCAAGAACCAATGATGTGTGATCTGGATATGAAGAGTCTTAAGTCTTCTGAAAGAGCAACTTTTTTAGTAGCAAAGGCAATACTTGAAGAAGCACATCTGTGGCATAGAAGATTAGGCCATGTAAATTTCAAGAATATCAACAAGTTGGTTAAAGGAAATTTAGATAGAGGTTTACCTTCCAAAACATACAAGAATGATCACTCATGGTTGGCGTGCAAGAAAGGTAAAAAACACAAAGCTTCATGCAAGAAGATTGAGGAAAGAACCATTAGAGAACCTTTGGAGTTGCTGCACATGGATTTGTTTGGACCTGTTTCTGTTGCAAGTCTAAACAAGAAGAAGTACTGCCTGGTTGTGACAGATGATTGCAGTATATTTAGTTGGGTATTTTTCTTGGGATTTAAAGATGAAACCTTTGATGCTATTCATGATCTTATAATAGCCCTGGAAAACCAATTGAGACTCAAAGTAAGAGGTATTAGATGTGACAATGGGACTGAATTCAAGAACAAGTTTATGGATGAGTTTTGTGCTAAGAAAGGAATCAAGTGGGAGTTTAGTATTGCTATAACTCCACAGCAGAATGGTGTTGCAGAGAGAAAGAACAGAACTTTGATTGAAGCAGCCAGAACAATGCTTTCAGATTCACAATTACCTATTCAATTTTGGGCTGAAGCTGTAAGTACTGCTTGCTATGTGTTGAATAGGGTATCAGTCACTAAACCTCAGATGAAGACACCTTATGAGTTGCTTATGGGAAACAAACCTAACATACGTTTTATAAAACCTTTTGGATGTCCTCTGACTATTCTCAATATTATTGATGCTTTGGGAAAATTTGATGGCAAGTCAGAAGAAGGATACTTATTGGGATATGGTACCAACAGCAAAGGATTTAGAGTATACAACAAGGTCACCAAGAAGGTTCAAGATTGTCTTCATGTTGAATTTTTAGAAGATCAAGAAAATCAAAAGGGTAAAGGTCCTGATTGGATGTTTGATCTTGAGGTTTTGACTCCTTCTATGAATTATGTTCCTGTTAGAGAAGAAAATCAAGTTGATCACAAAGAAGAAGATTTACAGTACATTGTTCATGGAGTCAATATTAGACCTGATGTTGTTCCTGATGAAGAACCTATAACTGTTGAGAAGGAGAAAAGTACTGATGAACCAAAATCCACTTTGTCTGCTGAGGATCAAGCTATTCAAGATGAACTTAATAGAATGCTTTTTCAAGAAACAATAGCACAATCTTATGAGGATGAACAAAGGAGAGCTTTTGAAGAAGGAAAGAAAAAGGGTAAATCTATAGAACACCCTCACAGTACTTTTGATCATAGTACTTTGGATCAACGTACTGCTGCACCTATTGACAGTACTTTTGATGATGATCCGACCATGCCTGGTTTAGAAGATACTGATGATGAATTAGATGATGAAGGTATTTTCTCCAATTCCAATGAAGGAGCTGATTTCACAAATTTGGATGATGATCTTAAAGTTCCACAGACTCCTACATTACGGATTCATAAAGATCATCCCACTGATTAAATCATTGGACCTTCTACTTCTGGAGTGCTCACAAGAACCAAGGCTAAAGGCTTCTCTAAGCCATATAATGCTTTACTTAGCTTTGTATATAAACAGAACAGGCTGAATGATAAGGATCACCAAACATGCTTATTCACTTGCTTTATCTCTCAAGAAGAACCCAAAAATGTAGCTCAAGCATTAACTCAAGAGAGTTGGGTTGAAGCCATGCAAGAAGAACTTCTTCAATTCAAACTTCAATAAGTTTGGGTACTATGTGATCTACCAGATGGAAAGAAAGTCATTGGTACAAGATGGGTTTTCAGAGTCAAGAGAGATGGAAGAGGGAATGTCATCAAAAACAAGGCAAGGTTAGTTGCTTAAGGATATAGACAAGAAGAAGGAGTAGATTATGATGAACTGTTTGCTCCTGTAGCAAGGATTGAATCCATTTGAATATTTCTTGCTTTTGCATCATATATGGGATTTCCAGTTTATCAAATGGATGTCAAGAGTGCCTTTCTTTATGGCAAGATTACAGAGGAGGTCTATGTCAAACAGCCTCCTGGTTTTGAAGATCCTGCACATCCAAACAAAGTCTACAAAGTTGTTAAGACTCTTTATGGTCTTCATCAAGCACCTAGAGCTTGATATGAAATACTTTCCACTTTCTTATTGCAACATGGTTACAGGAGAGGATCAATTGATAAGACTTTGTTTATCAAGAGAGATAAGAAGGATATCATGTTGGTTCAAGTTTATGTAGATGATATCATCTTTGGAGCTACAAAACAGTCAATGGTGAAGGAATTTGAGCAGCTGATGCAACATGAATTTCAAATGAGTTCCATGGGTAAATTAACTTTCTTTTTGGGGCTTCAAGTTAAACAATCAAAGGAGGGAATTTTCATAAGTCAAGATAAGTATGTCTCTGACATTCTTAAGAAGTTCAACTTTGATGCTATGAAGCCAGTCACTATACCTATCAAATCTATGAACTCATTGGGCAAGAATGAAGATGGTCAACCTGTTGAAGTCAAGCTGTACAGATCTATGATTGGTTGTCTTATGTACTTAACTGCATCTAGGCCTGATATCATGTTTGCTGTCTGTTTATGTGCAAGATATCAAGTCGCACCTAAGGTCTCCCATATGAATGCAGTGAAGAGAATTTTTAGTTATTTGAAACAACAACCTAAGTTAGGGTTGTGGTAACCAAAGGATTCACCTTTTCACTTGGAAGAAGATTAGTCTCATGGCAATGTAAGAAGCAAACTATTGCAGCAACATCATCCACTGAAGCATAATATGTTGTTGCTGCAAGCTGTTGTGGACAAGTCTTGTGGATGCAGAATCAACTTTTGGATTATGGGTTCAACTTCAAGAATACTCCTATCAACATTGATAATGAGAGTACAATTTGCATTGTGAAGAATCCAGTTTATCACTCTAAGACCAAGCACATTCAGATTAGGCATCACTTTATCAGAGACTGTTATGAGCATAGGCTCATTAATGTTGTCAAGGTTCACATAGATGACAATGTAGCTGATCTACTCACAAAAGGATTTGATGTTTCAAGATTCAATCACTTGGTGGTGAGTATTGGTATGATTAATTACTAAGATACATTTAAGGGGAGGACTGATTAGTTAGTTAGACAGTCCTATGCATTGCTTGAAGGGAGGCAATCCAATGCCTATTTGAAGTTTTTGCCATTTTGAAGACGAGAATGGGAAAGTACTGCTTTTTGGTTACATGAAAGTACCGCTCTGAAAGTACTGCTTTGGAAAGTACTGCTTACGTGGAAAGCACTGTTTGTCTCATCAATGTACTGTTCCAACAGTCAAAAGATGGGTTAAAATTCAAATAACGGTAACTTTGTTATTATGGGCTGTGATTTTTCAAATCTTACCTATAAATAACTACCCTTCGATTTTCCCTCTCATCTTTATACTTATCAATCTTTTCCATATTTCTCTCTCTTTCAGATTTACTATTCATCGAACCACTTTCTTTTGTAAACATTAATCTATGGCGAATCGAAACACAGTTACTAAACACAACATGGTGGCAAATTTAGATAAGACTGAAGCTAATGTCGCATTCCATGACATAATTGATTTCCTTACTGGATCAACAATCAATTATGCACTTTTGGTAGAACCGGATGTTATTGAGCCATGGATTCAACAGTTTTAGGAAACTGCTAGAACTCACATGGAAGATGACGAGTCATATATATAGGCTAAGGTTGCTGGAAAGATGGTGAAAGTTAGTGAAGCTTCAATTCATGAAGATTTATTATTGGATGATGAAGAAGGAGCTATACGTTTTGACAAATAGCTTCTTTGGGATACTTTAAGAGATATTGGGTATGAAGGGTCCTTAACTGAAACAACATTCAAGAAACCCTTGTTTAGTCCACATTGGAAGTACTTGGTACATGTATTACTTCATTGTATCAGTTCTAAGAGTACTTCATTGGAGCAATTTGGATCTAATATAGCATCTGCTATAGTGGGATTGGCTACAAATCGTCTCTTCAACTTTTCAAGACTCATTCTAGATGGTATGCTATCTCACATTTCTAATGGATCACCCTGGTTAACGTATCCAAGATTTATTCAAGTTTTCTTGAAAAAACAACTTCATGATGTACCAAAGCCTTCGAGCTTATTACCTATTGTGGTACAACCTGCAAAGATATTCACCTTCATGTCTAGGAAGAGTGATAATTTCTCTAGGAGGAACACTCCCTTAACTACTTCTATGATGGAGATTGTTCAAGCAGTTAGAGATGAGGCTGCTGCAAGTGAAGAAAGATAAGGTATTGCATCAACTCAAGGTACTGCTTCTCAAGATACTGCTTCTTCACAAGGTACTGCTGCACAAGAAGGTACTGCAACTTCACCTACTACATCTCAACAAAGATCTGCTCATGGTGATTCAAAACCAGAGGTAAACCCAACATCCTCTCCCAATGATTACACTTCCACAGATGGGCTTCACACATCTGGAGGAAATGAGGGAGATGTGGCAACTGAGGGTCAGGTTCTGGAAAACTATGCTTTGACAAGGGAGCTGTTAAGATTGAAGAAAGACTTTGAAGCTCAGGCTGCACAACTAGTGAAGTTGAAGACCAAGTTTAGACGATTAAAGACTTTTGTATGGCCTTTGGTTCAACATCACAGTTTATGGGTAAAGTCACATAAGAGGCAAGGGAAGAAGTTTAAGAAGACTTCCAAAGGCAAAAAGGTTCAACAGCAGTCTTCATTCCAATTGGGGAGGAATCTGGAGCAAGATAATTTGAACGAAGATGTTGAGTTTCATGCAGATAAAGAAGAAGAACCTCAAAGTACTGAAGCACAAGTAAATATTGAAAGTACTGAGCCTGAAGGAACTGGAGTTCAAAGTACTGGTGTAGAAAGTACTGATGATCAAGGTGCTGGTGATCAAGGTACTGCTCTTCAAGGAACACATAGATGAGAGCTAATTACACCAAGGACTTTAAATTTTGAAGAAGAAGCTGGTCCTTCAATAGTCCTACAAGAAGAGGAAGCTTATACACCCATGGTAGAGCATACTGCAAGTGATGATGAGACAGTTGCTCAAATTTTGCAAAATCTATCAAGACCAAGAGGGGTTACTATTCCAGGAGTTGTTAAAGAACAACCTCAAGCTGCTTCTCAACCAGTTTTAGATCCAAAGGACAAAGGCAAAGGCAAACTGGTAGAAACAAAGAAGAAGAAGAAGTTTACTTTAGCAGAGTTAAGAGCTATTGAAGTGGCTAAGAATGAAGCAGCTGCTAGGGAGCTACAAGCTAAATTTGATGCTGAAGTTGCTATACCAAAAAATCCAGTTGTTATATCAAAAAGACCAAGTATTGCTAAGGAGAGGAATGCCATGATGGCCTATCTAAAAGGAAGAGGATATCTGAGGTCTACATAAACTGGAGTATATAGAAATGAAAGACTTGTATGATGCTGTTAGGGAAGCATATCAAAAGGAAGTTGCTAGAATTATTCCTTATGATGATGACAAACAGAATGAGGATGCAAGTAAAAGAAGCTTAAAAAGAAAAAGAACAACTGAAGCTGAACAGCCATCAAAGAAGAGTAAGTTAAGATCTGATACAGTTGAGGAGCTGAGAAATTACATAAGAGTTGTCGACTTTGATCATCCTAAATCCAAAGATGTTGCAGTAAAGAAGTCTAAAATAACTACATTTGAAGTGGTAGAATCAAAGGATGGAGACTATCTGATGTTCCATAGGGAGGATGAAAGTTTTAGAGTGTTCAATTTGCTATGGGATATACTGCATATAATAGATAAAGCAGATTTGTTTCAAGTATATCAATTAGTGCAAGAATACTTTGAACATATTCCATCAACTGGAGTTGGCTTAGTATTGCTAGGAGATCTGACAACTATCTGGGAAACTGAGGAGACAAGCACTGAAGAAATATGGCTAAATCAAGAAGATTAGGAGAATACAAGCTGGAGATTCTTTGAAGAATCAGGAGTGCATGTTTTGGAATTGGAATATGGAACTATGATCCATATGTTAGCTGAAAGAAGATATCCTTTGACTAGAGATCTTATGAGAAGGATGCTGGATCATGGAATGGAAGTCGAAGAAGAGAATGAAACAGCTCTAATGGTTATTGAATTGTATATCAGATGGACAACGGCTGATGATGAAGCATAAGTGCTAGTATGATGTTTAATTGTATAAATTTTTGAAAATTAAGTACTTTATTCAAAGTACTGCTAGACAAACAGTACTTTAATCAAAGTAGTGCTTGTAGCACAAAACCAGTAAATGTTTTTAAAAGAAATCTTTTGTTAAGTGCAAAATATTTTGAAACAAAAGTTAACAGCAACAAATGGTTTTTGAAATGGTTACAACAAAAGGTTATCAGTCCACCATGTTTAACAAAATGACTGGCTAATCCATGAGCAAACGGCTCTGGTAAAGATATCTCAAATCCGTTATATAGTTGACAACTTGCTAATAAGTTGTATGGTAATCAACTCACCATATCTGATATAGTGAAGAGTTGGCTAGCCCACAAGAAAATGGCTTGTGGTAAAGGCTGTGGAAAAACCATTTATATGGTAATTAGTTCACCATGGTTGCAAGAACTAACTAGTCCAAAAGGGTATGGCTTTTGGTAAAGACAAAACAAATCCGTTGATAGCTGATGATTTGCTCAAAATCATATGGTTATCAATGTACCATGGTTTTACACACCTAAACATTGGCTACTCCAGAGTTAATGGCTTTGGTAAATAGACATCAAACTCCATTAAAATTTCAATGATTCACCTCTCACATGAGTTTACACACCTGGAAGTGATGAGAATAGATTAAAACTTAATGAACTAATGTACAAATTGTCATATGTTGCTGAGTAGCTGAAAAGATGGAGATTGTTGATTGTTGCTGAAAAGGATTGCTTATAAAGACTACTTTGATGATGGTGATACAAGCACAGAGATTACAAAGACAAAATTGAAGATACAGACACAATCTTTCCTTGAAGACAAAGATGTTAAAGATACAAATACAAAGGAACTTGAAATCAAGCAAGTAGAATTCAAGTTAGGGGAGGATTGTTGGGATATAAAGTACTGGAGAAATACAAAGTACTAAAGAAGTCAAAGTACTGAAGAGTCAAAGTACTGCTAAAGAAGAAAGTCAAATTACTGCTCAACATCAAAGTACTGCAAAGCTAAAAGAACTGTTACATCGTTTATGGAAAGCTTTGTTATTCTAGAATATTCTTATTTTAGATTACTTGTCGTACAAGAATTAGAGTTGTAAACCGACTAGGGTTTTCCTTATGCCTATAAAAGGACCCCTAGATTGGTATTAGAGATAGATGTTTTAGAGTTTAAGAGTACGAATTAATACGCAGTATTAGATTTGTTAGGGTTGTTAGAGAATCTGTATAACAATCAGGTTCTAAGTATTAATAAAATCGTTGAAGTTAAAGTTAATTCTTCTTAGCTTTATTGAAGTAAATTCCGCATACTTGATAGAGTTAATTCAGTGTTTCATTGTTAGTGACTTAGGATTTATCCGAAGTTGCTAAGCCCTTACAAGCTACATAAGTTAGTTTGGTTAGAGTATATCGATCCAACAATCATCAAGGATATCAATATCCTTAGACACAACCTATCTCTATTTGTACATTGATGCACCATATCGATTGTACACCCTTGACATCTTTCACTAATGCCTTTGACATAATCTTTTGGCACCTTTCACTAATGCCTTCGACTTGACCATTTTGGCATCCTTCACTAATGCCTTTGACATGGACATTTGGCACCTTTCACTAATGCCTTAGTCTTGACTCTTTTGGCATCCTGCACTAATGCCTTTGACACGGACGTTCGACACCTTTCACTAATGCCTTCGTCTTGACCCTTTTAACATCCTTCACTAATGCCTTAGACACAACACTTCTAGAGAGGAGGAAAGAACTATCAACAAGAGAACTTCAGTAGTCTTAATGATGACGAAGCATGGCAACTCATGGACTTGAGCTTGCTCGACTTCAAGAGGTGGTGATCTCGCCTTTAAGAGGAACCTAGAGAATCACACAAAAAAAACACAAACTACATAGAAAGATCCTTTGGATCTGAGGTTAGAGAGTTTACAATACTAGGAGAAAGTATGTGTAGGAGTGGCAACCAACAATGAAGAAATTGCTCACTATTTATAGGCAAAAACATGCTACTGTTCCACGGATCCCACTGATCCCTTGCTTGAGGGATCCGTCTAGTGTAATACTAGGGATCCGTGAGACGCTCCTCATTACCCATGGGTTATGGGTCACGGGTCATGGTTTATGGGGTGTCCTATACTTTGGACCATGGGTATCCAACTAGATACAATGTATTTAGAAGATGCAATGCATCTAGTCAATGGGTTATGGGTTAGCTCCATGCATCATGGATAATACCTATTATGACTGATGCATGATGTCATGCAATGGGTCATGGGTTATGGAATATGCTCCATGGGTATGTGTGACAATTCGTATTTTCAGGTCATTCTCAAAACATTACTCATGCTTCATTATTTATCATTTATCGTGAACTAGGTTTACGAGCATCAAATTCACGTAACCGTAATGGTTTAGCTGTGAATCCATGATCATATCATCGAGGACATTTCATATAGACTAGATTTAGTCTACCTAACATCGATAACATCATTTCATATCGGTTCATGCATGGTTTTGTATTTATTCATTAAACGTTTATTTTTCCTATTAAATAAACGCTATCGCGTAAACATTATTTTGAAACATTGATCCGACACTTCCAAAAATAATCTTAATATATTTTTATACTCATTTTTAGACTATAAAAATTATATTATCAATTTACCCGATGTTTTCAATTTATTTCGTATATAAATTGTTATAGTTTATATCTGACGGTTTTCTTAAATTCAACCCGATAAATATTTATTCACTCAAATCTTTCAAGAAATATAATAATTTTTATGACCTAAATATATTTTATCTTGACCCGTGAAAATTTATTTTTAACTAACGCTACCCTATATATTCAAAAGTAACTACAACTTATCATTTCACCTCATTTAACTTCACAAATCTTACACTAATACATAATAAAAAAAATATACAATCAAATGAATGACTATCCTCCCTTGTCGACAAGGGAGGGATGAGTCACAAGGATATTGCAAATATCTCTAAGTATAATGTATATTATACTAAACTCATTTCATTTCATTTCATTCACAAATACTAGATCAAAATATTTCTTTCTTTTCTCTCTTCCTCTCCAAAATTCGTGGAAGCATCAAAAATATTTCAAGACAAGATTTTAATACACACTAGTATCACTTGTTGCATAGGTTTTGCAATAAAAACCTCAAGTGATTAGTTTGTCCTTAAACCTCATCATATTTCTTGTAAGCATTCATATTCATATTTTATTTCACATTCATTTTTATGGTCATATCATTTTATTTGAGAAACATGCAAGTTATGTGATGTTTATACCACTTTTTACGGTTTTTAAGTGTTAAATATATATAATCCATCCTATAATTACTCATTGTTATATATTAGTTTTGGTGATGTCTAGGAACCCATTACACCCTAAGAAGGTGTATGGTAGGATTAGAATAGCTTCGGAGTTGTTTTGAATGGGTTAGAATCACGTTTTGAAAAGGGTCTGTCCTTATTTTGAAATTCTGGAAAATCCGACAGTAAGTAAAAATATTTGGCCTAGATATTTAGAAAATATACTTTAAAACGAAACCGTGGCCGCTGGAACGGATTAAAACGGAGTTATACGAAAGAAGTTATGAATTTTTCAATTTGGCGACGAAAAATATAAATTTCTGGAAATTTCAGCAAACATTATTTATTTTACGCAGTCAAAATGAAGCTTGGCGTTGTATATTATGTCGACTTGTCAAAAATATGTTAGTATACTTCGATACAAAGCTAAGGATGTTAAATTATACGTTTACAAAAGTTGCCGTAACTATTATCCTATAAGAAAAACTAACACATTTCTAATAGACAAGTTTTGCGGCAAAAACTAGTTACCAAGTTAAAGGTTGTTTTTAACATTGATTTAGAACTTTTCATAAAGTGAAGTCTTCTAGTAAAAGTGAGATCGCCAAGTATACTTATCAAAATGTCCGATCGTTTGTTTAGCGGAGTTGTAATGAATTAAATACGTTTACTCAAACTTTGCCGAAAACCCATCCTTAAACTATATTTTGGACTAAAAGTACCATACTTAACCTCTAATTTTCTTTATGTACGAGACCTCTAGGACGTAAACTTAAATGCTAAAACTTTGAGATTATCATCTGAGCTTCCAAAACCGTTGAGTTTGTTTCCTAACGGGCGTGCACCATTTACGACTAGCTTTTAGATGCCGTTTTAGTCACTTTCATGGAAATTTCAATGACATTATTTTACGATGAAAAGTTATATTCTCTTAACAAATCACTAAATGATTATCGTCGGATATCATTTCAACATAAATACATGTCAAGTAATTTAAAAATGGTCAAGACGTTAAAAGATTATATTTTCGACGAGAAGTATTGTTTTCAAAAATTCATAAGTGGTATAAATATCATCCGAATTGCATGCATAACATTACATCATGACTTATTACATATCATATCATTCATAATAGGTCAGTTTCGAGATTCACGCTACATTTCAGTTTATCCACTTTTGTCATCATAATCATTGCAACAGGTGAGTTTTCATAGCCCCGATTTATTCAAGTTTTTACTTTATTTCAAACCTACGGGGGAGAATACATTGCACATCATTTTTATTACGATACCAAGTATATCAAATTCATTACATTGCTTAAGACCTCATTGCCATTAAATGTCCCATTTCATGAACATGAACCGTAATTTCATAGAAGCGAGTGAGTGGATAGATCTATCGAACACCTCCATCGGGTTGGCGTTCCAACCGGACGGATGCATTTCACTTCATTATCATTATTGAGTTGTTTGGCAAACACTCTGCGAACATCAGTCAAGCTTCGGTGTCATGGACTTATAGCAATTGTATCATTTTTGTGACGACATTGTCATACATAATTTATACTTGTGGTAGTCGTATTGAACATTTTCAACAACTCTATGAACTCACTCAACCTTTGTGTTGACACTTTTAGCAATGTATTTTCAGGTAACACGGCATTCACTTCATGGCATGCATGTGGACATATCATAGAGTCTTGACGCGTCTCACATGGATTTATACATATTTAAAACATCGTTTGACTTGTACCAAACTTATTTCCGTACATAGTAACTTTCATTTGGGACCTATTTTTGTAACTCTGAATGTTTTTATTTAATCAAGCGATGTATTTTTCAAACGACACTTTAGGTCGTTCAATATAACTGTGATTGTGATGCTATGACAGTCAATCCCCAGGAATTCCATTCCGCTGCAAAACAGGTAATTTGGGGGTGTGACACTATGGTTCATGGACTTTGGGTTTTACCTTACTACATTCAATGTATTAAGTCAATGGGTTTAAATACTTAAACTTCTACCCATTCTATTACCCATTATAAGACATACTAAGTATGTATATCTACCCAATATGTAAACACTATTTGTTGTACATATGCATTACTAAATCATGAAAGAACTATTACTTGTTTAGTGTTTTATTATAAAAACGTAAGTGTGTTAGTAAACTATTGGCTCAAACCATTTACGTATTTTATTTGTTTCGTTAAAATGATTTTACGTTTGTTATCAACAAAACATTAGAAGATCATAAAATATAAATAAACGTTTTTACAGCTTATTTGTATTAACAGTTTTGGTAACATATTGGTAGTTGTTGTTGGAGTTTGGATGAGACGCGTGGAGCCAAAGAGCTTCTAGAGCTTGTTTGGTTCACGTGGTCTTACACCGTGTCAAGACCATTAGGGTCGTGACATTGGTTACGGGAATGTTTGGCAGTTTGTTTGGATGGCGAGATTGATATGGGTTGATTGGAGGTTGATTTGAGATATTGTGATTATTTACTTTGGACTTAATGTTATAAATGTCAACTTTGAAATTATTTTGACTTTTTAGTCTTGGTTGACCCCGACAACGCCGTAACATGGACTTAAGTATATATTGGACAATAGAACGTATAGAAGCCGAGAGGTCATGACTCGAGCTTGTGAACTCGAATCGGATAACGACTCGAAACTTGACGTAATATATATATAAACAAGTAAATAAAACTAAGAAATATAAATAATAAATGGTTTCTATACTAAACATTCGATAACAAGACTCGCCTTGTTATTCGATATTTTAAATGGAAACTAACGTCTAAAAATTGATATATTTTGTAATCAATGAGTTATTAAATGTTTCGAGGGCACGTTTATCGAAAAGTGCCATTTATGAGTATTTAATACTATTTATGTGTTGTGCATGGGTTACGGATAACCTAACATTAATAGCATCAATTCACGTGGATAGCTGACTTATTAGGTTGACGAATCTAATAAGAGCCCGTTATGTATGTAGGATAACGTTATTAATGGGTGAATTATCCTTATGACTCGTTAGGATGTGACTGGTTTTTGGAATAATAAGCGACATGAATAAATGGTTGAGTTTATCAAATTGACGAATTCGATAAGATCTAACTATTTATTCCGAAACTTATTAAACTATAAAGCTTATCGCTTAGACGTCTCATTGTGTCGTTATGAGTCGCATTGTGGTCATTTGAGTGCATTCATGGTGTCTTGTTGAGTCGATACCACACACACGATGATACCAAACGCTAGTAACTAAATGGTGAAACGAGACATTTTTGGAGATAAGAAATGGAATATATTCGGGGTAGATAACGTTGAATTTGGGAATATATATTAAGAATTGGTTTATATTAATAGGTTGTGCCGAGTCAGTAGTTGCTGAGACGAGTTAGCTGTTATCTACGTTGCTAGTGTTTGTTTGTGCTTTGCTTGCTTGAGGTGAGTTTCATAGCCCCACTTTTATCTCTGTTTTTAACTAAATTGGGGTGAGAAATCATGCTACTCTTTTGAGCCTTCTTAAACTCTTTTGATTTGCTCATGTGCTGACTAGTTTAGATAGATATGTGGTAGATGTTGCCTTAGTCTAAGGTAGCAATCATTTGCTATAACACTGTTTCCTAGCTAAGAATAGATATCTACTCCGACCTAGTCCAGGGTAGCATTTTTTCTAGGCCTTGCTACGACTGTGCTGGCTAGAGTCGCTTGGGGCCCTGCTGTGATATTGTTTGCGTTATTGGTATGTGATTGGTGTGTTTATTATGTATCTATCTTAGTCTCGCATAACAAATAAACTTTTACATGTCTACTATTGAATTTGTACTTAAACCTATGAACTCACCAGTGTTAGCTAACCTTTTAGCATATTTTTCTCAGGTAATTAAGTTGATGTTTGGAATGCTCGTTCTGTGGAGGCTTGGCAATGAGGCATGGTTGAAGGGTCATATTTGAACTCTGATAATATTATGCGGACCTATTTTATAAATCATGTTGGGCCTTACATTTAACTATTTTGAGATGATTGTATTTGGATAATTAATTATGGAATTGTTTTTGAGCTATGATATGACTACCTTGTTTGCTATACTTGTGTGATGTGCCAATCCAGTAACGCCCCGAAACTTGTTTAAGTCTTCCGCTGTACCGAGATTTGGGGGTGTTACAGGAAACAATACTGCTAATCTTTGATTGTAATTGTTTGTTTTTTTATATATTTTTTTAGAGGAAACAGTAATGTTATTGTAGGAGAATGTGACCTTTTATAAATGAATGATTAAAGATGCATCTTGTATTTTTCTTTTTGAAAGTAGTTTTATGATGCATAATGTTTTCGTTTACTAATTTTATGTTTGAATAATTAGAAGTAGTATCAGGGGTGTTGAGTAGTTTGGATGTGTCAGTTATACGTAACAGCGGTGTTTGAAAATATAGTTTTAGTAAAATTTGTGTTTGGATTTTTGAGTATCATATTTGTGTTAACATTTTATAATTATTTATGAATATTAGGTTCAAAAATGTTAGGAATTAGAAAATTCAGTCATTAAAGAGTCGGTCACCTCAAGTATATGTATTCGTTAGAAAGCTCGTAGTCGTAGTCAAGTTATGTTAGTAAGTAGTTTGTTAAGTAACACCGTGGAGGACAGACGGGTCTTTACCCACTGTATGCCTGATCCACAGCCCGTAGGTGGCGTTTATTTGTAAGACACTATAACTACCCTCTACCTCCCAAGGTAGAGGGTTGGAGCTTCAATACCATTTTTCTTTGTTTCACATAGTTCCCAACTCTCTTCCATTTCTCTCTCTAGAACTTTCTCTCTCTAAACTACTTGTACACCTCATGTGATTATGGTTTAGTGTGTTTGTGAAATCCTATATCTTATATTTGGTATCAAGAGCCATGGTTTGATCACTCATCTTTCATGCTTTTTGTTTTGGTGGATTTCATAAGGTTTTTAGGGTTATAAGTGTTTAGGAGAGTTTGAATCATTTGGACAAATTTGAGTGTTAAAGTTTGAATTTTGTGTGTACTTTTGTGTTTAGGATCATCATATGTGTTTAGGTTTTGAATTGGAAGGCTTAAATCATTGTGGTTTGGTTGTTTTTTATTGATAAAGTGGTTGTTTTTGAAAGTTGTACGAAGCGAGTTGAGCCTCGGAGTTGTGTTTCTTCGAAGCGAGTTGCTTTGTTATTGGAAGCGAGTTGGTATATGCGACTTGGCTATTTAGCGAGTTGACTCCTTATGCGACTTGGGTTCTAAGCGAGTTGTTTCTTTAAGCGACTTGAGTTCTAAAGCGCCTTGGCTATTAAGCAAGTTGTACAGCTAGCGAGTTAGTTTAAGCGACTTGGTGGTTAAGCGAGTTTTCTCTGTTTGCGACTTGGCTATTAAGCGAGTTGTCTCTATATGCGACTTGGCTATTAAGCGAGTTGGTTCTTTAAGCGACTTGTTTCTTTAAGCGAGTTGTCTGTTTAGCGAGTTGATACCAAAGCGAGTTGATTGTTTAGCTACTTGAGACTTTTCACTTCTTCGTGCTACATTTTTACGGTTGTTCTTTTGGTTTAGTAAAATCCCGTGAAAGAATCAATTTCCCGGTTTAATCAAAGAATAGTAAAATCCCGTAGAACTTGTAATCATGTCAAACATCGTACCTACTATTGTTTCTTCTGTAGCTGAGGACGTTCAAGCAGTTGGATCAGATACTCGTCCACCTATGCTTGACAGAACTGATTATGACTCATGGGCTCAACGAATCCGATTGTACTGTTTGGGAAAAGAAAATGGAGTCAACATTCTCAAATCAATTGATGAAGGACCTTATCAAATTGAGACTACAAGAGACATAATTGATACTGCTTCAGACGGAGCAATGATCTTTGGATTGGACAGACCAAAAATGTATGATGAGCTCAGTGATAAGGAGAAAAAGAGATTCAATGCTGATATCAGGGCTTTTAACATTATACTGCAGGGTCTTCCAAAAGATATCTACAAGCTTATCAATTACAACACTGAAGCCAAGGCAGTTTGGGATAATGTCAAGATGCTTCTCTCAGGTTCTGAATTAACTAAGGAAGACAGAGAATCACAACTGTATGATGAATTTGAGCATTTCAAGATGAAACCTGATGAGAGTGTCTATGAATATTACGTGAGATTCCACAAGCTTGTGAATGATATGAGGAATATCAAAATGACCATGCCAAACATTCAACTGAACTCAAAGTTTGTGAACAACATGAATCCCGAGTGGCACAAATTTGTCACCTCTGTGAAGCTAACCAAAGGACTAAAGAATAAAAACTATGAGCAATTGTATGCCTTCCTTCTTCAGAATGAGAGGCATGTTATGTTTGAAAAAAGGATTCTTGAACAGTTCAAAACCAACCAGGGAGAAACAAGCTCACCAAATGATTCTACAGCTTTCTATACCAATGTGGGTATCACGACCAAAGCTTCTCAAGTCATACCCACGGGTAATGGTAATCACAAACTCATTCCCGATCCGAGTTTCAAGCAAGCTGATGCTGATGCAGTCATAGGACACTTCATCAATCAACTGGCTCTTATGGTTAAACAAAACTTGACCCTTAGTCCACATACCAACAGTCTTCACACTAACAATGAGATCAGAACTGCATCCAATCTACACAATCATGCTGTTGTCACAGATGGAAAAGTTATGGTGCAACCAGTTCAAGGAAGACAATATGAACAGGGAAGAGGTGCAGTAGGTGGAGGTTATATTGCAAATCAGAATCGGGGAAGGAATGGAAATCAAGTTCAAGCTAAACCAATTAAGTGCTACAACTATGGTGGTGATGGACATATAGCAAGGAACTGCACATCTCCAAAACGTCCTCAAAATTCATAGTACTTCAGAGACAAGATGTTACTTGTGCAAGCTCAGGATAATGGTGCTGTTTTGGATGAAGAGGAGTTGTTGTTTCTTACTGAGGGCAATGCCAAGACATATGATGCAGATGTGGATGAGCAGCCAATTCAGGAGATAGGTCACAATCATCAGAATGCCTTTCAAGTCGCTGACTGTGATGCATACGACTCTGACGTCGATGATGAACCTACTGCACAAACAATTTTCATGGCTAGCATCTCTCCAATGGTCTCTCCTAAGGTCTCATCATCTAAGCAAGTTGGTCCATCCAAAGAATCAATCATCTCAGAGGTATTAAAACTATATGATGAAGTTGATGAGCAAAAGATTCATGATAAAGTTCAATTACTTGAAACTTGTGAATCAGATATTGTTAATATGGGTAATAGTAATATTGTCCCATATGATCAATTTGTGATCCAAAGTGAAAGTGTGATTGAACCAAGTGATGCATCTTCTGCAGTCAATAATGACTATGTTTTTGATGAATACACTGCATGTGCCCCTGATGATTCTGTTATCTCTGAACTGAATGCCTATAAAGAACAAGTTGCTATTTATGAACAACGTGCTAAGTTTGAGTTAATCACCCGTGAGCAGGAAATGGATGACCAAATGCGCACAATTATTAGAAAAAGTAATTTTAGAGAAGAAGTATTAAAACAAGGGTTAAACTCCTTACAAGAAAAGCTTTCTAAAACTGCTAAGCAAAAACAAGAACTTCAAGAAAATGTTAAAATGCTTAAGCAAGAATTCAATGCTAAGGAATCAAAACTTTTGAATGATTTTTCCAATCTAAAACTTTGAAAAACAAGCTTGAAAATAAGTTGTACGTACAAGGGAATACCATTCAGACTGCTCACTTGATCACTAAGATAGAGTCTTAAGCGATAAGCACAGTATTTCCCTTGTTGAGGAACCAAATCCTGAGGTAGTTAAAAAGGCTAGAAATGCTCATAAGGTAATGTATGATGGTAATGAGATACTTAAACCTAGGCAAACACCATCATGTATTGGAAGCACTGAAGAGGATAGAAAATTAGATGATGCATCTAGGGAGAAAATGGATAAGAAGCTTAACGATCTTGCATGTAAAGAGAAAAACATAACGATCAAACCCCATGATTACACTAAGGAAAATTGGATCTCCCTTAACATGTTTAAGCCTCAAACTCAATTAACCCCAGAACAGATTTTTTGGAAGAAAGATATGGATAAACAAAAAGCTAATGTACTTGTTGAAACTAACACTCCCCTTAGGAAAATGCCTGCAGCTACTGTGTATCCTCCAAATACACCAATGCATTTACTTCCTAGATCTATTGCCACTAATAGCAAAACCTTAATCAGCATGTATGTTGTTTATCAGCTGTTTGTTGATTTTGAGAAAACGTGTAAGAAGAGAATCACACCTACAGGGATAACTGAGGGGGAAAGGGGTTTTGAGAAAACTAAAGAATGTTATTTAACTGAGGTTATGCCTTTCTTTAAACAATTAAAAGGTCAATTTGAAAGTTGAAAGTCTTCAAAAGGGAATAAATTCAGATATTAAAGAAATGGAAAAGGAATTTGATGCTATGATTGTTGAGGTCAATGATTATGAACAGGAACTCAAATATAATGAAGTTGAAAGGAAGAACTTGCATATCTTAAATGAGAATTTGATTTCGAGTTGTGTTGCTCAAGATGTGTTTTATACTGTTACTAAGCACTCTATTACTGCTTCTCAATTTCATGAATTATCTATTGCATTGAAAGTTTCCCATGATCGTGTCATTGAGCTTGAAAAGATTAATTTCATAACTAAATGAGGAAATTGATCAGGATGATCACGATAATTTGGTAAAACATCTTTCTAAACTAGAAGTTGAACATTTTGATTTGCAACTAAAATATCAACATCTTAAAGAAAATGTCAAAACCTCAAATATCAAGACATCCTCAGATGTTCGAGTTTGATGCGTGTTTGAGATAAACAAACGTGACGAACAGATTCAAGCTCATTGTAACACGATCAGAAAGTTGAAGGCCCAAATTTCTCAATTAAAGGGTGAAAAGAACAATGTGACTGGCTCCCAAATGCCTCCTCCTTTAGATTCTCAGTATTCTCGAACTTTTCATCTTCAAAACTTGGTTAATGTTTTACAAAAAGAAAACGAGAGTTTTCTAGAAGAAAATGAAAAAGTTAAACGACACTTTAAAGAGTTATATGATTCAATGAAAGTCACTCGTGACAAAAACAATGAAAAAACAACGTCTTTACAAAAAGAAATTGAGAATCTGAGGAGTCATGAAAAGGGAAACTGCCACTTGTCTTTAATGTAAATATTGCATCAAAGTCATCCTCAGACTGCAAATATAATGTGACTGTTAAATACATTCCTCCTCATCTTAGGAATAATGAACTTTTATTTCATAACTATTTTGCTCGCCTTAAGGATAGTCTTGAATGTTTCCGTGAGATCGTTGAAGAGGATTTCATAAATAAGCCACTTGATAGTGAAATTAGGTTTGCTTGCATTCAGGCCAAATGATCTCAAGAACTGCTAGAATGTTTAATAGCAACATGTCCAAAAACCTTAGGTGCGAAAGGTAAAGCTATGATGCCTTGTTCTATGCCTAGTGCCAAGCATACAAACCATTCTATGCCCAGTATTAAGAAAGTGAACACTAATGTGCCTTCAAGTAGTTCAGATCCCTGCACGTCTAGTTCAGGAATGCAAAAAGTAGATCAACCAACTAATGTTCCCATAATTCCCTCTACAGGAGTAATCAGTGACATAAAAGCAAGCGGGTCAAAGCCTCCAGGCAATACCAAGCAATATAGGACCTCGCAAGCTAAGAATGTGCATTGGAAGAGAGTAGAAGACCACCCTAGGAACTTTAAGTTTGAGTTGAATAAAATGAATCGTGTTGATTCTAGTATTAGCCATAGGCGTACTGTAATTAATTCGAATTCCGCTACTATCTGCAAACAATGTAATGATGACTGCTTGATTTTTGTTACTAATCATGAATGTGGTGTGAATGTTTTGTCTAATGCCGTCAAATGCCCAGTTAAAATTGTTAATGTTAAAAATCAAGCTAAGAAGGCTAAAAGGCAAAGGCGAAAGAAAGTTAGAAAATAGTGGAAACCCACAGGGAGAATATTTAGTAAAATAGGTTATCAATGGATACCTTGTGGCCGTAAGGTTAATGAGTTATGCCCTCAATTTGCTAAGATAATGCCCACTAGAAAATGGATGCCTACTGGTAGAACTATTCCCTTAAGAAGTGAACACACTTTGAATAGGTCAAATACGGACATTAGCACTGCATCTATTTCTGATGATTCCATTGTTTCTACTTCTGATGTGGGTGTTCCAATCACTGTTACTAACCAAGTGGAACCCATTATTGCATGGGGTTCCCAATTATCTAGTTATCCATTCTTGTCTGTGTTCAATTGCAGATCATTCAAATCATTATGTGGTACCTGGACTCAGGCTGTTCCAAGCATATGACTGGAGATCGCTCGCGGCTCATGAACTTCGTGAGTAAATTTATCGGGACTGTTAGATTTGGGAACGACCATTTTGGAGCAATTATGGGTTATGGAGATTATGTGGTTGGTAAAAGTGTAATTTCCAGGGTATATTATGTGGAAGGTCTTGGTCATAACTTGTTCTCTGTTGGTCAATTCTGTGATTCCGATCTAGAAGTGGCCTTTAGAAAGCATACTTGTTTCATTAGAGAACTTGATGGTGTGGAATTATTAAGAGGTACTCGTGGTTCTAATCTATACACCATCTCTATCGAAGACATGATGAAGTCTTCTCCAATCTGCTTGCTGTCAAAGGCTTCTAAAACAAAGTCATGGTTATGGCATCGTCGTCTCAATCACTTGAACTTCGGCACCATTAATAACCTTTCTAAAAAGGATCTTGTCAGAGGCTTACCCAGATTAAAATATGAAAAAGATCATCTTTGTTCAGCTTGCCAATTGGGAAAAAGCACAAAATATGCCCACAAACCAAAACCCGCAAACTCTGTAATGGAAGTTCTTCATACCCTTCATATGGATTTGTGCGGACCAATGAGAGTGCAAACGATAAATGGGAAGAAATACATTCTAGTCATTATTGATGACTACTCTCGATTTACTTGGGTAAATTTTTTGAGGACAAAGAATGAAACTCCAGATGTCATCATCAAACTTATCAAACAGCTTCAGGTTCGACTCAACAAAACAGTTAGAATTGTTCTAACAGACAATGGCACAGAGTTCATTAACAAATACTTAATTCAGTTTTATGAAAGTGTTGGAATCAGTCATCAAAGAAGTGTTTCACGAACTCCTCAACAGAACGGTGTAGTTGAAAGACGAAATCGAACTCTTGTGGAAGCTGTAAGAACAATGTTAATTTATTCAAAGGTTCCAATGTTTCTATGGGCTGAAGCCATTGCCACTGCTTGCTACACCCAAAATCGTTCCCCTATACACACCTCTTATGGAAAAACTCTATATGAACTTGTCCATAAACAAAACCTGGTCTATCCTACCTTCGTGTGTTTGGTTCTTTGTGCTATCCAACAAATGACGGTCAAGATTTAGGTAAATTAAGAGCTAAAGCGGACATTGGAGTTTTTGTTGGTTATGCATCAAACAAGAAGGGTTACCGAATCTACAACAAAAGAACTCGAGATATCATGGAAACTATTCACGTCACGTTCGATGAGCTGTCCGGGCAAATGGCTCTAGGACAATCCAGTTCTGGACCCACATCTCAACCTTCTTCAAGTAGTCCTATCAGTTCTATTCTTGTTTCTAATCCCTCTCCTGCAACTCCTTATGTACCTCCTTCAGAAGATGATTTGAAGAAATTATTTGATCCAATGTTTGATGAACACTATGAGTCAAGTGCTAATGATATGTCAATTCCATCAACAGAGGTTGCTCCTATCCCTGTCAATGAAGTTAACCCTTCAGTTTCAATGTCATTAAGTCAAGAAGCGCCTGCTGCTGATCACTCTGTCTCATCAACAAATCATCAATCATCAAGTGTACATCATGGAATTGTTTCTGGCATCAATGATGAAGTTAATCCCTTTGCTACTCCTGAAGATGCTCCATTTGAAAACATATTTTCTCCTGAATCATCATCAGAACCATCTTCATCAGGAGATATAGACTCTGCTACTTCAGTTCCTCAACAACAACCACATGAACACCTTAGAAAATGGACACATGATCATCCATTGGACAACATCATTGGAAACCCCTCTCGTCCAGTATCCACACGGAAATAACTTGCAACCGATGCCTTATGGTGCTTCTTCAACTCCGTACTCTCTAAGGTCAAACCAAAAGATGTTAAAACCGCCATGAATGAATACAGTTGGTTCAATGCCATGCAAGAAGAAATTCATGAGTTTGATCGACTAGATGTATGGGAATTAGTACCTGCTCCAGATTGTGCTTTGATCATTGCTCTAAAGTGGATCTTCAAAGTAAAACTTGATGAGCATGGTGATGTTTTAAAGAACAAGGCTAGATTGGTTGCAAAAGGATACCGTCAAGAGGAAGGTATTGACTTGGAAGAATCATTTGCTCCAGTGGCACGCATCGAGGCAATCAGAATCTTCCTGGCTAATGCTGCAAGTAAGAGTATGATTGTCTATCAGATGGATGTAAAGATGGCTTTTCTTAACGGAGATCTTAAAGAAGTCGTATACGTCAGCCAACCGGAAGGTTTTGTGAATCAAGAGCATCCTACTCATGTCTATCGCTTAAAGAAGGCTCTTTACGGCTTGAAGCAAGCTCCAAGGGCATGGTATGATACGCTATCAAAGTTTCTTCTATCTACTGGATTCGGCAAAGGAGCAGTTGATCCGACATTGTTCACCAGAAAGTCAGGCAAACATTTAATTCAAGTTCAAATCTATGTTGATGATATTATCTTTGCCTCGACTGACCCCAATGAATGTGACCGTTTTTCTAAGGAGATGGGCTCTAAATTTCAAATGTCAATGATGGGACAAATGTCATTTTTCTTGGGATTACAAATTTCACAAAGTCCCGGAGGCATTTTCATTAATCAATCTAAATATGAAAATGAAATTTTAAAGAAATTTGGATTTGACACTTGTGACACCGTTGACACTCCCATGGTGGAACGTACCAAACTGGATGAGGACCACTCAGGGATCATGGTAGATCAAACGAAATATCGAGGTATGATTGGATCCCTGATGTACCTCACAGCCAGTAGACCTGATATTCTGTTCTATGTATGCATGTGTGCTAGATACCAGGCTAAGCCTACCAAAAAGCACCTTGAAGCGGTTAAACGGGTCTTTCGGTATCTCCAAGGAACCATCGACATGGGACTTTGGTACCCGAAGGACACCGGTATGTCACTAACAGCATATGCAGATGCAGATCATGCAGGGTGTCAAGATACTTGTCGAAGTACGTCTAGAGGTGCTCAGTTTTTAGGTGATAAGCTTGTGAGCTGGTCTTCAAAGAAACAAATGAGTACTTCTATATCCTCTACAGAGATGGAATACATAGCCATGTCATCTTGTTGTGCTCAAATCCTATGGATGAGATCCCAATTATCTGACTATGGCTTTGAATTCAACAAAATTCCTCTGTATTGTGATAACAAAAGTGCCATTTCTCTCTCTTGCAATAACGCTCAACATTCAAGAGCCAAGCACATCTACATTCGACATCATTTCATTCAGGAACAAGTGGAAAAAGGTGTGGTGGAACTCTATTTTGTGAGGACTGAATACCAATTAGCAGACATCTTCACCAAAGCTCTTCCTAAAGAACGTTTTGAGTTTATCCTTCCACGTCTTGGTCAAAGAGTCTACAACCAGAAACACTCAAGCGTCTTCAAGAGGAAGACGAGGAGTAATGGTCTTTATCCATCTATCTCTTGTATATATTTATTCAAAAAGCAAAATACAAAATTTCAAAACCCTCAAAAGAAAATATAAAAATATAAAATTTTCAAAAATCCATAAAAAATTAGAAAATCTTGAAAAATTCCAAAAAATATTGTTATTTTGTCATGTTTTTCCTTATTCGATATCATCTACGGACTTTGTGTTGACATTCAAAGAATGTCACGGGTCTTTAGATGTTCTTCGAATGTACATAATTTAGCTTTAAAAAAAATGAGGCGGAGAAAAATGGTGGTTTATTGTCATTTCAGGCAATAACCCGTTTTAAAAGGTAAAGAACAGAGCCATGCTTCATATTATTCTTCAAATCTCATGCTCTGATTCTTAAAACAAATGTTTGTCACCAAAAAGACAAACGTTTTTCTTTCCAAATATTTTTCCATCTAATGATTTCTCTGAAAAATATTTGCCATCTAATGAAAACTAAATTGCTTTGAAAATACCTCGTTCTCTATTATTCTTGTAAATCATCTATGCTTATCATCTGTCAAAATCTCTATCTCTCAATCAACAACTTGTGTCATTGATTGAGGGGGAGAATGATTTCAATCGAATTAAAAAGATTATTTTTCAAACAATTGGCACGTAAATGAGCAAGGTTTATTGTTGGAAAATCAAAAAGAACAATGTTTTATACAGTTGATTCAAAACCTTTGCTAATGTTATGTTTTCAAAAGACACTCTTGCATGTTTAATCAATGGAGTTTAAAGTCTGAAAATCTGATCCTTATCAGTTAAAATGATTTTTTCAAAAGCAAGTCACTATTCTCCTAAAAAATCTTTCAAAATTTAATTTAAATCAATAGAGATCACAACTCTCAAAGGATTTGAAAAGTGTGATCGGGGGAGAATTTGTGATTTAAATTGGACTTAAACTGATAACTTGATAATTGGTTTTATAAGTGCTTAGCAAACTCTCCTCTATTCATGTGCCAAACGATTTCAAATTTTCCTACGCATATATTGAGGGGGAGCTTCTATTTCAAACCACAAAGAATTGAAACGTGAATGATTTATCTCTAAGTGCAGATTCCATCTAATATGTGCAAAACTCTTTCAAACATCGAGGCACATATTGAGGGGGGGGCAAACTTTTGAAAACCTCATCCTTCCCCAATATGCTTTATCTAATTGATTTAATCAGGGAAGTGATGTTGATATCTTTTAGAAATTGTTGATCAAAGAATCGAATCTTTCGTTCTTTTAATCTGAGATCTTCAAGTCCTCTTGCCTCCATGTGCTAAAACCATTTAAAATTATGATGCACATGTTGAGGGGGAGCTGTTTCTAATATATCAAAAATGATTCAGGTACAAAATGCTTTGATAATATATCACAAGTATCTGGATTGATTTTCAAATGGTTTTCAATTGGTTCCAATGGCTGAGGAACAATACCAAAAGACCGACCAAATTTACTTTATGTATGGTGATATAAGGATGGTTAGGTTAGGTATTTGTTCCCATGATCCGTCAGAACCGGAGGGATCTACCCAGGGACAATCCACTAGATAGTGTAGAAGTTCTTAGGTATGATGAAAAAAGGAGAAAAGTGAGATATGGGAAGAGTGCGGACTGAGACAGAGCTAGTACTGGAATAAACCCAACAAGGTTCTAGTTATGAAGTCTCGGTAAGCACTGAAGGGGTTGAAGAATGAAAAAGAATTGAATGAGAAAAGGGTGAAAATAAATAGCCCTCCATTTGTTCAACCTTAGGGCAGAAACCGGGTTCAATTCATATGCTACTGGTGGTTACCAAGGTAACATCGGTATTGAAGACAAGACGTCATGGACCCAGTGACGCACTGCACTACAACTTCCCAAGCCACTCAAGTTCCTCTTAAAAGGGCTTGTTTCATTCTCACGGGGAACCTACATAATCTATTGACTTTCTCTTAGAGTTTTTTGATATTGAAGAAGGAGACCCTATCCCTAGTCTCCGGCATAGGAACCAAATATGCACAATTGAGTCTAGAGCCACGAGATCATCAATAAATCTCATTAGGACACTGTCAATGAAGACTCTCTGTTTCACACAATGTGGAAAGAGAGACTATTTCTTATGAGTCCTACGCATTATCCTTGTGGTATTGCCAGAACATCTGAGTGATATGCAAACATATTCACAATGAAGATGGAAAGCCTCCTGGTGGGTGGCATGTGAGATCTATCCAATAGATCAACCATGTGACAACTGAACAGAAACAATGGGGCGATTCATATTTATGAATCAATCCTGGTTCAGGTTATGGATTGACGGATACCTTTGAAAAACCGGTCGTTGTGCTTAAAAACTCTTTTCCTAAGCACATCGGCTGTGTACTAATATTTCAAAATAAAAGGTGTTTATGATTGATAATTGATTTTCATTAAAACCTTCATTGTATTGCAAAAACAATTTCTATTGAGCGGTACACGATTGTTTTTCAAATCTCTTTTCATCAATCAGTGAATCTCAATTCGCTGGTTCACTCACTTCGTGTTGTCTTCTTTGAGACGCTCCGGTTTGAGAACAGCTAGAGCAGCTGCGAAACCCTGTCAAGGAAATTCTTCGTAATTTTACCTGATCACAGGCAGTACTTGTACTGATCAACGGGGAACCGTGGGCCGTGTACCTCAATTCAACGAAAGTGATCAAAGACACTTTCGTGTACTTTATTGCTAACTGTTGTATGCAGGTACGTCCGACGTTTGCAGCTGATCATAATGAAGCAGTCAATCCATAGCCGCATGCTCACACTACACATTCATCTCTAAAGAAATCATGATAAGTGCTTCAACGACTCTGATACTTTCACTCCATGCTTCTGCTATGCTGCTGCAAATATCATGAACCAGTAAAAGCTTCCGCTACTCTGATGAGAATATATTATGATCCAGAATGTGAGCATGTCGGTCCAAATGTCACAACATCACATAATACCAACACCACAATGGAAGAGTCAGAGATTTATGCAAGCTGATGATCTCAAAGCTGGCTCAAAACTCTTCATCATGTGGATCAGTTAAAGACCCCCACTTGAATTATCCAAACATGCGGAACATGAAGAATCAATTACTACGAGCTACTGAGCAAAGAACTTAATCAAGAATCCTAGAACAATCTAATGTAATATCTGTTTATATTCATTGTAAATTGAGGTGACCTCCCTTAGGGGGAGATTGTTAGGAATTAGAAAATTCATTCGTTAAAGAGTCGGTCACCTCAAGTATATGTATTCGTTAGAAAGCTCGTAGTCGTAGTCAAGTTATGTTAGTAAGTAGTTTTTTAAGTAACACCGTGGAGGATGAACGGGTCTTTACCCACTGTATGCATGATCCACAGCCCGTAGGTGGCGTTTATTTGTAAGACATTATAAATACCCTCTACTTCCCAAGGTAGAGGGTTGGAGCTTCAATACCATTTTTCTTTGTTTCACATAGTTCCCAACTCTCTTCCATTTCTCTCTCTAGAACTTTCTCTCTCTAAACTACTTGTATGCCTCATGTGATTATGGTTTAGTGTGTTTGTGAAATCCTATATCTTACAGAAAACAAGAGTCAGTACCAAAGGAAGTGAAATAGGCGAGGAAGCTGATAATGTTGAAGAAGAGGAGATAGATGTTGAATAAGATGAGATCGATGATGACTTTGTTGATGCTCAACGGAAAAACTCAGGTAATTTGCTGACATGGTTGTTTGTTTATATTTCTTAGATTAATAGATAATGAACATGGGTGTATTGATAGTGGTGGGACTATATTAGTTAATAGGGGTGATTGAGTTTGTAAACAAGGGTGTTTGGATAATGATAAAACTATTAGCGTGTTAAAGTAATTATTGAGTGGGGTTGTTTGGTTACTGATGAAACTGGTAGTGACTATGGATGTTTGGATAGTGGTGGGACTATTAGTTAATAGGGGTGATTGAGTTTGAGAACAAGGGTGTTTGGAGAATGATGAAACTATTAGCGTGTTTAGGTATTAATTGAGCAGGGTTGTTTGGATAGTGATGAAACTTGTATATGTTAATTAGGAAGTTGTAAGTGACCAGGGGTGTTTGGATTAGTAAAAAGGGACTATTAGTTAAAAGGGGTAATTGAGTGTGGATACTGATGAAACTTGTATATGTTAATTAGGAAGTTGTTACTGATGAAGCGTGTTTTTTAAATTAGTAAACAGGGGTATTTAAAAACTTGTATATGTTAATTAGGAAGTTGTTAGTGACCAATACTGTTTGGATTATGAATGGTTAACAATAAATGAATGTATACCTTTCAGGTTTAAGAAGAAGCGGACCGAAGAAAGGAAAGGCAGAAACTGATGCCGGTCAAGAAGGAAAAGGAACTTCGGGTAGCAAAGGTAAGTAATTGTTCATGAATATGGCTGGTTGTACATGGCAATATATTCATTTGTTTGTAGAAAGGTTTCTGTGCCTCCAGATATGAAGTGTGTATTAAAAGCGTTCTTAATGTGTTTTGTATGTGATAGGTGAAGATCGACGAAAAATCATCAAGAAGGAAAGGGTTGTAGTAACGAAAAGAAAGAATGTTGATAAGGATGGTTAGTGTACATTTTAAAATGGTAAATAGTAACTAATATATTTAAATTATAAGTCAACTATAATATTTTTTTATTAATCATAGGTGATGAAGTTGAAAATGTTCACAAACCTAAGAGGAAGAAGGGTGAAACTTCAAAAGGAGAATTGAGTAAGATGTATATGTTCCAGAATCGAACTAGTCCAAAAGAACTGTTCAATGCTATACAGACACTAACGCCAGTTCAGAAGGCATGTCTGGAGCGAATTGGGTCTGGAGGGTTGTTGGATTTTAAATTAGATGGTATTCCGAATAAGCTAGGATTTTATGTTGTTGACAATTTTAATCCAAAGAAGATGGAAATCAAGCTCGGAAAATCTTCTATTGGGTTTACTAAGGATTTAATTGGAGAGATGCTGGGAATTAGGAATGAGGGGAATGATATCATGGCAGAAGAGATCGAAAAGGATAGTGAGATGGTTGATAGCTGGAATGACCAGTTTGGTAAAAAACATTACAGTGGCCATTAAGGCAATGATTAGGAAATCGAAAGTTGCGGACATGAACTTTAAACTCAATTTCATTGTCCTATTTGCCAATGTTATGGGTGGTGTAAAAGGAAAAGGATTTTGTGATGTTAGTGTGCTAGATCATTTAAGAAGTGATAGAGAGTTTTCTAAAATTAACTGTGTGAATATGTTTGGGGAGGTCTCCAAACATGCAAAGAAGGGTGGAAGAGAGACAACAACAACAGTTATTTTTTGGGCCCAACTATGTTTCTAACTGTAAGTTCGGTACTTTTTAGTATATAAACAATGATGAACTATCCAGGGAAAACAACCCTTTTCCAAATATCCGAAACTTCATCTTACCACCGTCCATAATACCACCACCACCCAAAACTAGGAAAACTGCACAGATTAGCATCCGGCCTTGTTGCTTAGCTAAACCCTTGTCAAATAGCCCATCACCAACAACTCATTCTCCACCAAATGTCTACAATATAGCACTTTCATCATCTCCTAAAAACTTACCACCACTTTCACCAACCGAGTCTCAACTTGACACTCAAATCACCTTAGCGGAACTCCTTAAGACTGCTAAAAAAATTCCACTATCCTTGTTTAGTCCACCACCTGCTCCATCCCAACCATCAAAATCTACCCAACTAGCCTCCAACATAAACCCAAAAAAGCTAGTCTTTTTAATACCTCCAGCATCTCCAAATACATTCTTTAAAGAGCGTGAAACATCACCACCTCTACCATCCATCACCTTAAAAGAACATTTAGGCTCTTATCCACTACCAATCACCAATATCATGGACTTTGATCCATACTTGCCAACATTTCCACCACCTATTCCGCACTCCAAAAATCAAACCTACCCGGAGACCATCCGCCTACACCTCCCTCACTATCTCTTTTGCAAACATTGTCAATCCACTAGGGATCTCGCAATGGAAATAAGGGACGAGATGCGGTTCATTCTCAACTATATCCTTGATTGCATCAATATTATCACTCACCAAAACTTCCATAATTAACTCCTATGCAAGCATGGAAGGAATGATAATAATACTTTTTTTTGGGTCATTTTAAAGAACAAACCCTTGTTCTTAGTTTTAAATTTGTATGTGGCATATATACCACTACATTTTGATATTTTATTACAAGGATTTATTTACGTACCTTGGCTTTCTATCTTGTTTCTCGTCTTATACAAGATTATATTACATGTTATGACTAAGGATCAAATGAGAAGAATCCTTAAAATAAGAAGGATGAGAAATAAATATAACTACACATTAGAGATGCATCAATTTGAATTAGATGCATCCCTAATCTTTTAGATGCATCATAATATATTTTCTAGCAAAAAATTAGATGCATTTCATCAAGTTAGACGAATCCTATGTATTTTTTGTCCTCTGCGGGTCAAATTTGTTGCTAGTACTAAATCACATCGTTTTCACTTCAAAATCACTTTTGAAACTAATTTTGATGCATCTAAATGAATAGAGATGCATCTAATTTAAGTCGATGCATCTCAAATATGCGATTATAGTGATTTCTCATTCTTCTCATTTTAAGTTTTCTTGTCACTGGATCCTTACCCTACATGTTATTACTAACATTTATTTTGTAGGTATTATATTTTCTCACTTGACGCCCTATTATAGGGGGAACTACCATCAAGGGGGAGTTAGTGCTTTGTGGATCATTTTTTTTTCACCATTTATTTCTTTACTCGGCTCACTTTTTGTTTCGACTAAAAGGGGGAGAAGAAGTAAAACTCACATACAATTTCAAAACGTACATCTAATCTTAAGTTTTACTCACATAACTTTATGTTTTGTCATCAACAAAAAGGGGGAGATTGTTAATACAAATAAACCATAAAAACGTTTGTTTATATTTAGCGATCTCGTTATAATTTGTTGATAACAATTATAAAGTTATCATAAGTAAAATTATAAGAATACATGTTGTTTTGGCAAAGAATATACATTTGGTCATTTACATTAAATGTTGTAAGATATAAATTTTTGTAATATAATATGTAATAGGATGGATAATATCCAAGACCCATGACCCATACACATGGAGCTAATCTGTAACCCATGACCCATTGCATGACATCATGCATGAAATCATGTTGGGTATTATCCATGACCCAATGTCCATGACCCATGACCCATTGTCTAGATACATTGTATCTTTTTGGGTACCCATGACCCAAAGTCCATGACCCATGGCTCATAACCCATAACCCAAAACCCGGTTTGCAACCCAAAATCCGGACTGCTCTAACCTAGACTGCCGGATCCTTGGCTTTGCACTGTTCGGATTCCTTAGGTGAGGGATCCGCCGGAATCGTGGGACAGAAGGCTTTTGTGCCTATAAATAGTGAGCCATTTCTTCATTGTTTCTCACCCTTCTTCTTACACTCTCTCGTATATTATGTCACTCTCCTAACCTCTGATCATTTGATCATTTTAGTAGTTCTTCTATCTTTTGTTGTGATTCTCATATAGGTCCTCACAAAGGCGAGATCATGTCATACTACAAGTCATCAAAGCAAAGGGTCCTTGAGTGATTTGTCCATCCACAAGATTTCTATAGCAAGATCTTGTAATTCATATATCACATAGTTGTTGTGTGATAAGTTGTGTAAAGGTTTAGTTCTACCTCGTGGAAGAACTCGGTATTTAGCTTTGTACCGGAAAAAGTGTAAGCGACATTGTGAGGCTTCTCCGCCAAGTTGAAGGAGCTTGTTGACATAGTTCTTGAACTCTCGAGTGGGGTACTTGGGGAGTGGAGTAGGGAAAGGAAGGTGTCCTTGTAGCCGAACCACTATAATCGTTCGTGTCGCTACTTTCTATCCTTTTACTTTACTTGCTTTCTTTACTTACTTTACTTATTGTTTGATACTATCTATCCATCCATACGAATTCACAGAAGATCGAGTCTAAATCTTTGAAACTTAAATTAAAATCAGTAAAACTATTCAACCCCCATCCCTTCTAGTTTTCCACAAATACAAATGTGTTTGATATGCCTGTGGAATTGCCACCATATATGTCACATGACCATAAGATTCCCTTGGTTAAAGGAGAAATGCTAGTGAATATTAGGTCTTATAGGCATCCACCAAATCAGAAGGATGCCATTGAGGGCATGGTTAAGGAGTTATTAGAAGCTGGGTTGATTAGGAAGAGCCAAAGTACTTTTGCTTCACCAATATTGATGGTAAGGAAAAAAAGACAATACTTGGAGAATGTGTGAAGACTTCAAACAATTGAATAAACAAACCATCAAAGATAAGTTTCCTATACATATCATAAGGGAGTTGATTGTTGAGCTACATGGGGTAAAATGTTTACTAAATTGGATTTGAGATTAGGTTACCACCAGATAAGGATGAGTGAAGTAGATGTGCCTAAAACAGAACCCATGAGGGTCATTATGAATTCTTGGTTATGCCATTTGGTCTAAAAAATGATCCTTCCACATTCCAATCATTGTTGAATAAGGTATTCAAAGCCTTTCTAAGGAAGTTTTCCTTATTATTTTTTGAAGACATGCTCATTTATAGTCAAAGTTTGGAAGATCATGTTCATCATTTGAAGCTTATTTTGGAAAATATGAGGTCTCATAGATTGTTTGCTAAATTGAGCAAATATATGTTTGGAAATACTCAAGTAGAGTATCTATGTCATGTCATGTCTTAGCATATAGTAGCCGCAGATCTAGCAAAGATAAAGGCAATGGCAAATTGGCTTGTTCCAAGCAACATCAAATAGTTGAGGGGATTTCTTGGATTAACAAGTTACTACAAAAGGTTTATTAGGGTTATGTCTTGGTAAGTAAACCTTTTGACTCAACTTTTGAAGAAAGGTGGTTTCTCTTGGAAAAATGAAACACAAGCAGCATTTGAAGCACTCAAACAAGCCATGATTAGTGCTCCTATGTTGAAATTACATGTTTTTAATAAGGAATTCACCATTGAAACTGACGCATCTGGGGTGGGAATAGGTGCAGTGTTATTACAAGAAGATCATCCAATAGCTTTGTTAAGTAAAACCTTGTCTGCTAAACACCAGTTAATGGCCACTTATGAAAAGGAGTTTTCAGCAGTGGTACATGCTTTGGAGAAATGGAGGGATACTTATTGGATAGGCATTTCAAGATCAAAACAGAACATTTATCTTGAAACACTTGTTGGATCAAAGGATGACAACACTTACTCAGTTGGAATGGCTGCCAAAACACATGGGATTTGTCTATGAAATAGTGTATAAGAAGGTACTGGACAAACTGTTGATGCTTTATCAAGAATGCAAAATCCTGCTGAGTAGTTAAGTATAATCAGTACTTTTAGTATCACCACAGAACTCTATGATCAGATAGTGGAAATTTGGAAACAATATCACACTTTGCAAGACTTGATTACCAAATTGCAGACTAATGCTAATGTGTTTGGTCATTATACATGGCATAATAATCAGTTAAGAAGAAAGGAAAAGTTAATGGTTGGCAATGATGTAACTTTGAGAAAAAAATTTATGGCACTAGTTCATGGAGTATCAGTGGTTGATCATTCAGGGGTCAAAGTGACAACTCAAAAACTATGTTCCATATTTTATTAGAAGAAGATGAGAAAGATATTAAGAACTGTGTGAGAAATTTTGATGTTTTTCAAAGATTCAAACCTAATTTGGAAGCTTATCCAGGTCTGCTACAACCATTGGCTATTCTAAACATCACTTGGAAAAGTATTTCTATAGACTTTATTGAGGGACTGCCTGAGTCACAAGGAAAGGAGGTTATCTTTGTAGTTGTTGATAGGCAAAGTAAGCATGCTCAATTTATAGCCCTATCCCATCCATTTACAGCTGCACAAGTAGCTCAAGTATTCTTAGACAACACTTACAAGCTACATGGTTTGCCTGAGAATATTGTATCAAATAGAGATAAGGTTTTTATCAATTTGTTTTGAAAGGAATTGTTTAAGCTGTTTAAAGTGGAGTTGAGTATATGTAATGCATACCATCCACAATCAGATGGTCAAACTGAGGTTGTCAATAGATGCTTAAAATGCTATCTTAGGTGTATGACTGATGAGCAGCCTAATCGGTGGTGTAAATGGTTACCTTTGCTTGAATGGTGGTACAACACAAACTATCATACAGCTATCCATGAAGTTGTGTATGGTAAACCACCACCTGTCCATATTCCATATATTGGGAGAGAAAGTAGGGTGGAATTAGTGGACAAGAATCTAAGGGAAAGAAAAGAAGTTGTGGAGACCTTGAAGTTTCACACAAGAGGGCTCAAGATAGAATGAAGCCTCATGAAGATAAGCACAGGACAGATAAGGAATATGCATGTGGTGATTGGGTGTTCTTAAATTGCAGCCCTACAGACAGGTGTCAGTGAGAAAAGGCAAGCAGAATAAGTTCTCACCAAAAAAATTTGTACCTTTCAAAGTAATTCATAGGGTGGGAAAAGTATCTTACAAGTTGGAATTGCCATTGAGTCCTAGATTCATAATGTCTTCCACATTTCTCAACTTAAGAAGTGTAGGCATCCTAGTCCAAACCAAACACGTGGTAGTCTACCACCTTGTGATAGCAATGGCATGTTCATTGTGGAACCAATAGCTATTTTGGATAGAAGGTTGGCCAGAAAAGGAAATGTTGCAGAGGTATATGTTCTAGTTCGGTGGGCAAACGGCACAGTTGAGGATGCTACATGGGAAGCAATCACTGAGTTGCAATAGAGATTTTCAGAATTTGATTGCACAACTTGAGGCCAAGTTGTTTCTTTAAGGGGACTGGAATGATAAGCTACAAAAATAATTCAATAAGTCATTTAAGCTGTTTGGCACGTGAGGTGCACACAAGTGGTTTACCAGGCGTGTGAGGTCCATGTGACATCAACCAACAACCATTAACTAACTTTAGGCGGGAAAAATACTTTTTTAAATAGTTGTTACACTGTTAGTTCATTTATTAGCTTGTTAATTGTAATTCTCATTTCTCTCTTCTTGTAAACATTCAAACCTATCAATACAACAACTTTTCCTGCCTTTGATAATCAACTATCATTTCATCAATCTATTCTTGTTTTTGATTGGTCAAACTAGTTGGAATCCTCTAACGGATCTTCATTGATCCCTATTGGTGTCTATCACTTTGAAGTTATGTATGTATTTAAGCTGCAATTGTATCTGAACTTTTCACACCAACCTGAAACCTTAAGGTTTGACACAATGTCCAAGCGACAATATGCGGGCATCCAAATCCTTGTTAGTATACATCTTATTGGAATTATTAATCGTAAATAAATCAACAGAGACCAAATTTTCAGTTGTCAATACACATGCGTCACACGAATATTTTATGTAAACCCCACGTTCATACACCGTCACCGTAATTAACTATCTATACTACTATATAAAGCATTTAAGTTGTGGGCTCTACAAAAAATTAAGATAAGGAGCTCCAATCATTGAATGACATATGTCACTTCTCCAACTAAAAAATAACAAAAAGGGAGGGAGCTCTAACAAACTAAAATAAAGTGCTCCAATAATGGGGTGACACATGTCACTTCTTAACTAATTAATCACCTTTATTTTTAAATTTAAATATCTTTTAATTCGTTTAATTGTTTTATGATCTAATTTCACCATATTTTTTAAAATTTTGTGCTCTTTAATTCAACATCCATTTTGATATATTTTTATGAGTTTTTAGTTTTTACATTTTTAGTAGGTTTATTTTATTTTGATGCAATTTTTTATAACTTTAACATTTATTTCAATCAATACAAACTTTATTTATCAAAATCATTTACTTTTGGGAAAGTGTTTGACGGGTAAGAGATTGTGAAGGTCTTTTTATATGCGGGAATAATGATGTCACGGGAAAGATACGGAATACCCAAACATACACATACAACTAACACATATATATTTGGAGTGTTGTGAAATGAATTCATTAAGCGGGTAGGGAATTGCGAGGAGAGTTTGGTTAGCAATTCATTTACTATATTTATATATAACTATATTTATCGCCGCCGCTGTGCGCGGGTATCCAACTAGTATTAAAAAAATGTGATCATATGTCATAAGCTAGCAAATTTGTGTAAAGAATTCAAGTTTGGTGAGTAGTGACAAACAGCCAACTATGAGGAATAGACAATTCCATTTCAAAAGTGTATGTCGTGATTCTTTTTACTAACAAATGAATTGAAACAGTGCATGTGAGTTGAAGGACGATATGTATATAATGGAAAAAAAATAATTAACTTTTTGTCATGTTAAATATGCATATGAAGCAGACTCATGATAAGCTGAAGGAAAGAAGACAAATGAAAACACAATAAAAAAACGTACTACGTCCACATTGACATATAACCGATCCATCACCCATGTTGTGTACTTTGATAACGAAAATTTCCATGTCGTCATAGCAAACAATCATATTTTGATAAATATCTTTTTACAATACACACGGGATTAAAAGCAAGTAACAGTATGAAAACACTCGGTACCTGCTTAAGTTAGCGTAAGTAGCTCGTAAGACCTAAGAGCACAAGGTATGCAAGGACTCAATAACACGTTATTGGTACGTCACCTCAGCGTCACATCATACACCTCTTAATAACACACCAATAACTCAAACAACACTCCCTCATAACACACCACTAACATCACATGTAGGTCCCGCAAATAGCCCACCAAATATACCACTCACTCACAATAAAAAAAACACACACACACAAGAGGTGCATTTGGCTTGAGCTAGTGGAGTGGCTCAAAACACAAAAGGGTGCATTTGGCACAAGTTTGGCATGTTGGCCGGTAAGGTTGGCACACCAATGGCTCACCGATGGCTCACCAATGGCACCTCATACTTTGTGCTCTAAGGGTTAGATACCTTCTAGGTCAGAGAAAAGCTAGCACCGACTAAAGGTCGTTGGGAGGAAAAAAAGGGTAGAGCTCTGAAATAGTTAACTCATAGCTAGAGTGGGAACCCGATTGATGTGTCACAAAAACGTACAATGAGTATTAGCAATACTCTGTATAATTTTTTGTACAATAGATGTAACAAATCTTGTAAATATGGATAATATACATAGAAACGGAGAGAAAAATGTACACAAGTTAATTATTATTCGTCTAAAAAGCCTAAAAAACTAGATTTTCCTAACTTGTGTCACCATGGGTCCATGGCAAAAAGCTAGAGGTAATAAATTAAAGATTAGGATTTTTTTAAGTTTGTATAAATATGACCGGTCATGTTCCTTTATTTAATTAGTTTTGTTTCCCTTTGTTAAAACAAAATACAATACATTCTAAACGTGTCAACATCTATTCATTATAAAAGTGATTAAAATATCTAAAAGTATAATATCTAAAAGTATTTCAAACTTAGGGTTTTGGCTATTAAATATTCACGTACTTTCTCAAATGTACCGATATGGTACGTGTACTAATTTTATTGTCTAGATGGTACGTGTACTTTTGATTTCGTGCTAATATGGTACATGAGTAACTTTTTGACCTGCTAAACTTGAGAAAAAGTTATTTTTGAGCAAAAATGGTCCTTTGTGATTTGTTTCTTTTGCAAAAGATGTCCATTGTGATTTTATTTCAAAATAAGTCTTTGTGCTTTTAGTTGTTGAATATTTTTAATTCGTTTTTATCCGTTTTTATATGTTTTCATCATATTTTTTTTACGTTATTCTACGTTTTCATCCGTTTGTGTACGTTTTTATGTGTTTTCATTCATTTTTATACGTTTTAATCCGTTTTCGTACGTTTTTACACGTTTTCATAAGTTTTGTCGGTTTTTTTACGTTTTCGTCCGTTTTTCTTCCGGTTTCGTCTACCCGTTTTTATATATTTTCGCCCGTTTTATACGTTTTCGTTCATTTTAATACAATTTCAGACATTTGTTTTCTTTTGATCGTTTTATATCAAAGTTATTATGATTTAGTCATTGTTTAATGAATTTTGTCGGCTAAAACTTAGAAATTAGGTACACATCAAACATGAAAACTCATATTATTATATACAATAATGGACCCGTGTTAGAATTTACATGTTCAAGATATAATTTTTTATTTTATGAACTAGATCCATAAACCTCAATAAGGTTTTTTTTTTTTTTTTTTTTTTTTTTTTTTTTTTTTTTCTTTTTTTTTATGAAAGATAAGCCAAACCATATAATCATTGAAATGAATAAGTGGAGAAATAAAAACACCTAAAAAACATGTGACTTAAGTATTAATTCGTTTCGATTACACCAAATTTTGTGCAAGATGGCATCATACCTTTGGGTTAGCAATTAATTACGAAATTACAAAATAAAAGATGTTGAGGTCACATGTCTTTTTGAATAAACTAATCATGTATTTATGCATTTTTTTCACATATTAAAGACAAATTCCGTTAAAGGGTTTATGCAAAGATACTACTTGATTGTTTGTTTTCTACATAAGTAAATAGAGCGGTGTTAAAATATATCTTCGATAATAGAGGTCTAGTTATATTACAAGAGAATCATATATTAACAATCGATGCATTTGATAATAGAGGTCTAGTTATATTACAAGAGAATCATATCTATATCTATACTACTACATAAAGTGTTTAGGACATTCTAAATATAGAAGTCTTAAAATTTTTAAGACTAAAAACATTTCCCACTAAACTTGTAACCAAAAGTACAACTAATATAGCACTTGATACAAAACAATAATGCATAAATAATCTAACTTATAACATTCATGTATATTAATGTCGAAATTAATGAAATCATTAAAATACTCTAACTCAAAAGTACAATTAATATAGCACCTGGTACAAAATAATAATACATAAATCATCTAATTTTTCTTTTTTATTAAAACACTCACTGATGAAATTTACAAATCATTAATAATATAATTAAAATACTACATCACTCAAAAGTACAATTAATATATCAAATGGTACAAAACAATAATGCATAAATCATTTTATCATTTATACCTTTCAAACACCCACTAAATAATGATATTATTAAAATACTTTTAACTCAAAATACACTTAATATATCACATGGTATAAAATAATAACGCATAAATCATCTTGTCTTATATTTCTTCTTTAAAACACCTACTAAATAAAATTTACAAACCATTTAGCGAATCATAAAAACCAATCTTTTATGTAGTCAAACTTTCTGACACCATCTTTTTCGACCATGCAACGGACCATCATTTACCACCACAACTTAGCAATATAGACACTACTATATGGTGCTAAAACAGCTATTTGAAAACACATTGTATGTTTAAACGGTATATAATATTACACGTCCTAAATGAATAGATATATCGTTGACCATCGTTTCTGTATCGTCGTTGCATCGTAACGCAAGTCTGTTATTTTTTAAAGCAACATTGTGCGGTAAAGTTGTTCCATTAAGTTATCGCCATGTGTTAAGTTAGCAACATGAAAAACATATAATCGCGTAGGCACCCTGCTATAAAAGCTTTTTATTATGTTACTAAATGCGTAAATAAGAAAACAAATTAATTTCCAATTAATAACCTCTGTTGGACATTATTTTTTTTCTTCTTTAAAAGTAATGCATCGGAAAAACCTTGTTATCGCCAAAAAGTATAATCACACGAGTATCGGCCGCCGCAACGCGCGGGTACCCTGATAGTATATATTTAAAGGTGACACATTTGCTATAAGTAATTACATCTGATTTACCATTACAGGTGACACATTTGCTATAAGTAATTACATCTGATTTACCATTACAGAGGGCATCTTAAATAAATTAACGAGTCGAGACAAAATTGTTGTATCTGTATATGATTTTCAACTTATTCCTTAATCCAAAAAAAAGTATATGTCATTCTTAAGTGATCAAGAAACATTTCTAGTTTTGGTTGTCTATTTTGCTGATCCTGATACTGATACATGTTAGTTCAACTTATTTGGTGCATAGTTTCATTTTTCCCTGCTATAATTTTTGCTATTTCGTAGAGGCTTATGCAATTTCCAACTATATCAGGGTGTATTGAAAAAGGGCTAGCGGCGCAGCTTGTTACCCGTTTGCTGTCCACCTCTATGTAAATCCAAAACTCATGAATCTAAAAGTTGTGATTTCTTACTTGTATCTTATTTTCGGTTACAGACATATAGTTTCTCAAATTCTATATCCATCATTAAAACCCCTCGGGTGAACTCCATTTCCAAAGTCTTTTATATCTAAGTTATCCATGAGTGTTGTTTCCTTGCATTGACTATTTTTATATGTTTTGTATGTTTAGTTACTTCTGCCACAAATGTTCAT
Organism: Chrysanthemum makinoi; assembly: GCA_910596185.1. Classification (NCBI taxonomy): domain Eukaryota; kingdom Viridiplantae; phylum Streptophyta; class Magnoliopsida; order Asterales; family Asteraceae; genus Chrysanthemum; species Chrysanthemum makinoi. The sequence continues at coordinate 95,771,808 of OU343223.1, read as the reverse complement.
GAAAGGAGTACATATGTGCAGTGTAGCACCGAAACGCCATTTGGGCCGGCGTTCCCGTTTGGGAACGTGGTGGGAACGGATACGCCCTCGAAACGCCACCGAAACGTTTCCAAGCCGTTTCCCGAATCTTCAAAACGTTTCGTATGAAGTATCCTTACCGTTTCTGGATTTCCAAGAAGTTTCCAATCCATTTCTTTTGGGTTTTAAATACAGGGGCGGATCTACATATGATCCACCTGTGGCACGTGCCATACACGGTTTTTGGCGACGATCTGTAATATTTTCTTATTTTTTGAAAGTGCTACACTTATTCTAAAGAGAAAAATGTATTTGAGTTGTGTTTGAAAGAAAAAATGGAGAGGTAGAAGATAATGAACAGTGTGGTTTTGTCTTATTTGTCTTGGGAGTAGTAAACTTGCTTTTGTGATTTTTTGAATGCATAAAGGTAGCCAAGTAAAGAATCTGGGATGCTTGCAGGAGATGGTGATTCAATCCGTAACGAGTTTTTTTTCTTTTATATAGTCATATTTTCTCTCTCTCCATATACAGCATTCTCAATGGTAACACAATAACATCAATAATACCGTCCACGTCCACGTCAGCGCTACATCAACTTTAACATTTTATATTAACATCCACAAAAAACACCCACAACAATAACATCCCAATAACATCAATAACATTTCATATTTTCAATTTCAACCCCTAAACTAAAACAAACACTTCATTTATTAAAAAACATATCACATTTAACATTAAAACACAAAGTACATTAAACGTTAAACACGAATTACATTAAACATTAAAGATACAACGCATACTGATGAAATTAAAACTACTAAAACTTAAAAAAAAATGAATCATCTGAGACCCAACCGTCAGAACTTGAAGGGGAATCAAACTCCCCATTAAAGAGCCGACGCTCCATTATGTCGAAGTAATTGTCTTGGAGGTACTGAGCTTCCCGTGCTTCTTGCTCACGGCGGCATTCTTCACGCATGCCGCTCTTCCATAATCTCCCTACCGTTTTCTTCATCTTGTTCTAGTTGCGGAGGAAGCCTTACTTAACCCGCTGGGGTGGTTTTGAAGATCCACATGTGGACTGTTCACACGTGGAGTTGGAACAATTGGGAGGTATGGGATGTTTTCAAAACCCACCCGGGAAGACATTTTCCGGTGGTGTTGAGTAAACTACAAACTCTCGGTAGAGTTGGAAAGCCGGTTTCGCAAGTGATTTGGAGTTGGAAAGCTGGTTTCCGGTAGCTTTTCTGGACGTGGAAATTCTGAGAAAAATCTTCGAGACATTTTTTGTGTGTGCGAGTTGTGTGTGTAAATTGTGTGTGTTGTGTGTTCTAAACAACTCTGGTAGAGTTGTATATATAGACAGAGTTGATTTGAGTTTGAATAAATCCCGCTCATATTTGATTTTTAAATTTCAAATTTGAATTTGAATTTATCCCGCCCAAAATTGACCAGTATAATTTAAATTTGAATTTGAATAGGTTAAGGGGGTGTAAGTGAAAATTTATTTGAAATGGTTTAGGGGGTGAAATGAAATTTTTATTTTTATTTTTTTTAAGCTTTAACACGCGTTAGCCCTGTAACGCCCAGGGACTAACGGCGCAATAACGTTGCACTTCCAAAGGCATAACGCCACAAACGGCGTTGAAATGGCTTGTAACGCCGTTACGACGTTACCGTTGGTAATGCTCTTAGTAGGTTAGATATGTATAACAACGTTGTAGGGTCTATTAAAAACAATTAAATACTTTATATAATGGTATAGATATAGATTAAAGTCCTACAAAAACAATCTTTTAGTAGGACTTTAATTTATATCTATACCATTAAATAAAGTATTTAAGTTTTAGAGTCTATTAAAAATTAAGATAAGAAAGTGCAATTATAAAATTATATGTATCATATCTCAACTAAAAAGTCATCTTTATTTTTTTTTTTTTTTATTTATTTATTTAGTTTCTGTATGATCTAAATTCACCATATTTTCTAAAAATTTGTGCTTTTTAAGTGAATATCTATTTTGATATATTTTTATGAATTTTTAGTTTTTATATTTTTTTAGTATGTTTATTTTATTTTGATTCAAAATTTTTACAACTTCAACTTTAATTTGAATCAATACAAAATTTTGTGTTTTTTAATTCAATATCTATTTTGATATACTTTTATTAATTTTTAGTTTTTACATTTTTAGTTAGTTTATTTTATTTTGATTCATTTTTTTACAACTTTAACTTTAATTTGAATTAATACAAACTTGATTCGTCAAGATTATATACTTTTGGGGGAGTATTTGACGAGTAAGAGAGTGTGAGAATCTTTGTATATGCAGAAATAATTATGTCAATATGGGTAGCGAGAAAACTATGAGAAACCAAACAAACACATATACATTCAGAGTGTTATACAACGAATTCACTAAGCGAGTAGAAAATTATGGAAATAGTTGAGTTAACAATTAATTCATTGTATTTATGATCCGCCGCTATGCGCGGGCGACTAGTGTACTATAATGAGTATGTTCTCTAAAACACAACTCCATATCCTAAGCTAATTACAACTATTTTCTTCGTACACAGCATTTCAAGGAGAGGATTAGAAACTTCGTCGGAAACAAGCAGAAGGATGATGCACAAACTTGATTTAGAGCAGCATTTAGAAAAAGGAAAAACAAAGTGAAATGTGGAGACCAAAGTCATAGATGCTTTACAACCTTTTTCTCGATTGTTTACGTTTTAGTTATAAACCTTTCTCGCTTTCATCAGCCTTTAAAAGTTACTCTATAACCATATCAGCTTTTAGTTATAATCAGATTTTTCCTGATTATCAGCTTTTTAATTCATTGCAAATGTAAATGAATTTCAGATTTTTATAGGATACTAGTAAACCTTTGTTGATTAAAAAGTTTAGTCATTATAGTCATTTTGTAGAAAACTTGTATGGCGTTTGGTGACTGGTAGAAAACCTTATGGCCTGTAGTGACTAAAAGATTTAGTCACTAAATCTTTTGAACTCTTGCTGGCTAAACCCTTTAGTAACAATAGACTTTAACTGATCCCTTTGTTACTTACTTTTTTATAATGGGAGTTGATAAATGAGCTTTTAGTGGCCGATTTGTATCTTTTCCTCACACTCGACCTTAGTGAGCAAATGTCATTAGTTTTGTAGTGAGTGGTTCTGCATAAGAACATATATGTAATCTCCTGCATTTATGGAATTAATGATCCAGTATGTTAATGTGGTAACATATAAGAATGATTCATTGCTAACTAAGTGCATGAGTCACTGGACAATTATTAAACCCTTCAAAGATATATATCAAAAGTGATAAGGGCAAAGTTTTCTGGATTTGTTTTTGCAGGAATGTTTATAAAACGAGATGCAGGATCCCGCCTAGTTGCGGCGGGGGTGCTTGCTATACTTTTGGATTATTGTAAGTGTAAATTCAGATGTCGTTTGTCGTAGGAAATTAGTTACTTACATTATGGATGTTGTTGTTTACGAAAGATTTTTCCCATAAAGTACACCCATATTACATAAAGTTGCAAAAGCATTTCCGAATACCACTTCATAAGAAACTTATTTGTGATAGAGAGAGTAAAAATGCAAAGAACCACCAGCATTTTACTTGCAAAAATATTGTTCTCCTCTTTATGAAGCTCATCAGCCTTGATCCTTTCATAGCCCAGCAACTCTTAACTGTGTGCATACCATAGAAAAGGAAGTTAGTGTGAGCTGATCGATCTAGGTTCAAATGTGTATAATGAAATAATACACATTCACTACTACAAAAAGTGAGTTTGTACACGGTAATTTGTCCACGATTTGAAAAGGGTGGAGTTTAATTTTGTTTTGTACACGCCTAAAACTGTGTATAAAATATTTATATTAGCCACACATTTTAGCGTGTAAAAAAAAGTAAAGTTGACACTTTTTAGCGTGTAAAAAAAAGTAAAGCAATAAAACACTTAAGCAACAATAAAAAGCGTGGAAAAAAACTGATACAAAAAATTAGAAAAAAAATTCTACCATATAAACCGTGGACTTTTTATACCTCAAAAAATTCAATGATGTACCCATCACTCTCACCAAATATCACTTCATAAAAATTCTGATATCCCCAAAAACTCCAAATAAACTCCAAATCATTCTAATCGTTCAAATAAACTCCAAATAAATTCAAACATAAATCCCCAAATAAATTCATAAATGGATGAACCCTAATCCCCAAATAAATTCCATTCAAAAGTAGCTTTAACTAGTTCTGAGTTCCGACTATTGTAACCCTAATCGTTCAAATCAGCCATAATCAGTTTCAGTTTCACTTCAATTAAATCAGTTTTGGTAGTTAAATCGGTAGTAAAATCGTTGAAGCAGAGCGATTCGGTATCTATTCATAACGATCAGTAGTCAAATCGGTAGTTAATTCGGTAGTTAAATGGTTGAAGCAGAGCGATTCGGTATCTATTCATAACGATCAGTAGTCAAATCCGTAGTTAATTCGGTAGTTAAATCGTTGAAGAAAATGAGCTCATGATTCGGTAGTTAATCGTTGCAGCAGATAAGGTATAAACTATGGTTTCAGTTTATTTAATTGTAATAATGTGTGTGTATTTGCTTAATTTGTGATTGACTTATTTGCTTAATTTGTGAGGAAAACTAATTAGGTGTATTTGCTTAATTTGTGATTGACTTATTTGCTTAATTTGTGAGGAAAACTAATATAGAGATGAGAAGTTCACTGGATATACAGTGGTAGTGACTTATTCTGAGTCATACGAATATACATTTATGTGAAATATCTGAATAATGTGTGTGTAATATTTAAGTGTAATAATTTATGTGAAATATCTGCTTAATTTGTGAGGAAATAAGCACTTATAAATAAGCACATGGGAAATGATTATTTGAATGTACTTACATTGAAGCTTATTTGAAAGTAACTATATGCAATCCCAAACACCCTCTTATTGTGAATAGATGGACTGGTATATAGAACTGCTTCTTCGATATCAATAAAAAGACAAACATTCTGAATAATAATGACAACATGTACAAGGCATTTAAAGGCATTTTGTTTAGCTTATTTTTTAGCTTATGAGCTTATCTCACATTGGCTTATATTCTATGAGCTCAATTTTCTGGCTTTATTATCAAACTTGTGGCTTATATAAGCTTATTATGATTATGATATAACAACACTTAAGCATTAATAAATCTACTATATGAATGAATTGAAATGTGTATGCTATAGCCATTTTTTTTGTCTTTACTCATAACATTATTGGAATTTATTAAAACCAATAAGTTTTCAATTCTAATGATTTTAGGCATTGTATCGGAAACTTGGTAAGTATAAGGGATGGATAAAAGTTGGATTACTGCTCCAATTAAAACCAAAACTTTTAGAGATGGAGCTCATAATTTTATAAGTTTTGCTCGTGTTAGAAGTATAAGAGGACTTATCAAATGTCCATGTAATAAATGTTGTCTCGGTGATTGGGTAGATTTGGATAAAGCTCATGGTCACATATTGCGTTATGGGTTTTTATCCGGGTATAAAGATTGGACTGTGCATGGAGAGCATACTATATCTGTAGCACCATCTCAATCTAGTAATGTTAATGTTAAGGAAACTTCTTATGGTCAAGAGGACATAAGAGGTTTGGTTCGTGATGCCTTAGGTATTAATTCGTTGCCTTCGGATAACACACAATTAGGAGATACAACGATGGAAGGAGATACCGGAGAATCTACCGAAGGTGGTGAACATTGTGATGAGGGTGTTTCATATAAGAAGTTGTTAGAAGAGTGTGACAAAGAATTGTACTATGGTTGCAAGTACTCAAATTTGTCCTTCACTTTACATTTATATCACATTAAATGTATTGGTGGAATATCTAACAAGACTTTTAGCATGATACTAGAACTTTTAAGGGATGCATTTCTACATCTTAGAGCATTACCATCATCTGCCGATGAAGCCAAAAAGTTTACTAAAGATTTAGGTCTAGGTTACGAAAAAATCCATGCGTGCCCTAATGATTGTATGCTTTATTGGGGTGACAAGGTGGGTCAACAATCATGTCATATTTGCAAAGCTTCTCGATATAAAAGTGATGAAGTGACTGATGAAGTGACTGGAAGTTCAAAATCATGCAAATCCAATAAGCCGGCAAAATTTTTACGTTATTTTCCCCTAATTACGAGACTTAAAAGGTTGTACATGTCTCAGAAAACAGCAAAGGAAATGAGATGGCATGATATTGGTAGAACAAAAGATGGAAAATTAAGGCACCCCGCAGATGGTCTTGCTTGGAGCGCGTTTAATGATCGACATTCATAGTTTGCCTCAGATCCTCAAAGTTGTTGAAACTGCATTTCCTGATCTATATAATGGTGCTTCACCTGCGCTACTGCATACATGTGACAAACAGGTTAGTGGTTTATTGTTTATCGCGATAATTTTTTTTAGACCCTTGTTTGAAGTAATTTATGTTTTTTTCAGCCCTCTTTTGACGCATCACCAATTACGGACCACTACTCACCCGTCATGGATCACTACTCGGGTATATATTTTAATTTTTTTTAATTTGCATGTTGATTGATGTTTTTCGATATTGGCTGAATTCATATCAGAAGGTTAAAACCAGAACAGCAATGAAATATCTAAAAAAATGCATGTTTTGACTTCTGAGATGTGACACTGAACAGCAACATTTATCTAACATGCCAATTCTGTCAAACTCATTTCAGCCTTATGTACTAATTTAGTCAAACCAACCAATCTGGTAGTAGTTCAAACTATTGTAGTAGGATTTAAGATAAGGAAGTAGTTCAAATCAGTGGAAGAACAATGGGTAACTCACGTAGGACACTCTTGGTTCATTGGGAGATACCACAATAGAGCTTGAGTGACCCGTAGCGGTCTCGTATAGACACTCTTGTTAACGAGATCAAAGTTTTGTCCCACCATTGATTGATTGGATCAATGATCCCCTGACGGCTTGTAATACTTTGTAATTCATTTTGTCTAGCTTCTTGCTAGTTCAATGATAATGCCGTTAAAAAACAGAGTCGTGCAGTAGGGGTAGGTCCAGTAGGATCATCCGATCATAGAAATTGGACGATAGTTGCATCTTATAGAAGATGAACGGTAAGTATACACGAAATAGGAAAACTATTTGTCTACATCTCTGCCTTTCAAACTGTGATCAAGAGGAACTATCAAACCTTTGCCTATTTAAGAGCTTTCTCACTAGTGTAGTTTTTAACATAAGGATTACGGGAAGTCTTTTATATGAAAGCTCCTTCTGTATCTTTTCTCCTTTCTCATATTGGATATATTATATAGCTCATTAGTTGTCGTATCTTTTTTTAATATGTTTGCTAATTGCATTCCTTGATTACCTAGATGATGGGTCATATAGTGTTACACATCCACACGTTAACTGTAGCCATTTCTAATCGAGCATGTTCTACATCCGTGCAGGCAACAAATTAATACTAAACCTTGCCATTTTTTTATAATAGTGTCCCTAATTTTTGGACATTTGTCCATAGTTGACTTATTCTCCCTGATACCTTCAAAGGCTTCAAGTTCCTTTGTCAGTTTTGCAGACACGCACATGTATGTTGTCTTATGCCGGGAAACACATTTTTGTTTAGAACATTGTACATTTCTGTTCACCCATATATGGATCACCCAACGTTTTTTCTCATTCATTAGCCATTGATAACCATTCTAAAAATTTCAATTTGTGATAACGAGAAGGCATAAAATAAACTTGTGTGTCAGTTTCTTTCACGTATGTGCTGCAAAGAAGTCGTCTTCCAGAATCATTACCTTTGCCAACTCTTTCTGTCATTAGGTTCCAAAATCTGCAGGCCATTGAGTCCAGTCACTTTACACAGTCTTAGAACTGATGTCATTAAGGGCATTATATATGTATGAATAAGTAAGTATATTGTTTGCAGGTATGAATACTTGAAGACCAAAGATCGACGAAGCTAGCTTTCAATAATCTTTTGCAGCCTCGATGAATGAATCCGAATATGCACAGATTTGAAATATGCTACAGATTTGTGACAATTTCTTTTGTATGTGAATATCCTACAGATTTCTGTTGCTTATTGATCAAAGAACAGATTTCTGTTGTAGTTTGAAATATGCTACATATATGAAATCTTTTGTATGTGAATTTGAATTTGCTACAGATATGAAATCTTTTGTATGGTATTTGAATATCTTCAGATTTGAAATCTTTTGTATGGTATTATATATTTTTTTTAAATGTAAAATTATCAAAATGGTGACAATTAAAAGAGTGTACTTTTAAAATTTTGCCACGCTATTTAGGGTGTCCACCTTTGAAACTTGTCCACGCTTGTAGGGGTGTACTTTTTGCACAAGAAAGTTTCTGGTTTGTACACGTTTTTTTGGGTGGGGCAATTTTCTACACGCTTTTTAGTGTGGATACCTGTGCAATTTTCTACACGCTTTTTAGTGTATACCTTTCCATTTTGTTCACGCTAATTTGTGTTCTTTTTTTTGTGACGCCCATATTTGCCACGCAACAATTAAGCGTGGACTCAATAATTGTACACACTTAAAATCGTGTATATGTGTCCCAATAAATGTGTAAAATTAACCCATTTGTTGTAGTGATTGGGTCCAACCAAATTTTAGATACACGCCCTCAATTGCATAATGAGTATCTGCAAATTATACCATTTAACAAAAAGCATGTAAAAGTTTATGCGTAATATAATTATAGATTCGGAGTGTATAAAAAATAGATATGTACGAGCTAACAAACTAACAGATTGATTTTTATGCAAGCTCGATTTTTGATCAAAAAGACTTGTTACAGTATTGAATAAAGTGTAAGGTAACCTAAAACATCAAACTACATCGATATGACAACACGACTTAGAGCATCCGGTGTGGGTTCGTTATTCTCCTTCGTCGTCCACTCTGGCATCTCGCCGTCCTTCGTTGTGACACCGGGGATGCTCGTCGTCCTTCGTTGTTGAGTTCCAAATCGTGGTGACGACGAGAGGGGAGGCTGACACAAAGTTTTTATAACATTTTAATTTTTTCTTTTATCTTCTTGTTTCAATATATATTGCCTGTGTGTGTGTGTTAATATGTGTGTGTGCAGAAAAAATGAAGAAGACAACACTTTTTCATCTTTTTTTTTTTTTTTTTTTTTGGACTAGGTTGGAAAGAATTGGGCTGGGTTGGACTAGGAAATATTGGGGTTGGACTAGGTAATAATAACATGGTAAGTTTTAAACACAGCCTTTTTGTTTACATACCTTTTTTTTTTTTAATTTATACTTTTTTTTAAATATATTGTTTTGTATTTTTATTTTAATAAATGAATTTAGTTTATTTGGAAAATTGAATAAAAAAAATAAATTGTTAGTGGTGGGCCTCAAATGAAGAGGGTGAAGTTTGTTATGAGTGAGGGGGGTTTGTTGTGGTTAGTTGTGGAAAAATGAGATGCTGATGTGGCGCTGAGGTGGCACGACGACGAAGATACCCTTCGTTATGACACCTGATGCTCTTAAGACTCAATTTAGCTTATTTTCAAATTGAAATCCTGCTCCAAACTCCCAGAAAAAAAGGACGTTTGAGAAGACATCAAACTCGTGCTACTTTTGCTTCAAAAGGATCATAATCTTTTTGTGTTACTTAACAACAAAGGTAGTATATTTTTGTCCATGGTATCAATCATCTACATTGTATAGGAAAAAACAAGCGTGATGGTATCTGTTGTAAATTGCATCTATATATAGGAGTGTTTGGGGCAAGCCTATTCAAAGAGCGTATGAACTTATTACATTTTTAAACCACTTAGCGAGTATGCACGTTGCGTGGCGGTATTTATACAATTAAAATATTCAGCAATTTTTTTTAGATTTATATTTTACAATACAATAGATATACGGAGGACGATAATTTTAGTTTCGAATACTGTTATGCAATAACAAAAATTTTCATATAAAAATTATAGATCATCCACGTGATGTGGTGACAATAATGAGTTGGTAGTAGGTATATTGTAAAGGTATGAGATAAAAGTAGTTGACAATAGCCCGTAGTCATAAGTTATCATTAAATAATAACACCATAGCGACTTTTAAAAATCACTTACATTATACTAAGAAAATTTAGTTCAATGTTTGTTAAATTTGGCCCACATAGATGGATGATAAAAGTAAAAGATTACTTATAAAGATAAAGTAAAAATAAATATTTAATAAATTATGTGGGTTATTTTAAAGAGTATAATTATTAATATTCAACTATATATATATAATTAGCACTTAGCACTTTGCACATTTGCATCATTTGCTTTGAAAAAATCGTCCGATTTTTCAAAACAAATTTTAGTTTTCTGTAAATTTAATAAAAAAATTCCAAAAGGCGCATATGTTGTTTCTCGAGGCACTCTTGTGATTTAATAATATTTTTTGAACATTGTATTCTAGTATGCATTTTTAAACTCTATTGATTTAATAATATCGTTTTCGAACGACTTTTATGGGCTAGCCGAACCGGTTGTGACTCCGGTTCCCGGTTAAACCCGTTGGCCCGGTCCGTTTTTTAAAACTATATGTACCATGAACTTGTTTACATATAAATTGCATGAAGATATGTGTGTTTTATTAGTTTGTACAATATGTATAATAACAAGTACTTTTCATATTAGGGGTGTTTTAAAAGTAACATTCATTAGGTATTTATTGTTATGGACGTTTTTTTTCTTATATTAAATTACTTTGTATTTTTTTATTATTTTTTTATAAAAACATGTATAAAAAAGTGCTTTAAAGTGTTGCAACAAATGCTATTATAGATGTACTTATTAAAATTTGCTATTATTAGCAAGTGTTGAATCTTAATTTTTTAAGCCTTCCTTTTTTGGAGTGTCCCAAATGCTTTATAATATAGTATAGATATAACGTTGTTTTGGGAACCAAGAAAAGTTATGGTTTATTAGTTATTTGTATAAAAAAAAGAAAGTTGTTTTGAGAAGCCAATATGGAGAAGGTTATCCAAAAAAGCTTATTTGAGCTTATAAAATGATAAGTGTAACTTGTTTTTATATATGCAACCCAAACACCACTATAAAGGTATTTTAGAAAGAAAAAAAATTTATCTTTGATATAAAAATATGAGAATGTAACAACTAACGTACCTCTTATACCAGATAATTTAAAAATGTAATCCCATCAGACTGACTTGACGGTTTCTAGAAACTTGGGACAGTCAATTTCAGTAACGGTTCCACATCCATAGCTGAGTGGTAGGGAACGCCTCCAAGATACACCTTCGAACAATTACTCTCATATTCTTTAATATGCATAATATTTATCACAAAAGAGCAGGGGCAGTACCAGGAAAAAACAACCGAGGGGGCAAACTCAAAGTAATAAAGCATGCATTACATATCGTCATAAAATACTTGAAGTGCAGCAAACTGCAGTTACATAGCGTTTTAACGTCTTTCTTAAAAGCAAAAATAGTTAAATATCGTCTATCAAAAGTGCGATAAAAACGGTGACATAACGTAATTCTAAATAAAAGTAACATATCATTTCTTGGGCAAAAGACCACGACGATTCTTCATTTCCTGAAAGTTATTCATAACTACTTCATCGGAAACACTTTCAAAAACATCTTTCTCAATGTAAGTGACCAAGCAGTCATTCAACCAATCATTCTTCATTTTGGTGCGCAATCGAGTCTTCACAATCTTCATTGCTGAAAATGCCCTCTCAACTGAAGCTGTTGACACGGGTAAAACCAAAATCAGTTTAATCAAACGATAAACCAAGGTATAATCCAAGTGTTTCTTCATCTCGACCAGCTTTGCAGCAAGGCATCCAACACCCTGTAAATCATTGAACATCATATTAGTTTTCATGTCATAAAAGAAAGTTTCAAGCTGGTTATCAAGTGCAACACGATCCCTCTCTGAAAAGTCAGAAGGATAGAACTCAGCCAAACGAACCAACTTATCTGTTCTGAAAGACGAGAAGGAATCAAGAGGGCTCAAGCAAGCCATACAACTTAGCAATTCCGTGGTGACCTCATTGAATCTATTATTAAGCTCTTGAAGCACCCAATCAATCACAGTCTTGAATATTTCAATATGATAATGGTGAAGGTTGGTCACTTTATGAGCTGCCCGTCGAGGTCTTCCTATAGCAGCATAATCATCATCCATATTTGGAACGTCAATGCTATGTTTGGAACAAAATGAGTAAACTTCATTGACAAAAGATTCCCATTCTTTGTTTCTCATCATTTCTAACCTTTGTTTTACGAGCACAACTAAGTTCATCGACTTCATTATATCTTGATCTTGTCTCTGCAATGATAATGACAACTCGTTGGTGATGCCAAGAATTTTCCTCATCAGGATAATACCAAAAGCGGTATCAAAATATTGTGCCCAAACCAACAATAAAAGTGCATCTGATTTTTGTTCAGAACTCCCGCCATCTTCAATAACATACTGAAGTACCTCACAGATGGAAGAGAATAATACCAACATTTATCTGGAAAAAGGAAATTGAAAGAGTTAAATGAGATATTCTGAGCACTTGAAGAACATAAGATAATGCAATGATTGTACTTACCAATGTTTTATAATGAGATCCCCAACGTGTATCGGTCGGTTGCCCTTTGAACTGTATATTCTTGGTGTAAGCCTTTACCACTTTTAATTTCACCAATATCGAGTTCTTCCAGTATCTTCTCAACTTGTTTCTCACGAAGCATATCTCTACGCTTACAAGAACCTCCAACAACATTCACCAACCTACTAAGCATAGTAAAAAGCAACGCGACATCCACATGATTCTTAGCTACCGCAACAAGGACTAATTGAAGTTGATGTGCAAAGCAATGGACATAAAATGCAGACTTGTTGTCATTCAGAACTAAGCTCTTGAGACCATTGAACTCCCCTTGCATGTTGCTAGCTCCATCATATCCTTGCCCACGAATCTGTGACATACTAAGCTCATGTGTTGCAAGTAGTGACTCAAGTGCTTCTTTCAAGGACAAAGAGCAAGTGTCTGTCACGTGTATAATCCCAAGAAATCGCTCAATGACATAACTTGAGTAAAGAATTATAAAGAAGATTAACTAAGTAGATGTTAAAGAGATGTTCTATTAATGACATATGTCAACTATAATGGATATAATATAACCTTCTTTGTTGACATATCGAAGAACAAGTGCCATCTGTTCTTTGCAAGAGGCATCTCGACATTCATCTACCATAATAGAAAAATAACCATCCCCGATATCCTCTATAATAGCCTTAGTAGTTTCTAGAGCATAAGCGGATGCTATGTCTTTCTGAATTTTGTTAGAGGATAACTTGTGATTTCTAGGTGCGTTATCTAAGACAACCTTTCTTATTTCTTCATTATGGTCCGCCAAAAACTTTAGCAACTCCTTAAAGTTTCCTTTATTATTTGATTCTTTTTTTTCGTCATGACCCCGGAACGCCAAACCTTGATGTAGAAAAAGCGAACACAATGAACAGAAGCAAGTAACCTGATCTCATATCGGATTCTCACTTCCTGATCTTGTTTAAAAAATGAAACTCCAATATGTTGTTCAGGATTCATCAAGTCTTCACATGCCCGTCGTGCTTTATTATGAGCACTATTTATACCTCCAACATGAACTAGTAATCTTTCCGGCTTTTTCCAATTACTAAAACCCCCAATTGTGAAAGAAGTGTCATCACTTTCATCACCATCATCGGCACATAAGTAACAATATAAACAAAACACAGAATCATTTTTCACACTGTATTCCAACCACGGTTTGTATCGATCAAACCAACATGGGTTAAACTTCCTCTTTATCTTACCAATCATCTTTTGAGGGAACGTGTGACCACGAGGTTGACATGGACCCCTCTTCAAGTACGCTCTTCGGATTGTACTTGGAAATTCTTTTACGAGTCCCAGGATCCGCAGGGAGATCATCAAGATTAGTTTCTTGACAAACCCTTTTGGAACTTTGCTCAATAATTAGGGTTTGCTGAAAAGTTGGTGTCCGTATCACAAATTTTTCCATATCCCCTGTTTACATTCACTCAATTAATAGAATGTCTAATTCAATAAATCACTTTACTCATATCAAATTGCTAACAAACAATGATGATTTTTTAGAACTTGCAGGCTTTATTAGAAACAATGCAAAAAGAGTTACAAAAAGTACAAGTCTATATATGCCAAACAACTTGCATGTACTGTTTTGTATTCAAAGACATGGACTACTATATATAAATTAGCACTTAACCTTGAGCACATCGTCATGCACGCAGAATATATCATTACTATTGTAGCTAAAAAAGCTACTAATATTTGTAAAGATAATATCCAAATAGCTCTTAAAGAGAATATCATTGTTAAAAAAATTAAACTACTACTTAAAACTAGATCAAATATAAGTAGACGAAACTAAAGTTTGTTCATTTGTCTTATAACTGTGATTGTAGATTTGTAGGAGCATGAGCATATTTGAGTTTTCTTTTCTAAGGTAACTAACAATCATTATCACCAACTATGGTGTTGCAATGTATAACCAAGAATAACCCCTAAATTGGCTATAGTAGACCAATAACAATCATTATGACCAATAACTGTGATTGTAGATTTGTAGGAGCAGCAACATATTTTAGTTTTCTACGCATAAATGTATCACCAATAACAATCATTATCACCAACTATCAGTGATGAACTATAGTCAATTGCAAAGTTATGTAGGCAACTAAGAATAACCCCTAAATTGGCTTAAATGGCTATTGCCTTAAACTCTCAAATACACAATCCGATCACAAAGTGACACAATTACACAAACATATTAACATAGTATTAAATCAAAGCCTTATGATTCATGTTAAAAAACAACAATCCTAAAAAGAATCGGGCAAATTTATAAACCTTAAAAAAATTGGAAAATTTACCTTTTCACTTTGAGTTTCATCTTGTTATGTTTATCAAGCTGACAGAACCTGGCCAACCTATCATTAAAATATTAGTTTTTTTCTACTGCACTATTACTACCAACTAATTTCATATTTTTCTGATTTATCAAAAGCCACGAAACATTTTAAAA
Source organism: Chrysanthemum makinoi (assembly GCA_910596185.1). Classification (NCBI taxonomy): domain Eukaryota; kingdom Viridiplantae; phylum Streptophyta; class Magnoliopsida; order Asterales; family Asteraceae; genus Chrysanthemum; species Chrysanthemum makinoi. Next base: position 95,756,627 of record OU343223.1, on the reverse strand, counting down.
TATTAGTTTTCTCTATATCCAATCAAAATTGACACGTGGGAAAATGGTGGGGACAACGGTTGGTGACTTGAAGTCACCAAACAGCCGAGTTGGCAATCTCATTTTCTTCATGTGAGGACAATAATATAATATATATATATTTTTTGTCAATATCCCATCCAACCGGTTGGTGGAATACCCCAATAAACATAGTCTTCCAATAATTCGATCATGTAAAACTGTAACCAAACAGTTTTGTTTTATGCTTGATTGTCGCTTGAATTTCAAAACCCACTTACACATGATGTGCAAAAGTAATAACCGTTGCCGCTTTTCTGGTCTATATTGTCGCTTCTCTTATTTACATAGGGATATTTATTTACATAGGGGTATGGGGGAAAATAAAATCTTACTAAAACACCCCTAAATTTTTTTTTTCAAAAAAATTTGACATGATTGTGGGGGCAGCTGCGCACATAGCCCCCTCTTTGGTACTGCCACTCAGAAAAGAGTCAATAAAAAATATGGCTTAAAACTTCAAAATAATAATAATAATAATAATAATAATAATAAGGAAAATAGCCTTGAAATGGATGCCGCGAACATCGAGCACTCGAACCAAACATTTTTAATTTAAAATGGACCAGAGCGGCCATTTGTCGTTAGGCCTTCATGAAATTGTGAAAAGTGTCAGTATGTGTAATGTATTGTTTTACAACTAAAAGCGTATTTGAACTGTATTTTTTAAAAAAGGTTTTTTGGTCATCATAAGTACATATACTTTTTACATAAATCAATTATTCTATACACTGTCTTCCTAATACAGACTTTTCAAAAGACTGCTTCTTCTATTTTTCACAAACACACACACACACGAACAAAAAAAATCAAAATCCGATCCAAAGAAAAAAAAAATCAGATCCAAAGAAAAACCAAGCTACAAACAAAAAAAAATCAAAATCCAAGTGAGATTATCATCATTGTTCTTCCACTCTGTCACACCTAAAATTTCGTCAAAAAAGTTGTTACTCTACAATTGGTTTTGCAGCTACGTTCGCTCGACTCTCGAGCCCTTTATCAAGGTAACCAAACTACTTCTTATGCAATAGTTTGTATATTACTATATTATTATGTTTGATTGCTAATTAAATTAACCAATGGATGTATTATGTATATTGAGGCTTTCTTCATGTTCTTAGGAGTTATTTAGTTACTGAAATTAGACTCATTTTCGCCGAAGGCAACTGCGGCCGATTGGAGACGGTTGTACGCTTCGAAACGAGACTTTGTGGAAGCCGAAGACATGGTGGTGTGTCGGACTGCTGAAAGAAGCATATTGAGTTATTATCAATAACACAAGGTTTCATCACGAGTACTTGTAACACGATATGCACTTTATAAATTGATGCTATGTATTGAGCAATGGTTTGATGAGGTTTTGGGTTTGTTATAATGCGATATGTTAAACATGTTTGTATGGTTATGCAGGGCGCGCCTCCTCCTGGATACTTTCAACGTTTGGGGAAACAAAGGGCTCAAGACGATCTAATTTTGAGGAAGAGAGATAGGATGCGGAGGTGGTTGTGTTGTACTTGTCAAGTTGAAGAGTCTTACCCCTCAAACGACAATGGCTTGGTAAAAAGCCATAGTGGCGGTCATGCTGATGGTATGTTTCGAATTGTTCCTTTATGTATATGATTCTAATAATGAGTGTTAGTTATCCGTTGTTAGTGCTTTGCTTATAGCTTTTGATGCTCTGAGAATAGGAACTTAATTGATTAAGGGGTGGTTGGATATGTTAGGTCAAAGTGATTATCTGATTATTTATCTTGTCTGATTGTAAAAGAGTAGAGTAAAATTACTTATATACCCGTGTTTCGTCTATTACACTTCTTTAAACAAGCTTAGTTTTCCAAAAACGCAACAGTATCGTAAGCACAAGAAGCTTGTCCAAACACCACATTTTATTAATGTTGGTTATTTTAATGCCAGATAATTCGATTTTATGTTGACGCTTTTACCTACGTTTAATGTAGGAGTACATAACAACAAAGTACAACCTCTTCTCAAGTTTGATCCGCAAAAAGCAGTGCCAACAATAGAAGTGCCTGCACTTTCACTTGATGAACTGAAAGAAAAAACCGAGAATTTTGGATCAAAGGCATTGATCGGTGAAGGTTCATATGGAAGGGTTTATTTTGCAAACTTGAATAATGGAAAAAGTGTGGCTGTGAAAAAGCTCGATGTTTCTACTGAAGCTGAATCAAATAACGAGTTTTTGACTCAGGTGAATTTACTTTTCTCAATCTTTGAATAAAAATGATTTTTACTCGTTCAATTTCTAGCTTGTGGCTTTTATCTGACCCCTATGTCTTATGAGTTAAGGTTGCCATGGTCTCAACGCTGAAGCACGACAATCTTGTTGAGTTATGCGGTTACTGTGTCGAAGGAAATACCTGTGTTTTGGCTTATGAATTTGCAACCATGGGATCTCTACATGACATATTGCACGGTATTAGAATATTTTTTGGTTTTATGGGTTTATAAAAGTTGCAGCTTAGTTAGTATCACATTATTAAATCTATTTATCTGTCCGTGAGCATGCAGGTAGGAAGGGTGTGCAAGTAGCACAACTTGGACCCGTTCTTGATTGGATGCAGCGAGTAAAGATTGTTGTTGATGCAGCAAAGGGACTCGATTATTTGCACGAGAAGGTCCAACCATCGATAATTCACAGAGATATTAGGTCTAGCAATGTGCTATTGTTTGAGGATTTGAGAGCCAAGATTGCCGATTTTAACCTTTCAAATCAGGCTCCAGATATGGCAGCTCGCTTGCATTCTACTCGTGTTTTGGGAACTTTTGGCTACCATGCACCAGAGTAATAATACTTATATATCTTTTTTATATACTGTTAATCTAAAGCCTCACAGTTCATTAACCCCATTTGATTGAAAGATGTGAAGATGGGACCCGGAGCGCAACTAAATTAATATTAGCTACTTTTGACCCATTTACTTATGAAGTAGGTTGATTTGAGTTATGTTCTCACTGCTCAAATGGGTCAAATAAATAAAAAATGGCTAAAAAATGAATCATGACAAATGAGGCAAGCGGATTTAAATTCACGCAAAGGTCATTTTCAATGTATAAAACCTCGTTAAGATAGTTATATAAGAAGTAATGATCATTATTTGCTTAACCAGTTCAGGTCAACCCGTCCAACCCTCTCATTATCTCCAACTGAAATGATGTAAAAATATCAGGTTTAACTTTTTTTTCGTTTTGGTCACATATAGGCTACACCAAGGCTAAGCGAAGACAAGGTTAAACAATGTGTCGATGGGGAGAGTACCCTCCAAAAGCAGTTGCAAAGGTATTATATCTTTCTAAAAACAATAATAACATTTCGATGTAATTATTATAGTTTAACTAACAACATTTGTTATATTGATGCAGCTGGCGGCTGTGGCAGCTTTGTGCATGCAGTACGAGGCCGAATTTAGGCCAAATATGAGCATCGTGGTGAAGGCACTTCAACCACTATTGCGGGATCCTGCACCAGCTGCTGCACCAGAAGTGTAATATAAAGAACAACAAAACAAAACGAATTTCAGTGAACGTTTGACCGTGTCTGCAGCTTTGCTACTGTAGATTTTGGTTTGATTGAGGCATATAAATAGGTTTTATCTTTGCATTATATTTTTTGGTTTGAGAACATCGGATGCACTTACGTTGGGATTGACATGTTACATATCTTTCAGTTTGTCGTGAATAATGGAACATGGTTTTTATGGTGATATATTTGCAACTTTTAAGTGATTTGGTCAACATCCTTAATATTGGTGTTTGGTAGTTTATAATTTGGAAATCTCGTCCAAGTATGGGCCTGCCATCTTCAGTTGTTTCTGGTGCATTTGTAAGTATTTCAATTTTTTTTGTTCAATGGAGTCTTTGGCTGTTTGATACGTTGTTCAGGAGTCAAACTTCAAGAATCCAAGATGTACAATTATTAATAAAGATCAGCTTCATATAGTGGCTGAGGGCCAATACAGATGTAGTGACACAATTAGTTTATATTAAACTGCTTTAGGACTCCTTACAATGCTTTCTTTATATACGCCTTACTGGTGCTTGTTTCAGCTCTTGTTGCTATTACAATGCCACAATGTGAATCATGCAAATGCTCTTGTCAAGTAATTGCTACTTGATATTCTGTTTCCCTTGTAGTAGGAGATTACTTAGCATGATATCAGGAAAACATAATATGGTGTGGTCAAATAATCCACCCAATCAGTTGCCCACTTAACCTTGTATTTTGGTCATTGCTGAAGTATATCTCTTGGTTAAGTACGTTGTGTGTGAGTTATGATTCCCTATACATTTGTACATACGTCAAGTATATATAGAAACTGATTTTAAATCATAAGTTTATAGTCAATGGTTACACTAGCCTTTCACATTTTATTGTTATTGCCAAAAAAACTTGGTTTATATTATATTTTCATGAGATACTAATGTGCTTCTGTTGAGCAGATTGTTGTGATGGTAGTGATGAATATAGTGGCAAAATCAAGTGTAAAAATACCTGCCGAGAAGCTGGAAAGGTAGCACGTCAAAGATTAAAGAAAAAGATTGCAACCTTTCAGGAGGGTCTCACGATACGAAATCATGACGTTGAGCAAGCAAAAATTTCAGTAGCAAAAGATGAGGCAGAGTTATCTAGGCTAAAGGAAGAGGAGAACATACTAAAGGAACTTGTTCAACAGCTTAAGGGTACTTTCTTTTTTCACAAAATCTTGTTTATCTGCATGTGCCTCTTATATTTTACTTTTAAGTTGGAAGGTTTTAGCTTTATACTAATTAATATGGATTGTCTTCTCCTGTCTAGAGCGTAAGGAACAAATAGAGAAGGCAGAGGAGAAAGAACGTATCCAGGGAGATAAAGAGGAGCAGCAGAAAAAGGAAGCGGAAGAAGCAAAATTAAAGGAACAAAAAGGTGAAGAAAATGTGAATGCTGAGGAGCAAGAACCTGTAGGAACTAACATTAATGACGAAACAGGGATTAATGATAACTCTACTTTGGGTCAGGTTAGAGCGGTTCTTTTTTATAGTTTCCTACATGGAAATAAAGCATCATTATCATTATTGATTTCCTAAATCAATATTGTCCTATGTGATTTTGCATCTATTGATGCTTGTTTGCTCATGGCTACCCTCTCCTAGTTCACAGATCACCGGTCTTTCTAATAGGATCTAGATGACGCCCATGCTGACATTGGAGATAAAATGACACACGATGATGATAATGGAAAGGATGCATCTGTTGACAGTATAGAAGAGGAGGTACTCATTAAACTCAAGTTATTCTTCACCTAATTATTTTTGTGTACTGTTTTATGTATTTAACTATCTTTATCTTTGTATAGCATGCTGAAACGAATGAGGAACCATTTGAAGTTGAACATGAATATGAACCTTCTCATGTGCCTGTAAGTAACACAACTTATTCATCATTTTAGAAGTTGTAACAATTGATGAGCTCTTTATTGTTGTTAACCTGAAATTTATCTGTCCATGATACATACTTCATTTATTGAGTTTTCCTTTGATACTGTATACCCTTCATGCTAATATTATTGAGATCCAGTCTCGATACATAAAAAAAAAAAAGATTTCATCAGTTATTCTAATATCCAGCTCCACTTACAAAGAAATAGAGTTTATTTTGCCATCAAACATATTAAAGGATCACTTTGTGATTAATTTAATAGAAAAAGAGGTATTTTGTGTATAATCGGAAAATTGAGACCATTCTACAAAATTTGGGCGTTTATGGACTCTTAATCCATGGTAATGGGCGAATTTGGGCCTATCATATATTATTAACGGGGTCTTTTTGGGTTTGATAAAAATAATAAATGTAGAAGAATGGGTCTGAGTAGGCACTAGCTACACATAGTATGGGTCTAATTCATTTGTTTTGTACTTTGCCCAGATGCAGTTGTTTCTGTGACGATGGTGATGTTCTTGAAGCTGTCACGAGGGCGACGACAAAGATTTTTGATGATGATGATAATGCACCGCCACCATCTTGGATCGGGCCAATGGCAGGAGGCATGCAGTACGGAGGTGGTTCTGTGGGAGCTGGATTCCCAAGCTAATCAAGTAGTTCAAGTCGTATAAGATGGTTCATTCCATTCCGGTTTTTTATAACTAAGTGTAGGATTTTCATTTTTTATCTAAATATTGTATTGTTGCCTTTGAGGATATAGATTATTATAGTTGAATGGAATTAGCAAAAGGAATTTGCTTATGTTACATGTTTGTCATAAAGTTGAGGGTATTTTTGGTCGAGACTAATCAAAACTAGGACAATTATTCATATATCATCTGAAGCATAAGATCTTGTTCTGCAATATCTGTTTTTTTGTTTGTATATCATCATATGCATAGGTAGTGTTTTTATCATGTAGCATTATCCGAATTGCATCTAATCGGGCACATGATTATGCTTTGCCTGGTGCTAATGTTCAATTTGTAATGATTTTATTTTTGATCGGGTGCCGAAAGTCAATTACACTTTTATGAATAAATAATATAAAAATATCACTTTTAACCTGAGTATCCCTTTATTCAAAGTTTGCGAGACAGCTCATTCTCGCGATCCAATGAGCTGCTAGCATATTATGTTTTGTATGTTTTATCAGAGTAAATTGAGGTGACAACCAGACAAATAAGAATTTGCAATGTCAATATAGAGTGTAAGTAGTGATCCATCCTTAAAGATATTACCCAAAAAATGTAGATTACATATGGTGGAGAGCCTTTTAAGCCACCAAACAATGACATGTTTCCTAAAATTTTGAACTTTTTATAGCTTGGTGTCTGCAACTATACAACATAAACAGAATCATCAAAACTATACAACAACATATCCTCTATGGAGCTATGATCTTCTTGCATGAATGATGCTCTATGGAGCTATGATCTTCTTGCATGATTTATAGGAAAATCGGAGATTTCTATGTTGTGAAGCCATTCAAAATGGATTTTAGCCTGCATTTTTAAATACCAAACAGTATGAATCACCTAAACTTTTTTCACTTCATTCAAATTTTAAGTATATAATAAAAAATAAGACAGCTAGCATAATTATATCGACTTCTGTTTGGGCACTTTTTTTCTCTAAACTTCTTCTTTTGGGCAACTCGTTTTGGCAACTTCTTCTTTTTGGGCAACTTTTTCTTTTGCAACTTCTTTCTTTTATCACAAAGCAGCCTTAACTATGTCGCGAACACAAACGAATCTGGCAGCTTGTAAGAATTAACTAGCAATGTAACTTATCGGGCAATACTAACTAACAACTAGTTCCATGCTAATTGATAATTTGCAGTTTAACGAGAGTGATCATGTTTTGTAAAACAACCATAATTACCCAATGCTTATGCATCTCCAGAGTTCAAGTGATCAGCACTGTGAGTGGCTCCATATCGGAATCAGAATGCAATTGCACAGTTGATGTTAAGTGCCCTAAGCTTTGATAAACCTGTCAAACAGGGAAGCTTTTAGTTAGATTGTTCAGAGTTCATATCATGCCTTTCGTCATTCACAAAAACATTTTAACTCAAAAGATCCATCTCATTAAAGGCGAGAAATACATATACATTTCACTTCCAAATATCAAGTATACTAAGGAAGGCGTATATCAGTTAATGTGATATTACAATAGAAATTAGTCACTTAAAATCAAACTGAAGAAAGCATATATACCTCTTAGATGAACAAGACCACCATGGATTAATGAACATCTTTCCAAGTCTAGATGTAACAAGTTGACTAAACCAGAAAGCGCACTTAATCCTTCAGCAGTAATGTTCTTGTTTCTTTTGAAACTCAAACTTGTCAAGTTTGAAAGACCTGAAAGGAAAAGCAGGAAAACTTGTACATATATAACTATTTGATCCACAGTCGGATTAAGAATTCCATTTAAAAGATGAACCGATTCAGAAACATGGTTTCTGGTACAACGTTTGAGCGTAGAGTATGGATGATAGTAGAATTCTAGACCAAAAATGTTTTAGTTAACCCGACCTATACAAAACAGTACACATTTTGACCCATTATAGCATGCATATTTTGCCCACTAAATGATGCTACTACGTTTTAATTACTGAGATGCTTTGATCACGCAAACAGATCAGTTTGACAGTGACCTTGGCAGATAGAGATACAAATATATGAACCAAAGTACCAAACTAAAATCACATTGTAAATTAACATAAATCATCTTGTCTTTAACATTCACAAAAGTGTGTATTAGTACAAGAAATTGTTCGGGTCAATACAAAATTGGTTTGCATACAAGAGCCATAGTATCCTTCAATCCCCTGGACTTCATGAGTAACCACCAAAAACCTACAAGGTCAATAATAGACAGAGTATTAACGATCATCATGCTTCATATTTCAATTAAGGTACACTACAAACACACTCACCCCAGCCAAAAGGGACTCTGAAAGTCCATGCTTTTGCTTATCACCACCATCTGTTACTGGTTTTGTTTGAGGAAAATGGCGAGTGACTTTTGCCACCTGTTGATCATCTGGAATCTCTGAATTCGATCCATTTTCTTGTTGCATCTTGCGTTTCTACACAAATAATATTAATTCCAATAATCTTGTAAATAAGAGCAAATCACAAGAATTTTAAATTTTATATAAAGTTCTCATTTTAGGTCTAATCTCATGTAATGATTTGTTTCATTTGAAGTTTCCTAGTCAGGACATGTTTGTTAGTTGTGACTTGCAAGTCACAAAAAAAAATAATAAAAAAAAATAAAAAAATGTAAACAGAAGTTGAAGGATACCTTCTTCAGTCGTTCATCTATAGAACTTAGAGCTCGAGACTGATCAACTTTTGCAAGATAAAAGTCCCGCTCCTTTTTAGCTGCTGAAAGTTCCATTGCTAATTTTTGCTCTCTTGTGGCATTCTTATAGGCTGTATTACAAAGAGTCGAGTTACGAACTAGAAGACACACTAATGCAATAAAGATTTAAAATTTACTATAAAGCTGAAACAAACCAATATGCATGTAAAAAGGGTACGCATAGTGTTCAGCAGCAACCAATGGGGTAAATTCGTGCAAATGGCTCAACTATTTCATACACGGTTTGAGTAACCGCTTTAAGAATTTGTTTAAGTGGCATAAAAAGCAAGGACATACCAATCTCTTCAGTAAGATGATCCCATTTGAATTTACTTAAGTACTTGATGCTCCAAAGGTCATAATAGAACTGCGACTTTTTCTTCCCACCTAAACACATGCAAAGTTAGATATTATACTTAACTAAATTTGCAACTTGTAACTAAATAAGTAAATAACCAGATATGATATGTGATTGCCTGTGCACACATACCTATTTGTTCACCATTTAACATTGAAGCAACCCTTTTAGCAACATTTTCGTTGGTAAATTCAACCCATCTGCAGGCATACAACAAGTTTCAATAATATTCTAGTAAGCCCATGTAATACACCACCCTCACCACTGGTATGTAGCAATCGAAACCACCCAAATCATAAGAACTTACCCTTCTGTAAAACCTTGTCCACGAAAGCCACCAGCTTTTTTACGGTGCACATGAGCAGTAGGATCTCAATGAAGATATTATTTACATGTATAAAACATTCGATTCCAATACTAACATAACAAATAATTCCAGGTTTGCGAATACACTAATAATAGTCATAACTCACAAAAGACTACAAAGTAAGAAATAAGAGTAACCTTCTGGCGTAAGATAAATTCTTTCGAGCTCTGCATATTGAGACAAAGTTTGACGAAGCTTTATAGGATCCATTCGTGGAGGTATACGACTCAGGTAGCAAACCCCACGCATATCAGCCTTAGCAGCCTCCTTCAATAAACGTCTTTTCCTTTTCATTTCCCGCTTTCACTTGTTCTAATTCAGCCTTCATTTCTTCTAATGCTCCATCATCTACTTCATCTATTTCAACTTTTTCTTCCTCAGCCATACTTGAAAACAAGTGGGTTCTGAAAATCCATGGAAAAGCTTATAAAAATTGTAGTCCGATAACAACTATCTCCAAGAAAATGATAAAAGTACCCTAACGATCATACAGGATGATAATCCAAAAAGAGGCTCAAAGTGGTACATAAAACATAGAAATTCACATCCATCAAGGTTTAGTTTTGTGTGTTCTTTATGAACGTATTTATACTTTCTCTTTTTATTTCATAAGCAGACAAGCAATTAGGATTTTTTTGATACAAGCTGCTTGTGTTTATGCGCTTATTTTAAGTTTTTAACATAAGATAAACATTTTTCAATAAGCAGGTTGGGAGCTTTTTATCTGCATACTGGGAAAAGATTGGATTTAAACTTTCATATCTAGCCTCAAAACGCTTAAAGAGATACGCAACCCACTAATGCCGGTCTCTCTACTTCTAAAATATTCATTAAAGATAAATGTAAAGAAAGCAAAAAAAACACTATCATCCAATATGAGTTTGGTTATCTGCAAACAGATGGTCTGATACATAGAGAGAGTTCGGGATTTTTAATTTATTCTGCTTATGCTTATGCTTATGCTTCTGCTTTACATTAAGTAATTATAAGCTACTTAAAAATAGGTACTTTTCAACATAGCATTTTGATTGCTTATTTTATACAAGATACAATAATACTCCGAAAAAAGACTAATTTAATACAAATTTTCAATCAAATTCATTTATGAAAAATTTTAAGTTAAATATAAGAGTAAAACTATTTTAATTATGTTATCTTTCTTTTATGAATGAGAAACGACCCTCCCCTGACATCGTGAAATATGCAGCAAGCTAATATGCTTGATGACAGTTCAATAACAAAATATGATTAGATAAAGAAAACAACGAAATTTCTACTCAGACATAATCTAGGTAATGAGAGTTATGTGTTAAAACAAGAAAGGAACGAGTAAAAAACCTGTGAGAAAAAATAAGACGCAGTACAATTCATGTTTGTGAAACTTTCATGGTCCATCAGTTTACACTTTTGGTATCTAGAACAATCACTAGGATTTCATCTTTACAACAATGACAACAAATGAATGTGAAGTAATTATCAGTTAGTAAGGTAAAGAGTGAAACAGAACATACTCTTCGGTCTTCAAGATCGGCATCAACTTCATCTTCACTGTCTTCTTCGACCATCACTTGCTCAAATGCCATTGGCTAATAAAGAATTCATTTATAAGAAAACAATTCAGCTACTCAATTTTGAATTGTATAGTATTTATTGCCAAAGAAGATATACAAAAACCATCGCTAAAAGTGCACAATGCCGATAAATAAGAGTAAATGGTAACCTGAGCTCTGTGAGAGTGAAAAAAGTGCGGCTTTTGCAGTAAAGCTTGGCTGCAAGAAATCATTATATAGTTAAAGAAAAGCTTACATAAACATCAACATTATTCTTAAAACTTCAGACACATGATGATCCAACTCAACATATTGACTTAAGTCTGGTAACCCACATGACCTGTATGATAAGCCCCTCCAGTAGCATAGTCACCAGTTGTTGTAGTACCATACTGACCTACACCTCCAGTTGCATGTTCACTTTTCTCCCTTATCTTCGACCCGAGCTTCTGCGTTGTGTCATCCAATGTGTCTGCACCTGTTAGATGACGGTCAGTCGCGTACCTGTACATCCACATCAACACAGTGGCAGCCGCAACACCAAACCCTCCAGATGTCAAGAACCCGGTTGACAAGCTAGCAGTGGTACCCGATACCACTAGGAGTGGAAACTACAAGCTAGCAGTGGTACCCGATACCACTAGCAGTGGAAACGACAAGCTAGCAGTGGTACCCGATACCACTAGCAGTGGTTTTGAGAAGCCTAGCAGTGGAAACGAATTAAAACTAGCAGTGGTTTCCATGTTTGGTCGCGTAACATGGCGGCAAGCACCCAATTTGTCTAGTGCTTCTAAAGCTCAACCTGAATCACCTGCTTCTCACCATCCCCCAGGATCCGCTGAAAGAATTAAAGATATCTCTTCCAAATATTTGGGATGTGTTCATGAAAGTATTCTAACTTCCTGAAAGAATTTCTGCAACCCCAAAAACGAGTTTTTAACAAGGGCTGCAAAAACATCACTTGCCACACGTGGGTAATGGGTACATTACTTTTTTGTTCTGCGCCTTTCCATGCATTTTACTTACTTCTGGGTGAATGCATAACTGCTCCCGTGATCCTAATACAACCATTTTGGGTCTGCATAAGTTAATTGATACGTATAAATTGTCAAAGCAGTGTAATCAATCCATTGTTAAGGATGAATGATGATAGCTGCAAAAACGCATCAGCTTGTCATGTGCCATTGAATAATACTAAGTACACGATAATTGACAGTTCAATTAATTTAACTTCAACTATTATCAAAAAAATTGCAAAGACTGAGATCACTAAAATCAACCCTGACCTGTAGACGGTTCTTTTCAACTCTTGAATCACTTGCCGGATCTGGCTGTGAGTTCGTGAAGTATATACAATTGTGGGAAGCTTCCCTGATTCACCCTGTGACGGCGGACCTTCTGATTGCTTGCTTGCACTCGTACCATGGGAGAAAGGACCCAAACTCTTTCTCCAAGCCAAAGTAGCACACAGAAGACACAATGTTTTCCCAGTTCCAGTAGGACCCTCTAGCAGCGCGTTCGATTTCTGCCACATGATAAAAACACAAATTCAACTAAATAGCCAGACAATCAGACACCAAAACCAACGACACTCTAATTTCTTTCTGAAATCGATATACAAAGACCCCATCGTACTTATAAACCAAGCTTCCACCCGCTACATAATTAATAAAACACTAATGTGTTCAGACTATCTACATTTTAAAGAGACACATACTAGTATCACGAAGTCTGCTATTTAAAGAGGCTAAATACCCTGCAGCTCGAGTTGACAGTAAGTTTAGTCATTATAGACAGATACTAACCTGTCCGTAAAGGATTTTCATAACAGTAAGCATACGTTTTGTGTGTGTTGGGATTTCCGCAGCAATCGCCCAACACTTAGTTTAAATACTTCTAACCTATTACATTGATAAAACTTAACTTGATATTTATAAGGTGCCAACAACAAACTAACGTAAACTATTCGCCACGCGTACACTGTTTTAAACTTTGGAATATATTCATCAAAACTGATTTCTTTTGGCAAAACTAGCAGCTGATAGCAGTGGAAATTGTCGTAAAAGCGTTGGCGCGCGACATTTTGGAGCAATTAGTTTGTTTGGAAAGTAGCGTCTTGTTTAATCACTAGTCCCTTCTTTGAATTTACAAGTGATCCCTTTAAGAACTAGCGGTGCTTTTGGACGATACCTCAACTAAAATCACAAGCCCATAAAGATTAAGTATGACCCTAATGCATTTTATAGTTTAAACATTTTATTGTGGTCCAAATGCATGTGAACAACCCAAATGTCCCTTATGTTTAATCCAACCTGTCAGAGATAAAGCACAATCGTATCAACCCATTTATAAGTCAATGGGTCAAAATCGCCACGTATGTTTTTGATGCATTTCTTTATTAGAAGGGCTCATAAAGTAGGCTTTTACCTTAAGATCTTCAAATTCTATCCTTCATTTGGAAGGCCAAGATGATGGTGGTCTGTTATCCTCCATAACGCCTGGCTCTGGTGGAATGTGCATAAATTGTTTTATCCACTACTGAAACGATGTATTTAGCTAAGCTACAATACCATCTAGTAAAGATCACTTGGCTGAAGGCTAGTGCATGAGAAAGAGAGAAGCCAACCAAACCTGTACAAAGATACGATAAGTTAAGCTTATATATCATCGGCTTGGTTTCATCACAATGATTTCAAATGAGCTATAGTGAAAACAAGGAGTTGTCAATATAAATACCTGAGATACAAAGCCGTGGTATAAAACCAAAGGGAAACACATGAGGTACAAAGTATTACAACAGAGATTACCTACGTGAGTTGAAAATATGTATCATTTATACATGGTGACATGTTCAACTAATTTGACTCGTTTCAAATTTGACTATATACTTTAATTCGACCCATTTGACCAGTATCAGATATAACACAGCCTAAATCGACCCATTCATGAATATATAAGTATAATCAGCCACCCTTACAATAGACTAGATACCTGACGTGATAAGAGATGTTAAATTGAATTAAATAATGATACGAGACACATATATAAACATAACCCTTTTTTGTTTACCCACCTATCTGATGTAGGGTAAGCTTCCATTGGATTATCTTCTTGTCGTCCTCCTTTGGACACGACATGGCTGAATCTGATGCTCCACTATTCCCTCAATACAGACCTACAAAACAAAACAAAACAAAAATAAGCATTTCATCAAACACCTTATCTACATTAACTCAAAAGCCAAAAAAAAACACCCAATCCACCAACAATTAAAACACATCAAGAAAATTTAATTATACCATAGATAGTATAACAATCTCAAACATTTTATAAGGGTGATTGTAATTAAGATGTGCTTACTGATTTTTATTTTTTTTATTTTTTCATAAGTACATGTGATGTGGGTTAAAGTTTGGGATTAATGAGAGATCTGGTTGTTTTTGGAATTGAAGAATGAATGTTGGTGTGACTGAATTTGGGGTTTTCTAATTTTCAATTTCAAAATCGGGTTTTGGATTTGGCAGTGTTGTTGTGTACTTAGATGAACATGAAGATGGATCTTAATTGTTGTTGATGTTGTATATCCACAAGGACTTGGATTGGATTTTGCGTTGGTGCTTGATTTTTTTTAATTAGAAATGTAAAATGACTAAAATATCCTCGTGTATAAATACAAGTTGCCCCAAAAATATAAAGTTGCCAAAAAAACAATACAAGTTGCCCAAAAAACAATACATGACATATACTTTCAAAATAATGCACTCACTGTGTCATGTTGTCGGACACATTAAAATGGTTGGGTCCAAGAAAAGCGGTGGGCAACCTATCTATTTTCGAATTTTAAAAGGGCGTGGTCCATAAAGTGATAAGCCTCAGGGCGCGCGGTCTATTTAACTAATTTTCCCTAATAATAATAATAATAATAATAAACTAGCTTTACACACCTCTCTTATAAATGTGCATGTAGGACCTTAAATCTATCAACCTTATCACACAAATACCACGTTACGCGTATAACTCGTTCAACACAAACACAAACATATGCGTAAATAAATAAGGAAAGATTAAGGTGATGGTGACTTGATATGTAAACCTTGTATGTGAAGAGAGAAATATGAACACAATAAGTTGTATTGCTCCAAAGAAAACACACACACACACACTCAAGCACACACCTCAAATGACTCATTTGAGGTGTATTTATAGTACAAGTGACTTGATGCCCTAAAAGGCTTTCCATGGGCTTTCATGGGCTTGGACATGGGTTGGATTGGATATAAGGCAAGCTTAACTAAACGAATACCCATTTAGCTTAGTCCAATCCACGAGCCCGGTGACTATTCTAGCATGATATCTAATACACGTTACAAAGTTCCTAATCGTGAATGACCATCACTTCTAATAAAAACTATTAAGGATAACAATCTCCCCCTAAGGGGTGGTCATTCGAAAGATGCTCCACTTGATAAGATCTTTACTTTTCTCGAGCTTGAACTTTGTGTGTAGATATAGAATAGTCTTGATTCTTTGTTCCATCATGCTTTGTGATCAGATAATGTGGTTGTCTGCCATTGTCAACTTCGTTGGTTAGGTGTCTCCACGTCATTCTCCACCATGCTCACACTTCTATTTGTCTTTTGGTTACTAATGATGTAGTTCTCGAGTCTTTAAACTTTGTAGATTCTTTGACATTGACGAAGAATCATCTTTAACTTTGAGTAGCCTTTGATTTTGATGAGAACTTTCATGTGTTGTTGGTATGAGCATGTGGATAGTCTGCACGCGATCAATCCGCTCCAGAGCTTCCATAAGAAGAAAACATAAAACAAGTTAGTAATAAGCGGATTCCGGCATTTACAAGTTTGAATTTCGAGGGTGTTAACAAAGATAGTGTGAAAACACGCTCTAATTCTCACAAAGGCCGCTGAACTGAGTCCCACAAGTGAGATAACACGATATACCGAAGTACACCTACAGTTCAGATGAGTCGCTGAGGTACATCGAAGCATCACCCCACGACTGTCAGACCGCTTGAGATACACTAAAGCGTAATCCACGGAGTTACCGGAGTGACCCTGCCGTGTCGCTTTGATGTTGACCCGGCAAGAGTTTCCATTCAATCACCAAGATCACAGATGTGAAACTTCTCATAAATGTTCGCAGATTGCTAAGATCCGTGGACTCTAGAATATATAACGTGTGTCCTTATTGATGAACAACAAGCGATGTCATGTCATGTGTTCCTATGAGATCTTTTGATGAATCTCGTGGCTCTAGACTCAATAGTGCATTTTGGTTTTCCTAAGCGGAGACTAGGGAGAGGGTCTCCTTCTTCAATACCAACCATCTCTAAGAGAAAGTCGATAGATTATGTAGGGTTCCCAGTGAGAATGAAACAAATCCTTTTGAGAGGAATTGAGTGGCTAGAAGGTTTAGTGTAGTGCATCACTGGGTCCATGACGTCTTTGTCTTCAATACCAGTGTCATCTAGTGACAACCAAGAGTGTGATGAATTGAACCCGGGCTACGCCTCTAAGGTTGAATATGGAGGGCTATTTCTTTTCACCCTTTTTCATTACATTTTTTTTTAATTCTTCATCCCCTTCTTTCTCCTTTCTCACATTACTCCTTTTTTTCAATCATTCCTAAGGACTTCTAATACTAACTATTTGGGATGTCCTTGGGTAGATCCCTCCTACCGGCCTCGGATCATAGGATGAATTTCCTATCCTTAGTCACCTTATAACTCCATGATTGTCCCATGTTGCCATAAAACCATTTTTCTTGAAAATCTCACAGAGTGTTTATGATAGAAAACATGTTTGAAACACTCAGAGAGTTTTATATTTTCGAAACACTCCCTTCACATGTGCTTATAAGTTTTGACAGAATCGCACATAGAGGGTAGAGTTCGCCCTTTTTGAATTGATCGGCTCATGATAGACAATTCCCCACGAGACACGGTTACATTGCCTAGTGAAAGAGTTCCATTGTCAGCTTTTAGGTGACAACTAGCTCTAATAACTAACTTGAAGTTGTAAACACTCTTTGAAAAGGAGGTTAGACCCATGAAGGTGCATATCTATCACAAGTTTCTCGAGATGGTACATATACTAACTTAGATTCCCGTCAATTCATTGGTTTCGTTTGAGTCGAGCTCATTTTGAGATTCAAACAACGATCATTAAACTTTTTGATCACATTTTAATCACGTCTCCTCCCTCCCAAAAATAGCATATTCGTGATATTTTGATATCAACGGATTAAACAACATTTTAGAATCTTTTGGGGAGACAAACGGATTTGATTTAAGCATGAATTTGGAACATTTTAGTTTTATACTCCCCTTTAATAAAGCATAATCAATTAAAGGTTTTAGAGGGAGTTATCTTGAGCACAAAATATTTTGAAAGATTTTGAAAATCTTTTGAACAATCTTGAAAAGGTGCTCAAGATGATGATGATTTCTCACCGCTATTAAAATGTAGTGCACTCAAGCGCATACACTTGATTTTCATTAAAAAGCACGAGTTTTGATTTGAAAATAATCAAAAGTCATCATTTTGGTCCGGGTTTCGTACTGAAGTATACGAAAGCCATTATTATGAAGAAATTTTGAGAAACGACATGTTTTAGAAAACAATTAAAGAACTCTCGCTTAAGCATCTGTACATACCCGTATCATTGTTGAATGACATTTCTAGAAACGTACAGAATATCGATTATACGAGAGACATGTCGTGAGAAGAATATTTTTGGATTTTTGATTTTATAATGTTTTTGAATTTTTTGAAAGATTTATATTTTTATATTTTGCTTTTGTTGGTTTTTCAAATTTTGTATTTTGTTTTTCAAAAATATTTACAGCGAAGCTTTTTGGAAAAAAATCATTTTCAAGAAGATTTGAGAAGACTTTCTAACTCCTTAGGGGTTAGGCTTCGCATTCCAATTCGTCGAACTAAATAGTCAAACCTTTCGTTTGGAAGGGCTTTAGTTAATAGATCGGCGAGTTGGTAATCTGTCTTCACGAAGAATAATTCAACAAGCACCATTTTCGACGTACTCTTTGATGAAGTGATAGTGGACACTGATATGCTTAGTCTTTGAGTGATGAACAGATTGCATGATATGGCTATGGCACTTTTCGAGTCACAATACATAGGTATTTTATCGAAAGTAAAGCCATAATTTGTGAGTTGTGTTCTCATCCATAGAACTTGAGCACAACACGCAGATAGAGACACATACTCACCGTTGAAAGTGCAAGTAATCTTGTTTCTTTGAAGACCAACTTACTAACTTTTCACCCTAAAATTGTGCTCCTCCGGATGTACTTTTGTCGTAACTTGATCACCTGCGTGGTCCGTGATCCTAAAAGGCTATTAGATCAAATCCGATTCCTTCGATACCAAAGTCCCATGTGAATGGATGTCTTCAGGTACCAAAGATCCTTTTAACCTCTTTGAGGTGCAGTTCGGTAGGCTTTGCCTGAAACCGTGCTAATAAGCAAACAAAGAAATGAATATCGGTCGACTAGCAAGTGAGGTACATGAGAGAACCAATCATGCTACGATATTTCTTCGGATCAATAGGTTTCCCAAACAAATCGGCTCCAATTTTTGGTGAAGTTACCATTGGTGTTCGACATAATCACAATTATCCATACCATGATTTTTCAAAATCTCGCTTGTGTATTTAGCTTGATTTATAAAAATTCCACGAGGGGAATGATGTATTTGTAAACCAAGAAAGAATTTTAGTTCCCCATCATGGACATTTCAAATTTGCTTTTCATGAGATTTTCAAAATGTTTTGAAAGATTCGGATTAGTGGACCCAAAGATGATGTCGCCCACATAAATCTGAACAATCAAAATGTCGTTTTGCATTTTTGTGTAAACAAGGTAGGATCAACTGTTCCTTTGGTGAAATTGTTTTGGATAAGGAAAGAGGACAATTCGTCATACCACGCTCTCGGAGCTTGCTTTAATCCATAGATTGCCTTTTTGAGTTTGTAGACGTAGTCCGGATGTTCCATGTCGATGAAGCCTTCGGGCCGACTCACGCACACTTCTTCTTTCGTGAGTTCCATTCAAGAACGCGGTCTTAATGTCCATCTAATAAACCATGATGTTTTTGTGAGCGGCGTAGGCTAAGAAAATCCCGACGCTTCTCAAGTCACGCTACGGCGTGAATGACTCTTCAAAGTCTATCCCTTCTTCCTGTCTATATCCTTTGGCCACAAGACGAGCTTTGTTGCAAATTACAGGTCCATCTCTTCATCCCTTTTGTTCTTCCATAACCATTTGAGATCAATGACTAGAATGTCAATTGGTCTTGGAACCATATCCCAAGAGTCATGTAGACGGTATTGAGAAGTTCCTCCCGTGACGCTTCTATCCATGCGGGATCTGCCATTGCCTCGCGAATGTTCTTTGGCTCTATATTGCTAATTGAGCAAAGGTAAATGCATAAGTCGCAATCGGTGGCAAGTTGGCGCCTCGTCTGAATTGGCCTTGAAGGTTCACCAATAACTTGTTCAATTGGGTGGTCTTTGTCCACTTCAGAGTAGAAGGATACCGTTGGTTATAATGTATGAAGTTAGATGGTTCTCGTAAGCTTGAAGAAGATTCATCTGATTCCGTAGCAAACGGGTTTTCAAATAAGTCTTCATCTAACGTTGCATCGTTATGGTTTTGGTTTTGCTCATCAACCGGTAGAACGGGTGTAATAATCTGTAGTAGATGTAGATGATGTAGTGGAGTTGGTGCATTGGTTTCGCCGCTGTAGATGCATCTTCGTTGGTGGTGGAGGATGATTTTGAGCGGTGCGTGGAATGATGGTTTGATGCATTTGTCGAAGTTCCACCATAGTATTCATCGAACATTAACTCAAGGAAATTCTCCCATTCTTGTTCTTTAGGATTGTCAAACGAAGTTGATTGTGCTCTTTGAGATACGAGTCCTAAAATGATGTGTCCAAAAGTCTGCTGGTTTAGTGCGGGTTCTAGAGCGAGTCTCTCAGAAGCTATATGTGAAAGTTCATCAAATTTCACATTCATCGTCTCCATGATCCTCCTAGTTCTTCATCGTTATACACCCGAATTCTCTCGAAGTTATCTCAATGTCCAATGAAGATTCCAATATCACCTTTAGCTTTCAATTTTCAAGATCTTCTCCATCATTCGTAGGATAGCACAAAGCGCCAAACACGTGAAAGTAAGAGATATCCGGTTTTCTCTTGTTCACAAGCTCATATGGGGTTTTATTGAATCTTGGATGGATGAGGGATCGGTTCGAGTGAAACAAGCAAAGGCAACAAAAGATCAACCCATAGAAATAACGGTGCACTAGAATAGATTAGCATTGTGCAAGCAGCTTCCACAAGAGTTCTATTTCTTCTTTCAACTACCCCATTCTACTGTGGAGTTCTAACAACCGATGTCCTGATGTGTGATTCCAATATCTTCAAAATAAGTTCTTAACTCCTGATTAGTGAATTATGTGCCGTTGTCTGTTCTTACAACCCTTACTCGAGTTTGAAGAAGTACTTGAATACGCTTCGTAAAGGTGATGATGATGCCTGGTGCTTCGTCATTTGACCTCAGAAACTTAACCCATGTATATCTTGAATAATCATCGACGATAACAAGAATATACTTTTTCCCATTAATGCTTTCAACTCTCATTGGGCCACATAAGTCCATGTGCAACATAAGCAACTTTGCTTCCGAACTAGGTACGGATTTGGGTTTATATGATGCTCTTTTTCTTTTTCCTTGTTCGCATGATGGACATAAGTGATCCTTGGTGTATTTGAACTTTGGAAGTCCGTTGACGATGTTGTCTTTGGCAATATTGTTGATGGTGTCGAAATTGAGATGGGATAACCGTTGTGCCACAACCGTGACCGAGTTCCGGATGCTCGTGTCATAAGACATATTGGTGATGAAGAGGCCATTAGATTGATGTCGATAGCATACAAGTTTGTATCCGATTCCCGTTAAGAGATCGCCATCCAAGTTTCTAATGAAGCAAGCATTTTTCCTAAAAGCAACCTCTAAATCAGATCACGTAACCGCCCGACCGAAAACAAATTGTGTCCCAATCCTTCAACATAGTAAACCCAAGTGATCAAATAATTTCCAAAAGGTAGATCTCCATAACCCATGATAGTTGCTACATGATCATTTCCAAAACGTACGGTTCCCATGAATTTCCGCACGAAATTGATCGCCAGCCTTCAGATTCCTGGTTATGTGCTTGGAGCAACCCGAGTCGACAATCCAAAGACAAATTTCGATAACCTCGCCAAGAATGTAAAAAGAATATTGTGGAAACCGCTTTTGATTTTGGTTCCTTTGGGTTAGAGGTAAAACCGATCACACTCAATGAGGTTTTCTACTGGGAATTCGTTTATCACTCATTTTACCATTCTGGAGTGTGAAAGTTCTACCTGTAGGTTTCCAAATATCATCCCTAAAGTATACACTATAGTTCCTGTCAGTAGTGTAAAGCCTAAGTTTTGCAACTAGTCTTCCTACTCGTTTAGCGTAAGATCTTTTGGAACGCTCTTCTAACAGTGCTTATCATTCACATTTTTAGAAACATAATCATCTTGAACATTAATTAAAGATTTCTTGCAAGTTAAACAAAGAGATTCAACACATTCATTAGACTTAGCAAGTTTCATAGGTTCAAGACATTCAGATGAAATGTCTTTCTTATTCCAAAATGGTAAATTCCTAGGGTGTTCTTCTACTTTCTTCTCTTTATTCAAGCTACTACTCCTAGAGGCGGCCGAGACTCTATTGTTCCTTGTATTGCTCTTAAGCTTTAGTCTGCTGCTCCTAGAGGTGCTTTCTAGTCCTGCAGAAGGTAAGGCACACGCATTAGGATTCACATTTTTATGAAGGGAGGTGGTTTCACCTTTCCTAGTCTTTTTAGAGTGCTTTTCTAAACTTATGTCGCTTTGCTCCATATGTTTTAGATGGAGGCGCATTAGTGGTACTAATCTTAAAAAGGCCAGGTGCTAAAACTTTTGGTTTCTCGATAACCGCTTTTCCTTTATCAACATGTTGTTTAGGTAGGGCGTGGAGTGACCGGTTTTATGAAACATTTTCTCATTGACTTTGGAGGAGGCATAGAAATGACATTTTGGTTTGGAAACCGGTTTGGGATCATTTGCTTTCTCCTCACCAATGGTTTTGTTATCACAGTTTCCACTACCTTTCCTTTTTGACTTTCCAGCTGAGCCCTCAAAAGATCATTTTTCGCTTTCATTTCATTGTAGGCACGCTCATACGACAATTTGTCATATTTGCATTCCTCAGCTTTTCGATCAAGTTGTTTAAAATATGACACATTTTATTTTTCAAGTTTTTCAAGAGCTTTTTCATATTTTGAAACAATTTTGGAGGTCTCAGATTGGAGTCTTTCATGATCTTCAATGTAATATGTTTGCAAAATGATGGACATAATATCAATGAGTCGAACATCTTCAAGAGAGAATCATTCATATTTTCCAAAACTTTGATGTGTTCAACACTTTCATTAGCTTGCTTTACCGTGGATTTATGGTCTTGACAAAGTCACCTGTTTCTTTCAAAAATGCTTGTTCAAAATGAATTACCCTTGAGTTGATGTTATTCATTGAGGGCAATTTGAGTTTCAAAAACTTTTTCTGTTCATTATCAAAACTATTGAACCAGATGTTTGTTGTAATATTGGTTTTAGTTTTAACAATCTCTTGAAGATCCGCAATTCTAGTTTTCACATTTTCTAAAATACTTCGCGCATCACTTGTGTTAAAAGGATTGCTTGAAGACATTTGTTCAATGTTCAAAAGAGATTTGGAGACAACAACCGGTTTTGAAACCGATTTTGAAACCGGTGTTGACACTTTGTTTGAAACACTTTGTGTGGAAAACGTTGATTGTTCTTTATGAGAAACAAACGAAATACCATTAATTTTGTTCCATTTGTTATAATCAATTGGTTTGATTTCGGATGTTTTGTTTCATTTTTGATCTACTCTCCTCGATAGTTCCAACGCTTCAAGAGAATCATGTACAATTATGGGTTCATGCAAAGGTTTTCCATTGTTCAACACATTCGCTTTTTCTCGAGCTTTCTTGAGGAAACAAGGAGGTGTGTTGCCAAGAGCCATTTTATGCACAGTATGAAAAATCGGATTTACTTGATTAGAAAGCATCTTGTTTGTTTTTTCGGAATGACCCGTTGTAAGAAGCAAATTTTCCAATTTTTTGATAGTTTCATTTTTATCCGGAATTTCATCAAGAAGAGAATCTTCTCGCTTTTGAAAAATCAAGAATCAACTCTTTCTTTTCTCTTTTCAAGATCGAAAATAGTGCTTTTTGTTTAGAAAGTTTGTCATTTAGTTCAGAAATTTCCTTGTTTAAAGATTTTATTTTCAAGTTCAAATTCACATCAAGTGTGTCATACTTGAGTTGCAATTGTTTTCTCTTAAAACAGAATCTCGATAACCAATTTCTAATTCGATAGTTTGTTTGTATGAAATTCAAAAGCTCTTGCGTTCTCTTTGTAACTCTCAAGCTCAGCGGTCAATTTAGCATTCGCGGCCTTAACTTCGCGATTGACCGCTTCTAACTTTCTCAATTTCAATGCCACAGTTATTGATTAATGATTCAAAATAAGCATGTGTTTCCTCATCGGTCAGATTTTGTGCCACACGCCTCCACTAGGATCCACATATGAAGTTTCAGAGTTAGTATTGCTACAACTCGGATTGTCCATGTATGTATCATAAGTAGGTGCCGGCGTCACGAATGATGTTCGTCATGATTAAACACATCAAATATGACATTGTTATAGCATGGATCAATGATTGGTACCTCGGATATTGCGTTGGCGCATAGACGGAGGTGCGTCGAGTCGATGTCGTGCACTTAGTCTCCTCAAGATTTGCCATGAAGATGCAGTTTGCATTGAGTTCCTCGAGGTCTTCCAAATCATCCATAATAGCCATAAAGTCATGTTCCTCAAGACTCAATGAAGGCCTCTTGCTTTTCCTTTGTACCAACAAGATAGCTTTCTGAAGATACGCAAGATCCTTCTTTTTCAGCTTAGTAGGACAATTCCTTGCCATGTGACCCACTCCTTGACAGTTATAACACTTAACCGATTACCCGATTCACATTTCCATAGTTCCCAACGACCGAGTCGCAACATTCCTATTCAGATTACCCACTGCTCTATTCCCAACATTCTGTCCCATCTGATTTCCAACATTCTGACCCAACTGATTACCCCGATACGGAACCGCCTGATTACCCATACGAAATCCAGTAGCATATCCTTGCTGATTCCCAATAACTCCAACCATTTGACCTTGATTACCCATATTCACACCCGTCAGCAATTTTCCTGTTGCGAGTATTTGATGAAATCCTTTGGTTGTTGTTAGTAGGTGTGGAATAGCGACGTACATGCTTTTCCCAATAAAGAAAATACGTTAGCAAAGCCGCTTCTTGTTCCGCCGTGGATCGCTGATTCCTTGTTCCGGTATTGTGGATACCGTTGTTGTTGAATGACTTGTTGTTCCGTGGATAGAATTGTTGTTGAGGAAGACGCTTGTGGTTGTGGAATGTATCCGCAAGTTGTTGTTGGTGGAAGATGATGAAGCTTGTTGTTGTGTATTCACTGAGGGTTGAGTTTTTTCAATGAGTGCCAATGGATCATGATTCTTTGCCAATCTTTCTTTTCTGACTTCATTCACTTCATTCTGGTTTTGTTTCAGAAAATCGTTGAGTTGATCAAAGTTCACTTGATGTAAGTCTTTTGTTTGGTTGACAATAGTGACATATCGCCCCATTCTTTCGGTAGATTGTTCAAGAACTTGATGTTTTGAACGATAGTTCGGTGCCTTGTTTCGATAAGCTCATTCATCAAAGTACAAAACCTTCCATAGTAGGATTCAATGGATTCTCCCGAGTTGAAGTGAACTTTTCCCATTCGTTAGCGACTTGTTCTCCATGTCTTGTTGACCAATTTCGTTCCATGACAAAGCCGCCTAACACGCTCCCACATATCGAAAGCGCTTTCACAACCGCCTACAAGAAAGAAAGATGTCTCTTGGTAAACCCAGTTGAACAATATGAATTGCTATGTCATCTGCATCGACTTGTTTTCGATCCTCTTCGTGTATTCGATTCATTTTGAAGACGAGAGATGGTGGGATGGGAGGTGTTGCATCGCATTTCCGTGATTTGGACTTGTCGAGGCTTGAAGGGTCCATTCTGAATGGATTGAATCATCAGTTTTCCATTAGGTTTGGTCTTGATGTAACGAAGCATACGACTTGTCCATTGAAGATAACCACCTTTTTCCAACATAGGAGGACGGTTTTCGCACCGCACCGCATGAATGTCTTGTTGAGTTGCCATTGATGAAGGTATGTTATGATAAAGTTGATGTAGGATTGATTCAACGATAAAGGAGTTGAGTTTCAAAAGAAATTGCCGTTTGAAGTTTTTCTGAAAGTCGTACTCGCGAACTTGGTTCTGCCTAAAAAATTTTCTCCCAAAATTTGAAATTCACTATAAAAATCAATTCTAAGGTCATATGAAAAATTTGAGTTATGACAATTTTGACGCCAAATTTGACCGAAAAAATTTGAATTTGGGTCCAAAAATTTGAATTTTTTACCAAAATTTTTCAAGTTAGACCAAAATTTGAATTTCGCGTAAAAATTGAACGTTTAGTCTCCTCAAAAATTTAAATTTTACTCAAATTTTCCCGCCAAATGAAGAGCTTAGGCGAGACGTATAAAGTGACGGCTTACGAGTAGACGATGCTTAGGCGTAGAGATTGTGCTTAGGCGAGAGATAACTTACGCTACCCAAGTTACGCTTAACAATAGAGTTATGCGTAGACTAAAAACTTAAACGTAGAATCCTTATGCGTAGGATTTACTTATGCGTAAGACAAGCTTAGGCGAATAAAATACTTATGCGTAAGAAATTATACGCGTAAGATTTAGCTTATGCGTAAATCTAGGTTTTTGCCCAAAAATCCTTTACACTATCACAATGTAAAAGATATCCAAAAGTCGAAGTGTTCCACAAACTTATCCAAGTGAGGGAAGCACTAAGTAACAAGTTATAGCTCAAGAAATCGCACAAAACTCTTATGCGTAGAAACTTATGCGTAGAAATAGGGTGTAGACTTTTCTTACGCGTAGAACTAGGGTTTTGACCTACGCGTAAAAAATTTCCAATGATTCAAACAATTTCTCTTGCACAAATGAAACCTTTTAAAACACTTTCGAATAACACAAAAATGTTGACCTTTTTCACCCAAAGTGCTTAGATAGGTTATGCGTAGAAATGACCTACCCAATTGCAAATCGAGTTTAAAAATGATATAAAACACGTAAAGCTTCGAACGTTTTGCAAAAAACTGAAACTTTAACACCAAATAAACCTTAAACCGCAAGAATCTTGAATTTTTAAGTGTAAAAATCAAAGCTTTAAGCGTGTCAAAGATGTATAGCGAGAGCTTTACGCGTATGGTACCAAAACTTCAAAACAAACACAAACACTCCTAAACCATTGTTAGGCGATTGATACCATTTGTAGGACCTTAAATCTATCAACCTTATCACACGAATACCACGTTACGCTTAGAACACGTTCAACACAAACACAAACATATGCGTAAATAAAGAAGGAAAGATTAAGGTGATGGTGACTTGATATGTAAACTGTGTATGTGAAGAGAGAAATATGAACACAATAAGTTGTATTGCTCCAAAGAAAACACACACACACACACCTCAAATGACTCATTTGAGGTGTATTTATATTACAAGTGACTTGATGCCCTAAAAGGCTTTCCATGGGCTTTCGTGGGCTTGGACATGGGTTGGATTGGATATAAGGCAAGCTTAACTAAACTAATACCCATTTAGCTTAGTCCAATCCACGAGCCCGGTGACTATTCTAGCATGATATCTAACACACGTTACAAAGTTCCTAATCGTGAATGACCATCACTTCTAATAAAAACTATTAAGGCTAACAGTGCAAGTATGTAAATCTATGGTACTAGCTGTAGAAAGTCTTTGTTGAGCTGACTCTTTTATAAGGAGCTACCTGCGTATAAGAGGACCGCAAATAAGAAAATGAGTGTCAATAAATTATTTTTTTTGTGCTTTCAACGATCATGCATTTTAGTTATAAGACCTATTACGAACAAATTCATCGCACCTGCAATTCCTATTGGCTTATGTTAGGATTTTGGTAAATAGTACTTCATGTTCAATGTGAAAGACACATTAACATTAACGTTTTAAATATGGGTTACGCCTAATCAACAACTCTATAATATATTACAAACATTGGTTATATGCGAAAGATGAAACTAATTTTAGGCAGAGCTTACAGTGATTACCTGTAGCATACCCATCTACCATAATGCTTTCAACAACGAATGAAACTGGATTCAAACATGCGTGCGCTGTTGGGGGTTAGTTCCCAGAACAGGGTTAAGATAATCAAGGTCAGCAGAAACAGGTATCAAATCAGCAGAAACAAATACCACTAGATGGTTACCGGATATCACTTGGAATCGTGTGATCACTTTCCAAAGTAAACTATTCGACCCTAATGCCCGGGTTACACGAATATCTACTTGGGATAAGACCAAATGTAGTTATAGAATTAGGCACAATTCAATAACCCTTTTGCTTATAAGTGTTAATCGCTTTCTCGTGTATCTTTCATGCATGATCAGATCTCCTATTTATAGGAGATTACTCTTAGCTTGTCAAATGGAATTCTGAGTATTAATCGGCCCATTAATAGCCTCATAATTATCCCCATTATAGCCAAGTAGTGGTTACATGACCAATTAAACGCTTGTCATTAAGCGCTTGAAACTACCACTTGAATAGGTCAAAGCCGCAAGCAAGATTTCATAGCACTAGCAAAGGGATACACTAATCTGGAAACACATGTAGGATACACTACTTCTGGGAAACACCGCTTATCAAGAGAAACCACAAACAAGATTCTTTCCATCGCCAGTATTTTCCACTAGTACTACCAATACAAACCACTAAAAGAGTCAGGGTGTTCATGGACCTTATGGGTGTACACTCTGTACCTCCTAACCCATTACTAGGTGTGAACTAATCCCACAAGTGCACTAAATTTTCCAACATGCTGCCAAAAAGGTTGAGCCAACTGAATTTAGTAGCACATTTGATGTCATGTGCATATGGGTTTACCAATATTTATGTAGCTCAACTGCCTTATTCCTTTCCCAAATAAAAATGTGCGGTCACAAAGAAAATGGAATAATCACTTTGAAAACACATCTGATATACTTAAAAAAAAACTATATAACAATCTACATTTATATTTTATAACAATAGGCAACATATACATAAATTAAAAAGTAACATAAAAAACGAGTTAAACTACAATGGATTCCAAAAAACTGAAAAAGAAACTCGGGAAAAAGGATCCGAACCTTTTCATAAGCTCAGACAAATAAATCTGTAACTGCCTATGACACTCGGATGAAAAGGATCTGAACCTGCCATGGCCGCAAAGTCACCAAACATGAAGGAAGCAGAAATGTCATTAAAAAAATGGGCTGGCTGTAACATGATAAGAGGAAAGGCAGTTATCATATGTGAGTAACTTTCCACGTCACAGTAAGCGGTTACTACTTTCACGGACAACATGAGCGTCGGGAACTGGTGGCTGAAACCGCGGCACCCCTAAATAACAATGTAACAGTAACTCATCAGCATAAGGTGACATGGTATATGACCAGTCTTTGAATAATAGTTCAAGTGCACAACAATAAGACATACATATTACATGTTGGTCTCTTTTCTTTCTATGAACAATTGGATAAAAGTATACTAAGTTTATTGATATAAAACAATCGTTAGTTTTTACAGACTTGGTTTACATGGGTATTTATAACTTTCTAACCGACACTATGAACCATCATACCGGTTCATTAAACTACCATAACCGAATAAACGGTTATTAACTTTACTCTTGTCATTCTAGGACCCTAAGCTTACATAAACGCTAAATATTCTTGACTTACATGGATTAATAAGTTAGTATCCAATACTCCTCCCTAATTTATTAATCCATGCCTTCGATATCTTCAAGCTCCTTTATCTTTATCTTTGAACTTTGGCTTGCTTCCACTTCCTTTGTCTTGCTCTTCAACTTGATCATCTTTGTCACAAACTTTCTTGATTTGTATTGTTTCGTACTCTTGAATCTCAAACACACTATTTCTAGTATCACGATCTTCTGATTCAGCTTTCTCGTTTCTTGACTTGATGTCTTTCTCACTCTGGCTTTCCTTCGAAATCTTGATGGCGCTCTCGATGTTTCTTGCATTCGCCTTGTCATTACTCTCTTCTTCTAGGAGTTTCTTATCCAAATAACTCCAAGGTTTTCTTTCTCAAACTGTTCTCTTACTGTCTTTAACTCTTTCATCTCTTTGTTTGTGCAATCTCTCAACTTCTTGAGGTTCTGTGATTCTCTCTGCATTTGTTTCTCAAATGTCATTTCTCTATTTCCTATTTTCTTCTCAAACTCTTGTTTTTCAATCTCTAACTCTTATTTCGAACTTCCAAAACTCTAATTTACTCTTCAAATCAATTTTTATCTCTGACCGCATATCTTCTAATCTGCCTTTTGGAATTTCATCCTTCTC
Source organism: Chrysanthemum makinoi (assembly GCA_910596185.1). Taxonomy (NCBI): domain Eukaryota; kingdom Viridiplantae; phylum Streptophyta; class Magnoliopsida; order Asterales; family Asteraceae; genus Chrysanthemum; species Chrysanthemum makinoi. The sequence goes on along the minus strand of OU343223.1, from coordinate 95,726,711 downwards.
AATGACAATTCCTTTCCTTCTCGGTTCTTCCTTTAAGGATGTTATCTCCTTTTCATCTTTACTAGTAACCATCAATAGTGTTGGTTCGTCATCTTCGAACACAAGGCTTGCTTTTTCTTCTCTACGGTTTGGTTTTGGACAATTTGCAGCATAGTGTCCAAACTCATGACAATTATAACATTCTATTTCTCTAGTGTCTCTTCTATGGTAGTTTTGATCTCCGGTTTTCTATTCTTCTATCATAACTATCTTCATTCTTACTATCTCTGTGAATCTTCCTTGGCCTCTTCCCTCGTGTCCGATTACCACCTCCTCGTCTATCATTTCCATAGTTGCATTCATAATTTTTGTTATTCCCTTGACGTGTGAACAATAAATTCTCACTATTATCTTCCTCACTTCCTTTTCTAAACTTAAGCCTTTCTTCATAAGTCTTAAGTTTCCAAATAATCTCCTCTAATTTTGCTTTCTTAAAATCAACAACCATTTCAATGGTTGCTACTACCGGTACAAACTTATCCGCACCTAATTCAATTCGTATTTCCGTACTTTTGTTTGTTCATCAAACGTCAATCCACATGTAGCAGCCTTTGTAATAATACTCATCAACCTCCCAACAAATGAATCTATTGTTTCATCTTCTTTCATCACAAGTCTCTCAAATTCGATTTAAATTGTTGTGAAGTGCTGTTGTACATCTTCTCGTCCCAATAAACACGACTTTAGAGAGTCCCAAATTTCTTTTGTTGTTTCACATCCCGCAACTTGCATTTGCAAATCTTCTGGTAACCCTTGAAATAGGTATGCTGACGCTGAACTATAGTTTTTTACATCAATCTCTTTTGGTGTACCTGTTCCTTCTACTAAATCCTATACTCCATTTACCAATAGTATCTTCTTCATTTTTAATGCCCATAATGTATAATTTGTATTGCTTAAAACTGGGCATTGATATGATGGTAACGATGTGGTGAAAACAACTCTGTTTTCGTTTTTATCTCCCATCATATCTTTCTATTTGATTTTCTTCTAAAAGCAATATAATTCTAATAATAGTCGAACTTAAATCTTTCTATCTAATCCACAATACTAATATGCAAATTCTCAACTTTTCTAAAAAAATAACTAAGTATTTGAAAGAATAAAACCTGTTACTTGACTTTTTTTGTGGGCTCCCTTTTCCAAACAAATAGTAGCGGTATTTGTTCCAAAAAAACACCTTTCTTCTTCCTCCTTTCTTCTACGCAAGATTAGGGCAAAGCCCTTTTCTCTTTCTTCTGGTTTTCTTCTAATCAAACGGTGATGGTGGTTAATCGGTGTCTGTTTGCTTTTCCGGCAACCACACACGGCGGCGGTTTCTTCTTCGCACAACCGAGTACGTATTATTTCTCTTCTCTTTTTCTAATTCTCTGATTCGATATTGTCTTTAATCGAATCGTGTTTTATTCCTCTGAATAAAAAAAAAAACTCTTCTCTGTCTTGATTGATTAACCGGTATGCCCACGGTTTCTTATTTTCCTTTCTCTTGATTGATTCCCTGAATCAATCAGTCTTTAATCTTAATTGACGGTATGCGTGCACGGCTTGTTTACTCTTGATTGATTCCCTGAATCAATCGGTCTCTGTTTTCTCTGGTCCGAATCTTTTGGCTCTGATGCCAACTGTTGGTCTCTTTTCTTTCTATGAACAATTGGATAAAAGTATACTAAGTTTATTGATATAAAACAATCGTTAGTTTTTACATACTTGGTTTACATGGGTATTTATAACTTTCTAACCGACACTATGAACCATCATACCGGTTCATTAAACTACCAAAACCGAATAAACGGTTATTAACTTTACTCTTGTCATTCTAGGACCCTAAGCTTATAAAGTTTACATAAACGCTAAATATTCTTGACTTACATGGATTAATAAGTTAGTATCCAATATTACATGCGTCCCCGCATCGTGGTCGTTCGTCATCCGCGTCGGCAACCTGAGAAACCGTTGCTGCAGTTCCAACCGCCCGAGCAATGGCTATAGAGAATTCCCAAAGTTTCGGGCCATGATTCGAGTCTACAACGCTGAAAAAATAAGTTGCATGGCCAGGCATACATTTAAAAAGGTAGATAGTAAATAGTTACATGTGTACATTTAGATGCTCATTAAAGACTGAAACATAAACTTAAGAATGAAAGATGTTTATATTACATGGGTTTCGGCATCACGGTTGTCTATCACCTGCGTCCATAACTGAAGAGCCGGTACCGGTGTTCCAACCGTGATCGGAATATCCAGACAAACGCATGTATCGAAATCCCAAAGCTTCGAGCCACTGTTACATCTTACAAAAACAATAGGAAAAAAAAACTGCTTGGTTGAGCATACATTTAAGTAAGTAGATGGTCCAAAAAGATTGAGACACAAATAGAAGAAGAAAATGTTGGCTACTAACCGCTGATAACAGATAAAGTATCATCATCTCTGTCACTTTCACGCCGTTTGCTGGTTGGAATAAATGAGGGAAAGCTTATCTCATTAACTTTCCTGTTACCCCCGTTATCATTGCCAGCTAGGTTACACACCATTGGCCTTCAAACGCCCGTACCCGCTACAGACGCAAACAATTAGACTTGGAGTCAAACTGCTAAAATCATCGACAAACCAATACCCAAGAAAAAATTAACATGTACAAAAGAATCGAACAAAAAACTTGCAACTTAAACTTCTGACAACCGCAATTTTGAATTCCTACTGTTCACCAATACCACATAAAGACACACAATTCAAATTCACTCCAACACACCCCTAAATCTCACATAAAAGTCCAAACAGCCCTAAATCACATAAAGAAACAAATAATCAAATTTACAAAAACTAATTAAGGTAATAACTCTAGGATGATACTTGGGCCAAACAGTCGGTTAGAACATGGGCTAAATACTGGGCTGAAACAATTGGGCTGTTTAAAAATATTTGTTTATGGTGTGTTCCTCGTGCTATGTTATATATATACAATAAAAAAACTGTTTTGGCAGTTGGTAACCGTTTGATCTTCTTGCATATTTCCAGAAAAGTGTTAGCAAACTTTACCCCGAACATGTGTTTAACTTGTGGACAATGAATGAAAACTTGATAATAGTTGACAAATACGAACATAAAATCAAGTGATTCTTTGGGTTTGTTTTGCCGGTGTAACTCAAATTGGTGGCGTGGTGGGTAACCTGGTGCGGTTAACTTTCCCGCAATTCAAAAGTATTATTATAGTTAGAAAACTTTGAATTATGATATATAAAGGGTTTGCATAATAAAAGGTTTGACTGTTATTACATGTAAAATTTTCACAAAAATGTTTGATACTACACATTCCAACTCGTGTGTATATTTCGAGGCATAACTTTTTGCTGATTTGTATGTTTTTTAGGCTAGAATGAATAATATGTTGTATTATCAAGCAATGTGGGCTTGGGTTATGTCTTTGTAAGCCATAGTCTCATTTGTGTTTATATTCTTTGGTGTTAATATTTACATTTTTACTAAAAAAAACTTATCATACTGGTTAACCGTCAAAGACCAATGTCTATTATTGCATACCGCTTAAAAATAAAATAAAAAAACCCTAAATAAACTACATTGCGCGAGTATTGTGCTAATCTATTTTAACGTGTTTGAAGTGGTCTATTGTTTTTGACTTCATATTGCATGAACTTTGACTCTTATATATTGCCAAGTTTGATTTCTTGGAAAAAGTAGTATAGTTTAATGAGTGTTTCTTTTGTTTTTCGCTCTAATTATTTTCATTATGCTTGTTAAATATTTTTTAGTTTATCTTTTGTTATATTTTAGTCTATACTTTTGTTTGAGTTGCATTCTCTATTTCTCTTTGCTATAACAAACCCAAAGTTATCTAAACTTGAATGCTTCGGCCCATTTTGGTTCCCTATCAGACTATCAGAGTATCAGTTATTTTACATGGACTGAAGGACCAAACCAATAATTTTCTACGTACAATTTACAACAAACTTTATTTTTAAATATATTCATGAAAAATTCGAGCAAAATGGATTGCATTATCATTTATCAGTGGGAAAAAACAAATGACAGCTAGTAATGTCGACCCTTTAAAACTATGAGTATAACTTAAATTAGGTGTGTAAGTTACATTTATCTTTTCTAGTTTGGAAAACTTTGGATTGTTATGTTCTTTTTACCTAAGATCAAATGTAATGATGGATTGGTGGTTGTCACTACTATGTTCACGCAAAGGTCACATTATCCACTTTTTCAAATCACATTTAACTTACTTTTTTTCTTGCGAATGCCTTTTCCAAATGATCTTCGGTGATTAGGTTCCCCAAGTAAGGGAGACCAAATTCATTTAAAAAAAAAACATTTTTAACACAAAATAAAATTTCATTAATAATTAAAACGTTACATAAATAAAAACGATACGAAATAAAAACAATAATATATTAAATATAAAAACGATACGAAATACATAAATTATAAATCTAACTGTCAATGCTCGCATGAGTCACACGAGGGAGTACTTAAACCGGAAATCCTCGTTTCGTGCCAAATCTTCCTCGCTCTATAGAGGTTCCCCCGTGAGTTCGAAGTTGGTAGTCGAAGTTGATGCACCTACACCATCGTTTTGTCTCCGATAGCTCCATTGATTTTGGTGCCGACGTTGTCCGTTATCTTTTGAACACATCGCCAAAACTTGTCGCTGAATCTCGCAATCTTTGCGCTTGATCTTTCAAAAATTTGTCGATCACGCCTTTCGCTCAGGCGTAATGCCGTTGCAACTCTTGTAGTCTTCTCTCATCTGTTCCTTCTCCGCCTTCGCCTGGTCAAACAATTCGATGACGCTTATAATAGCTTTTTGAACCTCATCGTCGTTATTGCATTGATTTTGAACGCATAATTGCATATCTTCAACGGAATGGGGGAGGAAGCCATATTAAATCTTGTGTTGAGAAATATTTTGAGTTTGAATTGTGTTAAATAGATTTGTGGATTGAAGTGTGTTTGTATTGTGTATTTATAAAGGTTATTTTATTTTTTTTTTTTTATTTTTTTTTTTTAAACCGTTGCAAAAAACGGTAATTTTTTTGAAATAAAAGCTTTAAACTCGATCGTGATCGCGACCAACTGGACCTATTGTTTTGGCGATCGACTGGCTTCACAACAAGGAGGATCGAGTGTGTAGTCGATCGAGCATTGCCTCGATCGACCTACTGCATGCAGCCTAATCTGTATTCACTTAAGTCTTTTTTTCAAAAAGGTAACAATATATTAAAGACCCAAAATATAAAGCAAGAATATAATACGCGCCATCATTTCTCAATTAAACAAGCTAATTAAAAGAGAACGAGACCCAAAAGAAACAAAAAACTATAACCACAAACTCACTAACACTTGAGCTATAACCACAAACTCATCTTTTCTTTCGCAAACAGAATAATAAGGTGGTTGTAGTAGTGAAGACGCGTGATGGATGATAACCATGCGTGAAAATTGACCTTCCCACGTTACCCTTGGTCTAATGAAAGTCATAATGTTCGGTCACTTTCTTCCCATTATTCAAGTTTCTTTTGAAATTTTATAATTCTCGAACTTATAATATTTTTGTATTTTCTAACTTCTTCTTTCCCCTTAGTGCGTTATACTTTTGGACCCCAAAATGGCAAAAACAAATGACTCTTGATATCAAATCTTGTCTGGTAGTTGTGACTCAAATAATTGTTTTTTAACTTGTTGAAAACGAAACTTTTGTCTGTATATTTGTCGACATATAAAAAGAATACTACTTTATTCATCCCCTAAACATATATCTTTTATCTTTATCCTCAAATAAACCACAGTTATATAAACATCCATGTGTCAACCATTTAAGTTATACCTTCTTTTTTAGGTTTATTCTTTTTAATCTTTGTATAAGTACATCTCTAATTCTCTATAATATACTAATGAACATACCCAAGTGAATAAATTTATACAAAAATTCAAGTACCGGTTTCTTCAAGCAATTAACTGCATGTCAATAGATCCATTTCGTGACGTACACATGGTATGATGCCAACTTCTTAGGGCCCGTTTGGTTGAGGTTATTTGGAATTGGAGAATGTATTGAAAGATGTAAAAATTGTTTGTTAGATGGTTTAGAATTAAATAAAAGTTTCATACCCTTAAAAATGATTCCACACTATATTGATTGGTTTCAAAAAATTACATTCATTTATGTGGGGCCACTATCCTCATGTGTCTAATCTTTCTTTGTTTTTCTATTAAAATAATAATTTAACACAAATCCAAATGAATAAAGAATAATATATTTATATAATTATATTTTATATTGATTCCCACTATCTTTCAAACCAATACCGAATCCAATTCCGATTTCAAACCTATATACAAACCAAACGGGCCCTTAATCTTTTATATAATAAAGAAAATCTTAAGTGAAGACTTTTGTATTTTGAAAAAAATAATGTTTCCTTATATATTAAGCATTATTTTTTTAATTATTATTTATTTATTTTAATTTTGTTTAGTTGCATATGAGTAAATACACATGAAAGAATTCTTTTAAGACCATAAAAAGTCCTATACATTCTAATATGCATCTTTAACAATATATATAAGGGTTTTTTTTTAACTTGAGAAATAAGGGCACAAGTTAAACACACCAAAATAACTCAGGAACTCATAAAAAGAGATTCAGTGACCCATACAAAAGTACATAAAAGTGTACATTTATGTGAGTCTCTGAATATCTTTCCGTGAGTCCCAGTAGTGTTTCTTTTTTTTTTAGAACCTCTTAATCACTATTGGGGTTATATAATATTATTTCTTTTTATATTGGGGATCACCAATTCCCTTGTATCATCTTACTCTATGTGAGTGTAACAATACTACTCTTTAGGGGTGAGCAAAACCGACCGACTCCCGAATCCCGTCCCGAGTCCCGAAACCGAACCGATCTCAAACGGGTCGGGAGTCGGTTTGTGTTTTCCGGTTAGTCGGGTTTCGGGCTTGTCGGAATCAGGTCGGGACGGGCCAAAAACCAACAAACAACAAACAAAACCGATCAAACCGACCGATCCCGTCCCGACTGTCCCGAAATCGAACCGAGCTTAATCAGGACTCGGTTTGTGTTTGCCGGCTTGTCGGGATTCGGGTCGGGCCGGGTCTGGATCGGCCCGATGCTCAGCCCTACTACTCCTCCCCCATTAAGTGGTTGTAATAGAAAGAGGACCATTACCCATTATAAACCTGTGGTTGTAATAGAAAGAGGACCATTACCCATTATAAACCTCTTATTCCCAAAAAAAAAAAACCTCCTTAAGTCCTTTTGATAAAACCGATCAAACCGACCGATCCCGTCCCGTCCCGACTGTCCCGAAACCGAACCGAGCTTAATCGGGTCGGGACTCGGTTTGTGTTTGTCGGCTTGTCGGGATTCGGGTCGGGCCGGGTCGGGATCGGCCCGATGCTCAGCCCTACTACTCCTCCCCCATTAAGTGGTTGTAATAGAAAGAGAACCCATTACCCATTATAAACCTCTTATTCAAAAAAAAAAAAAAAACTCCTTAAGTCCTTTTGATGTGCTTAATTTGTGCCCCTAAAGCACAAGTTAAAAAAATCATGTGCTCATCCGAGTTTATTCAACGTTGTCTTTTATCATATGAACTTGATTTTTCTGTTGCAACGCAATTCACTTCAATAAAAGTTGATAACTTTAAAGAGTTGGGTTTCATGATACTTGAATGTGACAGTTTTCTCATCCCTAGCTGAAGGAGTGGATTTGATGATAGTCATTACCACTCCGTTCAACAAACCAAACTTTTGTTTATAAGAGGGGTGGGTGTGGTGATGTAGCATAACCTTTTCATCACTGGCACGTCACTGACACATCAGCATAACAAACTTCCACAACTAACCACAACAAACCCCCTCCCTCATAACAAACCTCAACCTTTTCATTTGAGGCCCACCACTACCACTTTATTTTTTTATTCAATTTTTCAAATAAAAAAAATTCATTTCATTAAAAATAAAAATACAATACATAACATAAAAATACAATACAATACATAAAATGATAAAAATAGTGGATATGATATGTTATTTATAGGGAAGCTGAGTTATTTTTTTATTTTTTATTTTTAAAGTTGTATCCGTTTAATAACGGATATATTTTGATTTTCAAATATATCCGTTGGTTAGTGTAGGTTTGTCAGATTTTTTGCCTTCGTCGTCACCATGGCGAGCAGCTCCACGGCGAGGGACGGCGAAACACCTCGTTGTGGCGGCGGGGCACGGCGAACCGCCACATAAGCCCACGGCGAGTCACGAAATCCCCACACCATCCGCTCTAACAAATAACTAGTTTAGATGCCCATGTAATACACGGGTTAAAGTTTGACAAATTTAATGGTTATAGGAATCTATTTAAGAAAAAAACAATTAAATTAAAAGTAATTAATCGTTAAGTTTTGCAATATGCATTGTATACATGTGCGATGATCAAGAAAGAACAATATTCGTTATCAACTTATATTGAAGTGAATTGCGTTGGTAAGGTTTTCGTTATCAACTTATACATGTGCTATGAATCTATTATTTTCTTGGTAATAGATTCATAAACGAGTAAATATTGGTAAGGTTTAGATTATTACTCCCTCCGTCTCAAAATTTAAGTTCAATTTGACTTTTTGACTTGAACTTTGACCTTAAATATTTTCGTTTGTATTATATAACACTTGATAAAAATTATACCAAATGAAAATACATTTAAAACACAATTCATTTATATATTTTGTATCAAGTATTATATAATACAAACAAAAATATTTAAGGTCAAAGTTTGAGTCAAAAAGTCCAACTGGACTTATAATTTAAAACGGATGTAGTATTTTTTATAAACTATCATCTATAACCAAGAAATATTGATGATGGTAGATTCTTGTAGTACAATACACCATTTTGTTATATGTACCATTTTTCCGATATATATACAGTTCTTACATTCAAAAGTTGTTACTGAAAAAACTAGCTACTACTCATTCAGTCATCAACTATCAATTTCTCATGCATGCATTACTATCTTATATATCATGACAAAATAAGAATATATGTTACATAGTTTTACCTAGATTTTAATTTGTTTCACGGATCTCCACTTAACATAGTATCTCAAAACTAATAGCATCTGATTTAAGGCTAAAAGTTAGGGAACCATTATTGTGAAGAAATTTACACTGTTGAGTCCAATAATTGTTCCAAATAATCAGCACCTAAATCCTCCAAAACGACTTTATGATCATCCTTCTTATTCTTTTGAGAGTGTCGTTTCTTAAGCACCACAACGGGCGAACACCCTTCTTCGAAACCATACTTCATTTTATTCAAAGACTCTTTAACCATCTCATCAGGAAAGTTCAAAAGAGTCAATGATCCTCTCATCGAAAACGCGGCCTCATCATAAGCTATAGCAGCCTTTTCAGCACTATCAAATGTCCCTAGCCAAACCCTAATCCCATGTCTAGTCGAATCCCTTATCTCAGCTGCGAATTTCCCCCATGGTTGTCATCTTAATTACGCCTCTATATGACTTGTTGTTTGTGTTTTTAGTTTGTGAAGGATTAGGTTTTGATGTGTGTTTGAGATTATCTGTTGATGGTATAGTTAGGGTTTCTTGTGGTGTAACTTCTAGCATGTCAAAAAGTAACACGTTTTCGGAGTTCTTGAAATCGAAAGGGAGTTGATCGGAAGTCCGGTGATTTGAGTGAAAGAAGTGCCCATGAAAGAATTTTGTTTGGAAGGTAATTGTTTTCCTTGATTCTCATTAATTCTCCAATCGGTATTTAACTTTACAAAATATATTTTAGAGAAACTAATACCAATGAGCTAGGCCTAGATATATAAGTGGGTCTTAAAATATTAACTAAACATATACAAAATAAGCAAAAGTTTAATATATATATATATCATATTTACCACAGATTAAATAAACCAATAATATCCTTTCAATTTTTTAATAAAATAAACTTTCACTATTTTTTTAAAATTTAAATATCTCGCAAACAATTAATTGTTACGCGAAAAAAATCATATTAGCGCGACGAGAATTAAATTATCCTTCTATAGATATGCACTTCTATAGATTTTTAACGATTTTTTTTTCAAAATTTCGGCACAGAAAAATCATATATGATTTGTGAAAATCATATATGATTCGATTTTTACAAATCATATATGATTTTTGAAAATCATATGTGATTTGTAAAAATCATATATGATTTGTGAAAATCATATGTGATTCGATTTTTACAAATCATATATGATTTTACAAATCACATATGATTTTTCTGGACGGAATTTTTGAAAAAAAAAAATTCTCGAAAATATAAAGAAGTGCATATCTATAAAAAGATAATTTAATTTTCGTTGCGATGATGTATTTTTTGTAGTTTGAATATTTACCATTTGCAAGATATATTATTTTTTAAAAATGGTGAAAATTGTCTTTTTATTAATTTTGATCAAAAATAAATTGTTAAAATTGATTTATTGGATATATGGCAAAAATAAGATCTATATTGATCTCAACTCATACAAGATATATATCAACTAATACCAAGACAAAAGAAACAATAACAAAAAATGAAATGACAACAAAGTGAAAAAACAAACTTACCCTTATGTGTATGGCATGTGACTTAGGGCTGAGCATCGGGCCGCTCCCGACCCGGCCCAACCCGAATCCTAAAAAGCCGGTAAACACAAACCGAGTCCCGACCCGATTAACCTCGGTTCGGTTTCGGGACAGTCGGGACGGGACCGGATCGGTTGGTTTGATCGGTTTTGTTTGTTGTTTTTTGGTTTTCGGCCCGTCCCGACCCGATCCCGACAAGCCCGAATCCCGACTAGACGGAAAAAACAAACCGAGTCCCGACCCGTTTGAGATCGGTTCGGTTTCGGGACCTGATTCGGGACTCGGGATCGGGACGGGATTCGGGGGTCGGTCGATTTTGCTCACCCCTAATGTGACATGAATAACAAGAGAAATTTAACGTCGTTATAAAATTGGACTGGCATTGACCAACATTTCAAATGTGAGGATGACTACTCTAATTTTGTTGAATTTAAAATCTGAAAAAATCTTAGACTAAACGTGTAATTTACTCGAACAAAAATAAAGAAAGAAAAGATGCATGTTGTCGTTGGCTGCTTTCCATGTGGATCCATCATTTTTATATTTTATAACCAAAATTTCGTGAGATCGAGAAAGAATGATTGAACAGATCATGCCACGTGGCCCGCTCCAAGTGGACTGTCGACATATGCTTGTCACACTCGGGTCGGTACTGCTCCGATATAGCTTAAAGGAATAACGAAATTGCTAAAACTTGGTGGAATCGCACACCTTCATTTAAACGGCCATAACTTTTCTATATGACATCCGTTTTAGTTGATTAAAAAATGGAGAATGTTATGAACTTAAAAGGGCAAAACAGTTCAGAATCTCAAGGCTAAATCGTATTATTTCAAAGAGTCCGGCATGTCCAAAAAGTCAACCAAAGTAAAAATCGGTTGTTGTGGCCTGTGGGGAGTGATAATGTCACTGTTTCGCATCTTCAATCAATATGTCGATGATACTATTTTTTTAAGAGTGGGATAAAGATAATGCTAGGGTGTTAATGCGCATTTTAAAATGTTTTGAAGAGGTGTCGGGCCTAAAGGTGAATTTCCAATAAGAGTCAAGTGTACGATGTGGGTCACAAATGAAATAGAAGAAATGGCGAGATAGATGGATTGTTGTATGGGCGATTTTCCTTTTACGTATCTAGGTTTGTAGATTGGAGAGTCTATGAGGTGTAGTAGTGCGTGGAGGCCCATGGTGGCAAAAATGAAGAAGCGTCTTTCGAACTGGAGGGCTAAATTGATGTCTTTTAGGGTCGATTAACATTGGTAAAATCGGTTTTCGGTAGCATACCATTATACTTCTTCCGTCTCAAAATAATAGTTCCCGTTTGACTTTTAAAGTATTTCTTATTCAACTTTAACTTTAAGTATTTTTGTGTGTCTTATATAATACTTGAGCAAAATATATAAATAGATTGAGTTTAAATGCATTGTCATTAATATCATTTTCATCATGTATTATATATAAAAAAAAATAATAATAAAAATAAATAAATAAATAAAGTTAAAGTTGAAAAAGAAATATTTTAAAGTCAAACATGGACTATTATTTTGGGGCGGAGAGAGTATTACTTTTCGATGATTCCGTGTGCCCGTTTGTGTGTTAAAAAAACTTGAGAGTATTCAAAGAGATTTTTTTTAGGAGAGGTGGGTTAGGGGGAAAAATTATCATGGGTTAAATGGGATTACTTGTTTGCATAATTTAGGGGAGGAGGTTAAATAATGATTCTTATTGGCAAAATTTTGGGCTTCATTAGGTAAATGGTGGTGGAGATTTATAAGAAGGATAAAAGAGGAGAGGGGGCGTACTCTTTGGGCTAGAGTTATTAAAATTATTTATGGTGCTAATGGTGGGTTTGGATGACAAGGGTGAAAGGGAGTTAGATATGAGAGGTAGGGGGTTTAGCATGAAATAGTTAAGGTGCGTAGTGATATTTATGAGGTGGGAATTGACTTTACTTCTTCTTTCTTGTGTAAGTTAGGTAACGGGTGTAATATTTCCTTTTAAGAAGATAGGTGGGTAAATCATTCAAGATTGTGTGATAAATTTGCGCGATTATTTCACTTAGATAGGTATAAGGGGGTAGGGTGGTGGAAAAAGGGATGTGGGAAGAGGGAGTTTGGAAGTGGGAATGGGATTGGGTACGGAAGTCTAATGCGAGAGCTGTGGAGACGTAGGTGGATTATTAGGTGTGCATAATACTGTGATTTCTAATAATTGTAGGTATCTTTGGAGATAGAGTCTTTATGATAGTGGCAATTTCAAAGTTGAGGTTTTAACAAGGATGGTGGAAGAAAAAACTTTAGCTTTGGATAGTTCGCGGCATGCAAGAGACTATTTGGAACAAACTTGTTCCAAAAAAGTTAAATATCTGAGTGGAGAACTTTAAAGGAATATTGCCGGTCCGGGTAGAGCTTGATAAAAGCTTTGATTGGATTGTTCATCAATCGGGAAAATCTTCGCTAGACTGGGAGACTTGGTTATTTGTTCCAAAGAAACGCATTCTGGCATCCTAATTGTGTGGTGTTTTGGCAGTTTTGCTTCTTATGTTGGAAAATTTTGTGCACTTGTGGGAATAGTTCACACCTTGTAATGGGTTAGGAGGTACGGAGTGTACACCCATAAGGTCCATGAACACCCTGACTTTTATAGTGGTTTGTATTGGTAGTGCTTGGTGAAAGTACTGTTGGTTACCGCGATTATCGGTGTTTCCACGGCAAAGCGGTACTTCCTGGATCGATGTTTCCACCGAAGTGGTGTTTACTGAAGTAGTGTTTACACGCGCAAGCGTTTCCACGAAGCGGTGTAACCAGCGATAGCACTATGAAAGTCGCGATGAAACTGCTTGTAACGTTTTGACCTATTCAAGTGGCGTTTCAACGCTTAATGACCACATTTTAATTGGTCATGTAACCACTAACGGCTATAATGGGGATAATTATGAGGCTATTAATGGGCGATTAATACTCATAATTCCATTGAATTAGCCAAGAGTATTATCCTATAAATAAGATATCTGATTATGCATGAAGAACACGAGAAAACACAAAACACTTATAAGCGCCAAGGGTTATTGAATTGTGCCTAATTTCATAACTGCATTTGGTCTTATCCCAAGTAGATATTCGTGTAACCCGGGCATTAGGGTCGAATAGTTTACTTTGGAAAGTGATCACACGATTCCAAGTGATATCCGGTAACCACTTAGTGGTATTTGTTTCTGCTGAATAGTTGCTTGTTTCTGCTGAAGTTGATTATCTTACCCTGTTCTGAGAGATACACACCAACAATCAAAGTAAACTATTTTGTGATAATCAATGGCAATGCCGCAATGAAACACATGACTTCAAACTTTGCCAAGATGGACAAGTTTGAAGGGGTGGACTTTAGGAGGTGGCAGAAGAAGATGCACTTCGCCCAAGTATGAGTGTGGTATATGTGCTGACCACTCCAATTCCTGATGATGGGGATGATGCTACGGTTGAGCAGATCAGGAGGAGGAGCAAATGGGAGAATGATGACTACATATGCAGAGGCTTAATTCTCAATGACTTGGCCATGTACATTATAAAAGAATGCAAGATATGTCTAGGGATGGTTTAATCCCTGCTTTTGACATGGACACTGAAAAGTGTAAAACTTGCATGTTGACCAAGATAACCAAGAAACCCTTCCAGGGAGTTAGTCGTGAGACTAAGATCTTGGAGCTTATTCACAATGATCTGTGTGATTTGCATGCCACTCCTTCTTTGGGGAATAAGAAGTACTTTGTGACGTTTATTGATGATGCTTCTAGGTTTTGTTATGTTTATTTGTTACATACAAAGGATGAAGCATTAGATAAATTCAAAGTGTTTAAAACTGAAGTTGAATTACAACTTGGGTCTTTGATCAAAAGATTAAGGACTGATAGGGAGGTGAGTACATGGATACTCTGTATTTTGGTCTGTTGGTATAATCCATGAAACGAGCCCTTATACTCCTCAACAAAATGGTATTTCCGAAAGGAAAAACAGGTCTTGAAGGAGATGGTTAATTCCATGTTGTCCTTTTAGAATTGAGTCAAGGGTTACTGGGGTGAAGATATCTTAACAGCTTGCTATTTATTAAATAGGGTTCCTAACAAAAGGAACAAGGTTACCCCTTATGAACTCTGGACTAAAAGGAAACCCAACCTGAACTATCTCGTGCAGGGGTTGTAGGGTGTTGTAAGACTCCCGATACAAAGCAAAAGACTTTGGGTGAAAGAGGCATTGAATGCATCTTTGTTGGATATGCTGAGCATTCCAAGGCTTATAGGTTCTATGTTATTGAACCTAATGAATATGTTTCGGTTAACTCTATAATTGAATCAAGGGATGCAACTTTTGATGAGAATAGATTCTCATCAGTCCCTAGACCAATTCAGAGGATTCCTAATGGAACTCATGACACTGGTGTATCAGAGGTCCCTGATGGTGAACCATCAGTGGTCCCTGATGAGGTTGTGGTTCAACAACTGAACTGTGCTAGAAAAAGCAAAAGGGTGAGGACTCCAAAGTCATTTGGACCTGAGTTTCAACTTTACTTGGTTGAAGGAACAAGGGATGAGGTCTCGGACCAATACTCCTATTGCTTCATTGTTGAGGATGATCCCAAGACATTTGAAGAAGCAATGAAGTCCCAAGATATTGCTTTTTGGAAAGAAGCAATCAATGATGAGATGGATTCCATCATGGGGAACAACACTTGGGTGTTGGTTGATCTACCTCTTGGTTGCAAACCTCTAGGTTGCAAATGGATTTTCAAGAAGAAAATGAAGGTAGATGGAACTATTGAAAAGTTCAAGGCTAGACTAGTCATTCGGGCTTTAAACAAAATTCGGGGATAGACTATTTTGATACTTATGCCCCTGGCTCGTACCATAAGGCTGCGATTGCTATGGCATCTATTCACAATCGATTATTCATCGGATGGATGTGAAGACAGCTTTCTTGAATGGTGAATTGGATGAGGAGGTTTATATGAACCAACCTCAGGGCTTCATCATGCTGGTAATGAAAACAAGGTGTGTAAACTGATTAAGTCTCTTTATGGACTTAAGCAGGCACCTAAGCAATGGCATCAAAAATTTGATGAAGTGGTTTTGTCTAGTGGTTATGTTCTTAACCAAGCTGACAAATGTGTATATAGCAAATTTGATGAATCGGTAAATGAGTCATCAATTGTCTATATGTTGATGACATGTTGATCTTTGGCACTGACCAAAATCAGGTTGACTTGACAAAAGAATTTTTGTCGTCAAGGTTCTCCATGAAAGACATGGGGGAGGCTGATGTTATCCTTGGTATAAGGATTAAACATGAAAGTAATAGAATTTCTATCTCTCAGTCTCATTATATTGAGAAGGTACTGAGGAAATTCAATTACTTTGATTGTACTCCAGTGAGTACACCTATGGATACTTGTGAGAAGTGATGCCTAATCATGGCAAGGCCGTATCTCAACTTGAGTATTCTAGGGTGATTGGTGCACTGATGTATGCCATGACTTGTACAAGGCCCGATATTGGTTTTGCGTGGGAAAATTGAGCGGTATACTAGTAATCCTAGTGCTCATCAGCGGCAAGCGATTCGAGGGTACTGAAGTATTTAAAGAGAACTATGGATTATAGTCTCTCATATATTGGTTACCCATCAGTGTTGGAAGGATACACCGATGCAAGTTGGATCAATAACAGAGACAATTCGTCTACCAGTGGTCGGGTATTCCTACTTGGTGGAGGTGCAATTTCTTGGGCATCCAAGAAGCAAACTTGCATCACCAGTTCAACAATTGAATCTGAATTTGTGGCTTTAGCAAATGCTGGTAAAGAAGGCTGAATGGTTGAAAAATTTGCTTCTTGAGATTCCATTGTGGCCTAAACCTATAGCACCTATTTCTATCCGTTGTGATAGTGCGGCTACATTGGCTAAGGCTTATAGCCAGATGTACAATGGTAAGTCTAGACACTTAGGTGTCGGACATAGCATGATTCGTGAGCTTATCATGAATGGGGTGGTATCTATAGAGTTTGTGAGATCTCAAGCGAACTTAGTGATCACTTGACGAAGGGTCTGGCTAGAGACTTGGTAATAAAGTCTGCTAAAGGGATGGGTTTAAGTCCAACTTAGTCACTGAATGCTAGGACACCAACTCCTTCCTAAGGAAACTTGGGAGCCGAGTTCAATGTGGAAAGTTTGAACATTCGATGACTGGAGCACATGTTTTATTTACATCCCAAGGTTGTGCTCGGAACCTCTTTGGAAGGAGGATGAAGTCTTTACTTCTTAATGGTTAAATTTTCTTTGAAAAAGTGCTTGGCAGGAGCATGACTAAAGAGGAACCACCTATGTAAATGTTGAAGTTTTGCCGCTTCAGGAAGCTTTGGACTTTAGCTTTTACAACATTTATTAATTTGGATATGGACACATGGCTTGTATAGTGTCGAGTGATAAGTGTTTGAAATCTTGTGTGTATTTTATCTTCAGGTATTCAAATGGGTTGAAGGGTTCAATTCTTAGAACACCTTGATTCTCGAATATTTGAAAGCGTGTAATTTACTAAGATGAAAATTCAATCCTCGGGACATTTTCATTTATGCACATGTTTTGCTTGATGTTTAATTTTCATGCAAAGGAAGTGAACTAAATTTGGGGAGGATTGTTGGAAAATTTAATGCACTTGTGGGAATAGTTCACACCTTGTAATGGGTTAGGAGGTACGGAGTGTACACCCATAAGGTCCATGAACACCCTGACTTTTATAGTGGTTTGTATTGGTAGTGCTTGGTGAAAGTAATGTTGTGGTTACACGATTATCGGTGTTTCCACTGAGCGCATTTTCCACTGGATCGATGTTTCCACCGAGTGGTGTTTCCACTGAAGTGGTGTTTCTTAAGTAGTGTTTACACTGAAGCATGGCGTTTCCACTGAAGCGGTGTAACCACCGATAGCACTATGAAAGTCTTGATGAAACTGCTTGTAACGATTTTGACCTATTCAAGTGGCGGTTTCAATGGCTAGCTTAATGACCACGTTTTAATTGGTCATGTAACCACTAACGGCTATAATGGGGATAATTATGAGGCTATTAATGGGCCGATTAATACTCATAATTTCATTGAATTAGCCAAGAGTATTATCCTATAAATAGGATATCTGATTATGCATGAAGAACACACAGAAAACACAAAACACTTATAAGCGCAAGGGTTATTGAATTGTGCCTAATTCCATAATCGATTTGGTCTTATCAAAGTAGATATTCGTGTAACACAGGCATTAGGGTCGAATAGTTTACTTTGAAAAGTGATCACACGATTCCAAGTGATATCCGGTAACCACTTAGTGGTATTTGTTTCTGCTGAATAGTTGTTGTTTCTGCTGAAGTTGATTATCTTACCCTGTTCTGGGAGTTACACACCAACATCTTCCTGGGTCAGCAGGTTCTTTTTTGCTGTTATTCATGGTTCTGTGTGGGCTGGTGTGCTTGTTTTCTTTGTCCGTGTTTATGTAGCATTGGGTCCATGGGGTTTTCTGTCTTAGGTGTTTGTTGCGTATTAGGCTTGTGCTTGTTTGGTGGTTAGTGTCATCTGTTGTCATGTGTTTTCTGGTACGTTTTTTGTCTTAGTTTTTTCCTTGGTCCTACCATCTTATTTTGATCATGTGGCTTGTGTTTTTTATGTACTGTTTGTTTTCTTGTTCGTGGCTTTTTGCCTTGTTTTCTATTTTGTTGCCTTAAAAAAAAAGAAAAAAACAAACAACTCCCATAATTGTCAAAATTCACTCGCATGAAAATTCATGCCCAAATAGGGGACCTCTTCTCTTTATTTATTCACACTTTCCACAACCCGAGACTCACCTCTAGAACACCGGCCCTTTGGAACTCTAGTCAAGTCTAATAAACATTCAAAAGCTACACAAAGTTTTGGTGTTGTTTAACAGCAGTTAAAGATCAAAATAACGATTCAAATCTCTTGTAGTATGTTTTACTCCGTACATGGTTTCTGTCATTTCAATCTTGTTATATGTTTGTCTTGGGCTAATTTTGTTTGTCTATTTAGTGTGATGAACCTATGTTAAATATTGTTATTATGGCTGAATGATTATCTTTTGATTGTTATTGGACAACCTAAAATCCATTGAATTATATCCTAGAATTAAATGGTCACATGCTTATGGTTAAATCATAGAATTTACTATATGAGGGCATGAGGCTATCATTTATCTAGTTCACCATTAGTTTTCACACAGAATATGATTAATACGTGAAATGATACATTTATATATAAAATCAGAGATGCATATTAATGTGTGTAATTGGTATATCTAATTCTTTCTAAGCTTACTGATTATAATTAATTAAAATTGCTCCTTGAGATTGGGACTCGGTATATTATACGGATCAATATCCTCTCAAGTTAAAGTCAAACATGATTGTTCATGTTGATTTTATTGTGAGTGTGAATTTATAAGTGGGCTCATAATTTTTGTTAAAAAAAGTTTTAAGTATTTAGCTTATTTGTGATTGATTCAACTAGGAAGGATTCTAATCCAATGCGATCGCGTCTGATAAGGATGCAGGTCGAAACTTCACCATGGAAGCGCTTAACATGGCGGACCTAGTGATTGTCCATGAAATTATGCTTCATTCTTTGATGTTGTTGTTCAATTTTTCAAACCCTTTCTTTAAATCCTTTAGCATTTTAGGAACGAGACGATATTTGCAATAAAATGGTGCTCGAAAAACATAATATTCAGCAACACTAAGTTGTTCTCTTAAAGCTTTTTCAACGAGATTTTGCACTAAGATAGTTCAAATAAAGCACTTTTTAGCATATAATTCAATGTTTTACAACAAGCCTCATTTATTAGTTTAGAATGCATAATGATGTAACAAATGAGAAATATAACTAAACTAATACATACCTTGTCCCTCTCAAAGTAAATGTACATTTTCAAAATGCATCAAGTTTATCGAAATCTCACTAAATACATCAACAACCAATAGGGATTTTTTGTTTTAGGTTATCGCAAAATAAGTGTTCACTTTTTATTAAAACTGATAAAAAAAACTTTAGTAAGTAATAATGATATTTTATTGGTGGATAATGTAATTGATGAGTATAGCTGAACTTTGTATATTTTTAAAAGGGTTATTAGCGTATAAAGGCATTATATTTGTCACTTTTTGTGATTTTATGTTGCATACTTTATTTTTTCTCATCTTGACATTAACCTTTTAAATTCGTGCTATTGTGTGTACTTTGCGACTGATTCAGCCATGAAAATGACCATTTTGCCCTTCAGAATTTAAAAAAATAAAGGGTAAATTGGTCACAAAGTACACATAATAGCACGATTTTAAAAGATTGGTGTCAAGTTGGGGAAAAAAATACGCAACATATAATGACAAAAAGTAACAAGTATGATGCATTTTTATGCTGATAACCCTTTTTAAAATGGACGTACACTTTCTTTTAAGAAAAAACAAACACTACTGTTGAATTTGTTTTCAGTTTAAGTTTGTTTTTTAGCGTTATAGAAGGTCAAAGATGAAATTTGCTTGAGAGTCAGGGAGAAGTAGATGCATCATGCATGTAAGTCTGAATGTCTGATGTTCGTTAAAACTTGAGGTTAGTAATTGTATTAGAAAGAAAAAATCAGGTAAATACTCTCGTTAAATAAAAGGATAATAACTTTAAAAATCATCATACTTATTCAAAAATACTTTTCTGGGCATCGAACAATTTTTTTGCTTATACGGGTACTGAACTTTTAATTTCGAACTTTTTTTAGGTACCAAACTTTCAATTTCGGACTTTTTGAGTTACTTTTGTGACATTTTTGCCATTTGATTTTTAGTAATTTAAGAGGCAAAAATGTTGCAAAATACCTCAAAAAGTCCTAAATTAAAAGTTCAGTGTAAACATATAAGCAAAAAGTCCAAAAACATTTGTTCGATATCCAGAAGAGTATTTTTGAACAAATGGAGTAAAAAGAAAACTTTGAGTGAAATTTGTAGATTGTGACACTCACAAAATTACTACAGTACCAATTAAAAATAAAGGTATTCATAATGTCAAAGAATCTTAACGTGCAAATGATTACAAGTCGAGCCAGTTTTCTTTTGCCATATATATCTAAATAAAGGCTATGAAGCATCTAATGATACGACCCAACTATGCACAATAGGAATAGGAATAAGTCGTTTTGTTTAGAGTGTTTGGCTCATGACCCACGCTAAAAGTCTAACTATTTTGTGATTTTGACATGAATAATGTCCGCATGAAATGTGGTATTACGTTCTTTTTAATTGAGAATGCATCATTAGAATTCAGTAGATCAAATTGATTTACCATATCAAAAAAAGGAGTAGATCAAAATACATAAAAGAGCAAAACATGCCTGTCGACACATATGAACAAAACTGCATGGAACCCAAGAAAAAAAAAAAAAAGAGCATAAAGTAACAAGACATAAAGTCTGACTTTTTATTATTTAAACTTTTTCTAAGAAGATGAATATTAGAGCATACGGTGTCGTCTCGCCATCAACCTTCGTCGTCCAGCGTGGTGCCTCGCCGTCGGCCGCCATGACACCGCCCCCCTTCGTCGTCAGCCGCCGTGGGTTGGTCCTTCATTCTGACGACGAAGCAAGCTTCAGACAAGCAATGGATATTTAATTTTGTTCATGGATAAATAAATAATGTTACTTAGGTGTGTTTGTGTGTGTGAGACTTTTAGGAAGAAGAAAGATTTTTTTTTTTTAGACGGTTTACAACAGCAAAAAAAAGTAGTTTTCCCAAATGAATTTAGTTTTTTTTTTTTTTTTTTTTTTTTTTTTTTTAATTTATAACTTTTTTTAAGTATATTGTATTGTATTTTTATTTTAAATGAAATGAATTTAGTTTATTTGGAAAATTGAATAAAAAAATAAAGTGTTAGTGGTGGGGCTCAAATGAAGAGGTTGAAGTTTTTTATGAGTGAGGGGGGTTTGTTGTAGTTAGTTGTGGAGAAATGAGATGCTGATGTGGCGCTGAGGTAACACTGATGAAGAAGGGAGACTTGTTATGACACATTAGGCTCTTACAGACCTAAATTGCCTAAATTTCAGACTAACGTATGACATTATTTGTGAAAATTCAATACCTAATTCTGATCATATAATCAAACTATCAAAAGTGTTATAGATAGATATCCAACCAACGCTTAGAAGAAAAGGCTTCTCAAAATAAAAAATAAATACAAACATATATAAGTTTTAATCTAAGTGTCTAAACTGATTTATGCTTAAAATAACTCAACATAAAAATCTTTAAAATTTGAACGAAGCCGAATTGTTAAGTTCAACACATTGGATTTGATTTTTTGTATTGGATTATCGACTTTTTGAAGCAAGGAAATATCGACACAGAGGTTTTTCCGGCAAGCTCAAAAAAAAAAAATCTTTATAGACCAAAACCAGATCAATGTTCAAGATTTCAGATTTTTTTTTTTCGATCGCTAGAACTAAATATTCTAAAAAGTCCTAATAATAATTTAAACTTATTTTATTCTTAATGTTTATCTTTTTTACGACTATATTTTCTTTAAAAAATGCTAAATAAAGTCTTGAGGTTAAATTTATGAAATTATAATATGTACAATTTTTTTTACATACAGAATAACAACGAAACTCTTGAATTTAACATACTACCAACCAATTATTAAATATACCACCACTTATTACATATTTTCAAAGAGAAAAGTACAAAAATAAGCCAAAATCTTTTTTGAAGTCCCCTTTGTGGTCACTTTTTAACTCAATGTCCAAAATGGTCATGCGCAACCACTCGACTTCGCAGCTCCACCCAAAATTCGCAACTGCGCAACCACTCGACTCCGCAGCTCCACCAAAAATTCGCCACTGTTGATGCATAATCATGGCGGTGGATCGGATACTGATCTCCTTGGGCCGTTAGTGTCTTCTCGAGCCCTAAGTAGATCTGTCAACAAAGAGAACCGTTAGAGTGGACCCAGGTTTGTAGCCGGGGTCCACCTCCCGACGGTCAAGTTAGTATGCGATGTAGCATATATCAAAGTTAGGGTTAGAGATAACTTGTCATGTATTTATAGGGATGGATTAGGGTTTAGGCAGATGAAGTGAGATCTGCGGGCCGACCCATTCCTGGCCCGGACCATACGTCCACAAGCCCCCAAGTTTAGTATGAGATAGCGCATGGCTATGTTATGCTAAACTTAAGTTCCGCTCATGGCCGCGTAGGTGAAAGTGGATCCCGCATGCCAAAGCATCCGGATAAGGCGTACCTTTTGTACCAATAGCGACGCGAGATGGTGCGACGTAAGACGCTTCAGGCAGGCGCGCTACGCGGGCGCGACAAAGAGGTGCGACGAAGACGCGTTTCAGTAGCGAAGATGCGCTACGCGCTGACAAAGAGGTGCGACGAAGACGCGTTTGTGCGCGCATTACATCCGTCTTTACAACCGACGGAGGACGTCTCCCTGCGGCAAGATGGTACGAATATTTAAATCCGTCTTTGTACCGGGCTTGCAATACCTCTTACATACGATCTGCTTCCAAATATACCTGCGTGACGCGTACGAAAACAGTGGTACTATATACCCTGGTAGCCCCCCAAGTTTGATGATGCTACCCGTGTAGGAGCATTAAACTTATTTATGCCTGCGCAAAACACTTAATGCAAAGATTAAAAGTATATGCCGCGAATCGCAGCATATAAAACCTAATAAAGTTAAGCAATATATAGCACATAACATATAAGAAAATTGGCAGTGCGCACCCGTCGTGGGATGCGTACCGACGAAATAATTAATTATTTTTTTGTTGTTTTTTTTTTTTATAAAAAACTCGGATAGATGTACCGTGACCGCGACTAATAGACACAGATAAATTTATCGTAACCGCATAGACTCGAACGTTTGTGGATGATCGCAGATGTTTATACCACGGGCTTTGGTCCAGTGCGCATCATGGCGATTGACTAGCATCGTGGTATTCGCGCGTACGCGTTCTCTGCGAAGATATCTGAACGCACGGCCTAATGCGGGTAGATTTATCGCGACTGCGTTGTTCGAGCGAACAGCGCATAACAAGAAAAACGATATCGGCGAATTAATTTGCGGCTAAAAAATAAAATAGCTCCGATCGTGCGGATATTTGCTTAGGTCCAATCGTGTGGACTAAAATATAAAATAGGTCCGATCGTGCGGACTTTTCTACCAAAGCTGTATTGCATCGTCCAATTGAATAAAGTTTTACACATCTGAATAAAGTGTTACGCATCTAAATTGTACACATTTAATATCACTTTATTAAATTCACATGATGGTAAAGCAAGTTTTACGAATGGTAGAATGCAAAGGTTTTAGAGTTACCGACTTTATAAATTGATTTCTGCTTTTCGGTAATATGAGAACACGAAACATAGTTTATTCGTGGTCCCACGGATGGTGCCAACTTGTTGATGCATAATCTGGCGCGGACTGGATACGACGACTCTCCTTGGGCCGTTAGTCATCTTCTCGAGCCCTAAGTAGACCTGTCAACAAAGAGAACCCGTTAGGAGTGGACCCGAGGCCGTAGCCCCAGGGTCCACCTCCGACGGTCAAGTTAGTATGCGATGTAGCATATATCAAAGTTAGGGTTAGAGATAACGTGTACAAATGAAAGTACAAAAAGTACAAATAATAAAAAAAAGTACAAAAATTGTACTTTCATTTGGACACGTGGCGAATTTTAGGTGGAGCTACGAAGTCGAGTAGTTGCGCGTGACCATTTTGTACATTGGGTTAAAACTTGACCACAAAAGGGACTTTAAAAAAGATTTTGGCTTATTTTTGTACTTTTCTCATTTTCAAATTCTAAACATAACTTTTATAGCTACCAATTACAAAACTTTTTATTATTTTTCTTTTTTTCTTTTCCATATGTTGAAAAATAATACCATTTTTAGTGTTGATATATAATACAGTAATTAACATGTATCGTCCATTCAAACTAATCAAGCTCACAAAATAAAGAAAAATAATCAACTTACATTATTTAAATTTTAGACTTATTTATTGTTTCTAAAACTATAAAAATCAATATAAAATTATCGATCGAATGTCTGACAATTGCTTGTTTAACAGTTTGCAATTAAACTAATATATGCACCAATTGTCGAAACGAAAACTTTGAAAAAATAGGAACTCGAATTGTAATTACCAACTTAAACAAAATGTCATTAAGTTGACAAAAATTATAGTATTAATATATATTTGTGAAAATATATGTTCATAAAGGGAGAATCAATCTTTTACGTAAAAAGCCAAACTTTTGTCAAAAACGAAAAGAATAGGTTGAAAAATATAACAACACTAATTTTTTTTTTTTTTTTTTTTTTTATCGACACCTAAATTTCTTTTTAAAACTAATAAATCGGGCAAACAAAAATTTTTGCATCAAATTTGTTGACGTTAGAAATTTTTAGCTTTTATCATGGTAGCTTTTTACCAGATCTCCTCTTTGTTTTAAAAACATTTATAAGCTCTTCAAAATCTTTTTTATTCAGTTTTAATTAGCTTTTCCAGAACAAAAATCTTTTGTGTTCACTACAAGAAAAACAGCCTATAGTGACAAAATATTAGTGACGACAATTTATTTTGGTCACTAAAAAGACCATATAGTGACGACAAAAAATTTGTCACTTTGTTTTAGATATTATATAACTTAGTCACGAAACTACCCGTCACTGCCTTTGGGTAAAATACACGCTCTTTTTTATTATCCAACTCCTCTTAAAAGTACAGGGACTTAAATTGACAAAATGCTTAAATACTTTAAAATCAACAAACAAACGCGTTTTGTTATCAATTTATTCATATTCCTTCAATCCAGTTTCACACACAAACACACACTAGCAGTCTAGCACCATACGAATCATTTTCTCCCCAACTTCACACACTAACAACACACACTGGCACCATTCCGCCATGGATAACATTTGTTGAATCTCACTTTTCACTATTTTGCCCTGATTTTTTTGGAGGTTATCTCTTATCTCTAATACCTAATTATTACGCACTAATTTTTTGTTAAATTATTGAGATTTGATGTTACTTATTCGAAATTGTTGTAAATTCGTTGAATAATGAAGCTTGTTTGACCTAATTTTGATTGTTGATTTGATTGCTTATTCGAGTTAATGAAGCTCAGGTTATATTTTCTGCAAATCTTATATTTTAATTGATTCATGTGGTTAAAATTGAGATATAGCTGAATTTGATTGTTATTGTTAGCAATTAGTGTGATAATGACTGTGTTGTTAGTTTGATTGAAGTTGAGATATAAGAGAATTTAATTGTTAGCGGATAATTTACAGTTTTAGCTAGTGATTGTAGATGGGGCTTAAGAATTGCTAGTTACTGAGCTGGTTAAGTGGATACGACGGGATTTCAAAATTATATGAATGAGATTTTAACGCTGATGTATGTTAATGCTTGATTATGATTTGTGATACTTCGCTTCTTACAGCTGTTAATTGTTCACCCTGGTTTTTAATTGATTATATCATAAATTATTGTTTTGTTTGATGCGAGTGATATAGAAAGTGGTTAAAATTGTTAATTAGCTGGTGAATGTTGTTGCAGCTCCGATTGAGCATTTGTATTTACTTAACAAGTTATGTTAGGATATGGTGTGAGGTTGAAACTATACGAATTAGCTTGCATACGCGATCTCGAGTCTGATTGTACGAGTGGAAATTGTTACTTATTCTAGAATTTAGAGTTAACGCTCATATCGTGTATGACAGATTGGGCAGAGTCATCCAACAGGATTAACGAATAATCCTTTGCTTGTGATCTCTTCATGACTCATCTTACGTTTTCTAATGACACCAAGACTTGTTTGTAATGAAGGTTGACTTTGGTGACTTCCAATTTATGCCTGATTTAACATTCTTCTAGCCCTTGAATTGTCAAGCTATAACCTTAATACCATTAATTACAGAGTTCACGAGAGAGGAGTTCGCAGCAGCTAAGGTGGATCCAATCTATCAGTTCTCTAAGCCTGTGATGGTATATTACCCCACCACTAATGCTAATTTGGGAAAGGGGTGAGGGGAAGAGGGTAACTCCTCAATATAGGTAGCTTTTAATATGAGCCAAAATGGGTTGGGTTGGATTGAAACATTAGAGATAAATTATAAACCAAACTGGCTCTTTTTAGGTAAATGGCTCGAGTACATACTGTTCATTCACCCCTTCTGTGTTTTGCGCATCTCAATGTATTTTTTCTTTTTCGTTTACTTTTTATATTTACGTCTGCTATATAAGTTGTTCTCCATATATTGTTTCCTATCCTTTTTATTACCACTCGTAGGTGCTAACTTAATCAGTAAGGATCCATGATAAGTGCTTTGTTCTGTTTTCATAGTTTCATGGTTAAATAGTTGTAGCAATGCCATTAGTATACTGACTATACTCGAACATTAGGATCTATGTACGATGATCATCTAAGCTGCAATGAGTTCCTCACAAGTAAACATCCAATCCTCCTAAGATATAAAGTAAACAATTATGAAAATATATATGCCTAGTCAAACATAATCATAACTGATGTAACATTTTAAGAGTTTCTGATAGCTCTTGCTTTTCTTTAGTCATCATAAACTATATAAACTTGATTGATATTGATATAAACATTTCATTTGTAGACGTCTAAAATGATACTCTCCGAGGAAGGGTTGAAGCTAGGTCTTATCGATGCTATTGTCCCTCCTCAAGATTTACTGAAAGTATCAAGGCAATGGGCGTTAGACATAGCAGAGGCACGTAAACCATGGGTCCGCTCACTTCATCGGACAGACAAGATTGGTTCCCTTTCTGAAGCACGTGAAATAATTAAAAATGCTAGACAATTAGTCAAACGGACGGCTCCTAATATGCCACAACATCAAGCTTGTCTTGATGTGATTGAGGAAGGCATTGTTCATGGAGGATATGCTGGCGTTTTGAAGGTATATTGACTTTATCTACTTTTTGGATGTGTTTTCTAAAATCCGTTTACAGGAATCAGTTTCTAGTGTTTCAGTAATCTACTTTGCATATTATTTGTTTGATTTATTAGCGGTCACTTAATCATTTGTGCAACAATATTAGTGGATATGTTTATTATTTAAGTTATGACTGTATTATTGACTAATAGATGTTTTATGTATGCTATTGTTAGTTTGAAACTGCGGCGGCAGAGGTTAGTGCAAATTTGATGTTGGGATATGAAAGTGCTGAAGAATGACAAAGTACTGAAAAAAGTCAAAGAGTCAAAGTACTGCTAAAGAGGAAGTCAAAGTACTGCTTTCGAAGTCAAAGTACTGCAAGGCTAAAAGAACTGTTATATTCGTTTATGGAAAGTCTTGTAATTCTAGAATATTCTTTATTAGATTACTTGTCGTACAAGGATACAAATTGTAAATCGTTTAGGGTTATCCTTGAGCCTATAAAAGGACCCTAGATTGATATTATACGTACGTGACATTATTAGAGTTTTAGAGAGAAGTTCGATATTATTAGAGTTGTTAAAGAGTCCGCATAATAAGCAGAGTTAGAGTTATTAATAAAATCGTTCAAAGTTAAAGTTATTCTTCTTAGCTTTGTTAAGTAAATTCCGCATACTTAATAGAGTTTGCTCAGTGTTTCTCTGTTAATAACTTAGGATTTATCCGAGGTTATTAAACCTTAACAAGCTATTTAAGTTAGTTTGGTTAGAGTACATCGATCCAACATTTGAAGTCAAGGGTTACAGGAGAAACCTGTGAATTGGAGGAACCATAGACAGGGGAGGTTCAAATCCTGCTGAAATCAGATGAGGACCCTGTATCGATGATATCTCTCGGGGTTCGTACCTTATGTTCTTCTCTTTTTGCGCATTTTTGTATGTTTCTTTTTCATGAGCTGAGATTATATGCTATTTTGATTTTAATCTATGGTTTGGTTGCAGATTGCTCAACTGGAACTTTATATAATGGTTTGCATGAAAAGGTTGGAAGTCAAAGAACAAGAATCATATAATTTCAATTCTGTCATGAAAGGTTAGTGCAAATATGATCAACAAATGAAACCTAGCTTATATTGTTTTAGTGATTTCTTATAGCTATATTTATGCAGGGGACTGAGGGGGCTGAAGATTATGAATATTACGATGAGGCTCGAGATGATGTGTAGTTGAAATTTGGATGCTTGATATATTGGTAGAAGTAGATTCGCCACATAAGGATTCTACAATTGTCAAATAACTTATTCCTTCTTTTCTTTGTACCGTTATTATTGGAAATATATGCAATAAATGGGACAATTGTTTGACATAATTGTAATGTTTCTACTCCGGTATGGATCAAGTAATTGGTTGCGAAAAATTATTTTGCATTTGCATTCAACAAATATCCATTTGGACCTGTATCATTATGATATGGCTCTTTTGTAAGTGACAACGTTTCTTGTCACTATTGAACGTTAAGGTTCCGTTAGTTTAGCCAAAAAATGACGCCTTTCTTTCGTCACTAATCGCATCAAATAGTGACGACTTTAGCCACTTCAGTGATGAAAATTAAGTGACGAAATGTGTTGTCACACACCCATAAGTGACGACTTTAGCTTGTCACTAAATTTAGTGTCAAATTCCAGTTTCGTCACTATTAACTTAGTGACGGAGCTATAGTGACGACAAGTGACGACCTTGATTTTCGTGACTAAACCGGTTTAGTGACGACTTTTCCACCTTTAGTGATGATTTTTCTATCGTCACTATAGCCCTTTTTTCTTGTAGTGTTCATCATTCTCGATCTCTCATAATGTTAAACCGAATTCAATATTAGATCTGCAAATTGGGAATACAAAATTCACGTGTGAAATTAATTTCCAAAACAAATACACGTGATATAATGTGGTTCATGCAAATGTTGATTCCACATGGGTTCATGTCTGAAATGGCAAATTTCCTGCCCCTGCATTAAAATGGCAATTATTTAGAACCACGAGATACTATCTCCTGGCATACACTAGGTTTTGCAAAGATTTTCCATTAAATGAAAGTTATAATTGAAGACTGTTTGCAAAAAGTTTTTAATCATGTTGATGGGTCCCATGTCTGAAATGGCAAATTTCCTACACTTGCACAAAAGTGGCAATAATCTAGAACCACGAGATAGTATCTCCTGGCCTGCACTAGCTTTTGCAAAAGTTTTTTCATTATTTAAAAGAAAGTTAGAATTGAAGACTGTTTGCAAAAAGTATTTCCTCAAATAATTTTTTGTTAACCGCTTTTATTTCTAAGCAAATTTCTATATAATGAGGATGTTTCAAAAAGAAGTAACTAAGTGTCATGCGTATTTACTATTTAGTGAAAGTTTATTGTCGATGCTCAATAATATCCAATGTAACTTATTATAACAATTTTCAATCAAATACTTTAAAATTCTTCAAATTTTGATAAAATTATGTATGTTTCACTTACATTCCACTTTCGAAAAATTTGTCTTCTCTAATAACATACTCAGACCTCATCTTGAAAACCTTCTATTTTAAGTTAATTTATTTATAACCAATAACTTATGTTCTAGACACTTTATGTATATAATTGTATTATAATATGATTTGAAGGAGGATAATAATCTTTCAAATATATAAGATATTGATTAATGCCACAAAAAAATCTTCAAATATGAAGATTGGTTAGAGAACATAAAATCTTAACTCAATCCTTAAGTATGTTGAAGTTACATAACCCTTAAGCTAATTCTTACTATTATTAGTCCTTGGTAATGAATGACAAAGATAGCATTCTTTAACTCATTTCCACCAAAATAAATAATAGTGGATGTATAAGTGTTTATGTCATATTATATTTTGTTTTGACATAAAGTTTTAATTTTGATATATGTCCTTAAGATAATACTTATGTTATTTTTATATTTGTTTTATACGAAATACTTTGGGTTAACAATGCCTAACATAATTTGAACCTAAATTTTTAATATTAGTAAAGTTATTGCTGCGAAAAATATTTAACTGAAAATATTTTTTGAAAAAAATTAATTACAACGTTGTTGCCGCCGCCGAAATGGGCATATACCCAAATGGTTAAAAAGTAATATTAGGTGATTTGATTGGTTAGTACACTACATACTACATAGTCATAAAATAGAGGTTGGTAAAGATAAATGGTAAGTTTGGTAAAAAGTTTATGTCGAACCACTAGATATTTTCTTGGTTTGCGAATGATTATAGAGTTCACTATTGTGACACTAACATATACTGTAAGTTTGATAAAATATTTGATGACACATACAACCCCCTTGATGCTTTATATATGAGAGTAACGATTTCTCTCAACTGTAGACTTAGAAAGTTATATGTGACTTACATATTCACATGAAATTTAATCAAAATGTTGCAGATACTTTGAAATAAAAGATCGATCGGGTTCAAAATTTGTGCTACTAATAAGATTGGCTATAATTGGTACAATATCGATGAGAACCGGAGAGCAAAAGGAAATCAACCTCAAAATCGTAGCTAAAGTGTGACTTTGATTCGGTTGTCGGTTTTCATTATTGCGCGACACCATTATTCAATTTGGTTTGGTAAACAAGATTTCTTTTTTATTTCATAATATATCCTTATCAAAAATAAGAAAAGTTTGTTGTAACAGCCGAGAAAGACTTTCTAGTCTGACGTTGTCTTTTTTTCCTCTTATGTCTGCATGCCCGCAGAAGTTTATGTAAATTAATGTTTGCTTTTTACTATTATGATTGAGGGTGCACCACCAATAAAGTTTTTTTTCAAAAAAGAAAATAAAAAAAAAAATTCTTGCTTTAGGTTTATAGATTTTTATTAAAGTGTGAATACCATTTCGCTTAGGTTTATAGATTTTTATTAAGTGTGAATACCATTTCAATTTTACAACTTTTCTCATAAAGACTTTAAATTAACATTTTTTTTTGCAAACATGATATAACAGGTCAGACATAAACCGTTCGAAAAAATGTACATAATATAAACTGTAACCAAACTGGTTAAAAACGGAACTTAACCTACTTAACATAGTTTAAGATATGTGAAATTTCATTAAAAATATAAATAAATAAATTGTCTAGTCAATTAAACCTATACCACTTGTGATTCGTAATAAAAAATTGTTGTTTTCACTCCCATCTCACCTAGTTTTGCCAACAAGACTATCTGATACATAACTTACTACGAAATCAAATCAAATATCTTGCCATTGAACGGACATGCTACTTGTATTCAAACCTAAATTAACAATACGCCAATATGCCATGCTGAAAATTTCTCAACTCTTTCGATCAGCATGCCAATATGCCATGTTAAATGAAAATTTCTCGAATGGAATGTTCAAAACAAACAAACCACATGAACCATCCCCTTTAGCACATATATATCCTATTCGACCAGTTCCCCACATTGCACTTTAATGTGTTATACGCTACAAAAAGTGTGTGACGTCTTTTTTTACGGGCGCTTTTTATGTCCACTGTCATTTTTTGAACGACGGCTTTTTATTAGAGAATTCTAGCAGTTAAGTTATTAACTTGATTTCCTATGTGAAGTCCACGAGAACGAAAGAGCATTCATTTCTACGGCAAGAAAGTATTTCTGCGGTGGTTTAAGATAAAAACAAACCTTGTTCCAATAACACCATATGATCCAAGATGTTATTCGATTTTAAACTCGCTATAACGTGTCAGATTAAAGATTGA
>OU343223.1:95536711-95691711 GCA_910596185.1 Chrysanthemum makinoi | reverse complement strand
AATTAGATTTAATTTCTTCAAAATCCTAAGAATTTCGCAAACCGAACGAGCCCTAACGATACAACACATGCCTGTAACGTGAAACTTTTTCTTTAGTAACGATACAACACATGCCTGTAACGTGAAACTTTTTCTTTAGTAACTTCCGTTGAAGAAACTCAATATATAAACGTACATAGGATTCTTACATTGATATTAAGATATTATTCATCAACTATATAAATTAAACATCCTAATAAAAAGAGAAATTCATGTTAAATAAATACAAATACAAATACAAACACAAGGTTCTACATATTACAGGTGGATTGAATACAACCTCTCAACCGGCCTCATACTGAGGAAACTGTAGGTTTCTACCTTCTCCAAGTTATCAAGCAAAACATGATCATTATTTATGTAGTAGATAGCAACTTTACAAAAGTTTTAGAAGACCCACATCATCAATCAACACATATTATTTTTTTAATTAAAATCAAGACTTCATTTCTTGGTCCTGTTGTTGTCATTATAATAATTAAGAAGATCATCTAGCAACTTACCATCCAAATACTCAAGTTCAAACACTTCACTACCTTGCACACCGCTAGAAGAAGACTCCCCCATAGACGACGTAGCAGCCATGTTGGCGTTATTGTTATTATAAGTAGCAGCTGAAAATGTAGGAGGATACTCATCCGGAAAATTAAGAACTGCCATGTAGCCTCTCATGTCGAATGCAGCTTTATCGTGAGCTCTAGCAGCCTCTTCCGCGGTCGGAAATGTCCCTAGCCAAACCCGCGCACCGTTGTTTTTAGTGTCACGGATCTCGGAAGCATACTTCCCCCCTGCACGCCTCCTAACTCCTCGGTACCTCACCTCTTCTGTCGCTCCTTTACCATCCTTGTGGTGATCCTTAGATGTGCCGCTGTTATCCATTAACGATATAACAGAGGATGTAGATAAAAGAAGTATGCGTTTTTGGGGTTCAAAAAGCTGTAAATAATCTTAGATATTAATGATTGGGCAAAGGGGTTGTGATAGTGTGGTCTTTATTATAAGGGAAATATACACTGTTTATATCTTAGTTACCTTGCTAGTTATAGTATATTTGGATTCTATAAATAAATATCTAGCTCTAAATAGCAAATGTGTTTTGTTTGTTCCTCACTCAAAATCTGTAAAAAAGATATTTTGGTGAATATTAAAAGATTTAAGATCATTTGAGGACAAAATATTCTTTACATACCAAGGGATCAATCTCCACCTTTCATTTTTATTTGATCTAATGGATGAGATTAATCCCAACAATTTAAAAAACACACTTTAATCATTTTTTTTTCAAATATTAATATCTTTCAAACCGTTAATCGTTAAGCGAAAAAAAATATATCATTGCGACAATCATTTAATTATCTTTTTATAGATAGGCACTTTGATATACTTTCGACAAAAAAAATTTTTTCGTATTTTTCACGTTTTTTTTATAAGTTTTTTCGTTTTTTTACGTTACTGAAATTTGCATTAGAAAATCATATATGATAAAACACTAATTTGAATATCACATATGATATTAGTGTTAAATCATATATGATATGTAATATCAAATGTGATAATAGTGTAATATCATATATGATATGTAATATCACATGTGATATTAGTGTAATATCATATGTGATATTACACTAATATCACATGTGATATTCAACTTAGTGTTTTATCATATATGATTTTTTTCATGCAAATTTCGGAAAAAAAAAAACGAAAAAAACGTGAAAAAAACGTGGAAAAAACGAATTTTTTTCTTTTTTTCGAAAGTATATCAAAGTGCCCGTCTATAGAAAGATAATTAAATGCTCGTCACGACGGTGTAAATATTTTCGCTTAACGATTAACGGTTTAAAAGATATTTAAATTATAAAAAATAGGTGAAATAATAAAATGCTTTTAATCTCAGCAATTGATTTCTTTTTAAATGGATGGTGGAGATAAGTCCCTTGGTATGTAAAAAAAGTTTGGTATGTAAAATAACTCTCCTCATATTAAAAACACACGCATAATTTATTTAGCTGATAGTGACTTTGTTTTGTAAATCATCTTTTCAACATCTTTTACTCCTCAAGAATAAATCCACTCTAATGTAAAAGAAGTTGTAACGATTTTTTTTTACTATTATTCTATTAGTATTATATTAAACTATTCTTAATGTTGTGAATTTTTTTTTGATCAAATCATTCTTGAAATGATTTGAAGAACTTCATTGAGGAAATAAAGCTAATCCTTTAATGAGAAAAGGTTTCTCAACAAGTTTTCTTGCAAAAATATTTCATTGTTATATACCTTACATCAGAGATGCCAAAATGAATATGTCCTACTGGTACACTCATTGATGAAGTATACAGGTGTTTCTATATGCACAACATGCAACATGGAGACATGTTATATTTTTAGGTATGACACACAATTGAAACATTTTACTATAGTCTGTAATACAATCCTTTTTGGTTCCTAGAGCATGAAACAGACACTACAACAATCAGATGGACGGGCGAGGAGACTTTCGCCGGGGACACAAAGTCCCCGGCGAAAGCTACTAAACGACAAAATTGAATCTGATGTGGCACATGAATCCGCTGACTTGTTGTCAAAATTTTAGTATAGACTTTCTGCGGGGATATGTCCCCGGAGCAAGTGGCTTGATTTTTATCAGATTTTGACCGGATAGACAAAATTCAACGTAAAGTTTCTCCGGGGACTTGTCCCCGCAGAAAGAGTATTTTACGTTCAACGAACTTTGGCCAAAGTTCAAAGCATGCTACGTGTGCGCGCGAAAATTCCCGCCATAACCTTCCCCGGGGACATGTCCTCGGTAAAAATAATATTTAAAAAAATACACCTTATGCAACTATTTAAAACGACATATGTTTAGTTCCATCGTTTGTCGTTACAAAATAACACTATATCTAAATGAAAATAAATATTGTTGGGAATACTTCCAGCATTGCATTGGCACCTATACTCGGTCGTTAAACATGATATGTATACCATAGCACCTATACTCGGTCGTTAAACATGATACGTATGCCATAGCACCTATAGTCGGTCGTTAAACATGATACGTATACCAAAGCACCTATAGTCGGTAGTTAAACATGATACGTATACCATAGCACCTATACTCGGTCGTTAAACATGATACGTATACCATAGCACCTATACTCGGTCGTTAAACATAATATGTATGCCATAGCATCTATAGTCGGTCGTTAAACATGATACGTATACCATAGCACCTATAGTCGGTCGTTAAACATGATACGTATACCATAGCACCTATACTCGGTCGTTAAACATGATACGTATGCCATAACACCTATAGTCGGTCGTTAAACATGATACGTATACCAAAGCACCTATAGTCGGTAGTTAAACAGGATACGTATACCATAGCACCTATACTCGGTCGTTAAACATGATACGTATACCATAGCACCTATACTCGGTCGTTAAACATGATATGTATGCCATAGCACCTATAGTCGGTCGTTAAACATGATACGTATGCCATAGCACCTATACTCGGTCGTTAAACATGATACGTATACCATAGCACCTATAGTCAGTAGTTAAACATGATACGTATGCCATAGCACCTATAGTCGGTAGTTAAACATGATACGTATACCATAGCACCTATAGTCGGTAGTTAAACATGATACATATACCATAGCACCTATACTCGGTCGTTAAACATGATACGTATACCATATCACCTATAGTCGGTAGTTAAACATGATACATATACCATAGCACCTATACTCGGTCGTTAAACATGATACGTATACCGTAGCACCTATACTCGGTCGTTAAACATGATACTTATACCATAGCACCTATACTCGGTCGTTAAACATGATACGTATGCATTGGCACCTATACTCGGTCGTTAAACATGATACGTATACGTTCAACGAACTTTGACCAAAGCACCTATACTCGGTCATTAAACATGATACGTATACCATAGCACCTATACTCGGCCGTTAAACATGATACGTATACCATAGCACCTATACTCGGTCGTTAAACATGATACGTATACCATAGCACCTATACTCGGTCGTTAAACATGATACGTATACGTTCAACGAACTTTGACCAAAGCACCTATACTCGGTCGTTAAACATGATACGTATACCATAGCACCTATACTCGGTCGTTAAACATGATACGCATGCCATAGCACCTATAGTCGGTCGTTAAACATGATACGTATACCAAAGCACCTATACTCGGTAGTTAAACATGATACGTATACCATAGCACCTATACTCGGTCGTTAAACATGATACGTATACCATAGCACCTATACTCGGTCGTTAAACATGATATGTATGCCATAGCATCTATAGTCGGTCGTTAAACATGATACGTATACCATAGCACCTATAGTCGGTCGTTAAACATGATACGTATACCATAGCATCTATACTCGGTCGTTAAACATGATACGTATGCCATAACACCTATAGTCGGTCGTTAAACATGATACGTATACCAAAGCACCTATAGTCGGTAGTTAAACAGGATACGTACACCATAGCACCTATACTCGGTCGTTAAACATGATACGTATACCATAGCACCTATACTCGGTCGTTAAACATGATATGTATGCCATAGCACCTATAGTCGGTCGTTAAACATGATACGTATGCCATAGCACCTATAGTCGGTCGTTAAACATGATACGTATACCATAGCACCTATAGTCGGTAGTTAAACATGATACGTATGCCATAGCACCTATAGTCGGTAGTTAACCATGATACGTATACCATAGCACCTATAGTCGGTAGTTAAACATGATACATATACCATAGCACCTATACTCGGTCGTTAAACATGATACGTATACCATAGCACCTATAGTCGGTAGTTAAACATGATACATATACCATAGCACCTATACTCGGTCGTTAAACATGATACGTATACCGTAGCACCTATACTCGGTCGTTAAACATGATACGTATACCATAGCACCTATACTCGGTCGTTAAACATGATACGTATGCATTGGCACCTATACTCGGTCGTTAAACATGATACGTATACGTTCAACGAACTTTGACCAAAGCACCTATACTCGGTCATTAAACATGATACGTATATCATAGCACCTATACTCGGTCGTTAAACATGATACGTATACCATAGCACCTATACTCGGTCGTTAAACATGATACGTATACCATAGCACCTATACTCGGTCGTTAAACATGATACGTATACCATAGCACCTATACTCGGTCGTTAAACATGGTACGTATACGTTCAACGAACTTTGACCAAAGCACCTATACTCGGTCGTTAAACATGATACGTATACCATAGCACCTATACTCGGTCGTTAGACATGATACGTATACCATAGCACCTATACTCGGTCGTTAAACATGATACGTATACCATAGCACCTATACTCGGTCGTTAAACATGATACGTATACCATAGCACCTATACTCGGTCGTTAAACATGATACGTATGCCATAGCACCTATACTCGGTCGTTAAACATGATACGTATACCAAAGCACCTATAGTCGGTAGTTAAACATGATACATATACCATAGCACCTATACTCGGTCGTTAAACATGATACGTATACCATAGCACCTATATTCGGTCGTTAAACATGATATGTATGCCATAGCAGCTATAGTCGGTCGTTAAACATGATACGTATACCATAGCACCTATAGTCGGTCGTTAAACATGATACGTATACCGTAGCACCTATACTCGGTCGTTAAACATGATACGTATGCCATAGCACCTATACTCGGTCGTTAAACATGATACATATACCATAGCACCTATAGTCGGTAGTTAAACATGATACGTATACCATAGCACCTATACTCGGTCGTTAAACATGATACATATACCATAGCACCTATACTCGGTCGTTAAACATGATACGTATGCCATAGCACCTATAGTCGGTCGTTAAACATGATACGTATACCATAGCACCTATAGTCGGTAGTTAAACATGATACGTATACCATAGCACCTATAGTCGGTCGTTAAACATGATACGTATACCATAGCACCTATACTCAGTCGTTAAACATGATACGTATACCATAGCACCCATTTTGATTAAAACTCCTTTTGCCGGGGACATGTCCTCGGAAAAACTTTTCACGAATTTTTTATTTTCCCTCCCACCTTTTTATTTTATCCCGCCATAACCTTCCCCGGTGAATTGTCCCCGGTAAAAGCTTGCTAGAAGACAATCAGTATTTTCTCCGGGGGCATGTCCCCGGCGAAAACGTGTCGTAAAAATAACCTCAACTATTAACCTGATCTGCTTTTCACAAATGAGATAAAAAGAAACCCACCAAACACGCAGCTGCTCCACCTGCACCTTCATCTTCATCACCAACCACGCAGCTGCTCCAGCTGCTCCACTTGATTTCGATCTTGCACATTCAAGTTAAGTTCTTTATCTTCTTTTATCTTCTTGATTTCTATCTTTTTTTCATAGTTTTTGGTTGTGACGAAACAAAAATTGTAATAAAAAAGAGTTTCATTCATCCCATGACGAAACAAAAATTGAAAGTTAAAAATTAATTTCGATTTATTTGTTCCCCGTGTCGTTGATAGTTTTATTTTTTTTCTTTTTTCGGTGGTATTGTACTAGGTCAGATATATAGTGTGACAACCCGTACTTTCAGGTCATTTCTCGACACAATTTATGCCTCATTATTTCAACATTTATAGTAAACTTGGTTTACTTGTTTCAAATTCGCGTTACCTTTATGGTTTAGCGGCGAATTCATGATCATAACATCACGTACATTTCATATGGACTAAGATTAGTCTACATTCCATTGACATCATTTGCATCTCATTAGTTCATTCATGACATTTCATTTCACTTTCAACGCGTAATTTTTATATTAAATAAACGTTATCGCGTGAGTTATTATTTTGTATAATTAATCCGTTATTTTCAAAAATGATCCCGAGGTATTTTTATACTTACATTTAGTTTATAAAAACTATATTTTGAGCTTTCCTAGTGTTTCAAATTTATTTGGTACATAAATCGTTAAAGTTATACTATTACGACGTTTTTCTTAAAAACTACTCGATAATTATTTTATCACTCAAATCTTACAAGGAATGTATTTTTACAATTTTTATGATCTCATTATACTCTACTTGATCTATTAAAAATTTCTTTTACCTAAAATTACCTTAAATACACTAATGTGTATTTAATCTTACAAGTATTATTACTTATACATTTTCTTACACTTTTTCTTACAAGTTTATACACAATATATAAAAAAAAAAAAAAAAAAAAAAGATATTTGGTTGACAAATATCCCTAAAAACCGGCCATAAGGGGTGATGCATTTAAGTGTTGGTACAAATTTTTCTTGTATAAATTCACACTCCAAGTTATTTCATTTACAATCCAATAATTCAAGGTCTTCAAGTCAAGTTCTTCTCCCCTTATTCTTCTCTCTAAAAACCGGCCATAGGAGTTCAAGGGATCATCCAAAAATTTTTCAAGCTCAAGTATTCACAATCTAGATCACACTCTTGTTAAGGTTTTGAAATAAAAACCTAGAGTGTTTAGGTTAAACCTTGTTCTTTGCACCTCATCATAATACTTGTAAGCATATCATTTATATTTTTCATATCTCCTTTTCATTTCATAAGTATCTCTTCATTTTTGGAGCAAGCATGCATGATTTGTGTTGTTTATACCATTTTTACATGATTTTAAGAGTTTAATATATATATAAGGTCATCCTATAAATATCCCCTTGGTACTTGTTGGTCTTGATGATGTCTAGGAACCCATGACACCCTAAGAAGGTGTATGGTAGGATTAGAATAGCTTTGGAGTTGTTTTGAAGGGATTGGAATAGGTTTAGTACGAGAAAAACTATTTTCGACAAGTATATAAAAGTGTTCTGTCCTTGTTTTGTTTTTCTGGAAAATCCGACAGTAGGCACGAAATTTTGGCCTTGATATTTAGAAAATATACTTTAAAACGAATCCGTGGCCGCTTGAACGGATTAAAACGGAGTTATAACGAAGAAGTTATGAATTTTTCAAGTTTGACGACGATATATACATTTTCTGAAAAATTTCAGCATACTATCTTTATTTTGTACGAGTCAAAAACGAGCCTTAAGCTTCATAAATTATTTTCGACTTGTCAAAAATATATTAGTATACTTTGATACGAAGCTAAGGACATATAATACGTAGAAAACGGATTTGAAACGACTAAGATATACACGTTTTCATAAACTTGCCGTAACTATTATTTTTAGAAAAACTATATTATTTTTACGAGATAAGTGTTACGGTAACTAAAATCACCATATTTAACCCCTATTATCTTTATGTTCGAGACCTCTATGACGAAAACTCATGAACTGAAACTTTTAGATATCGATACAAACTTTCCAAAACCGTCGAGTTCGTTCTCTAACGATCGACGTACACCGTTTTACGACTAGTTTTCCGAAGCCATTTTTGTTAATTTCATGATATTCCGACGACATTGTTTTGCGACGAAAAGTGAAAATTTCACCATAAATCATTATAAAACCATTGTAGGATGACATTTTGACGTAAAAACTTGTAAAGTCATTTTGAAGGGTCAAGACGTCAAACGAGTATTTTTCGACGATGAGTAATATTTTCAAAACTCGCAAATGGTATAAATAACATACGAAATGCATGCATAACATTACATTGCAACTCATTACATATCATATCATATCATTCATAATAGGTCATTTTCGAGATTCACGCTACATTTCGGTGTACTCACTTTTGTCTTCGCATCATTGACCAAGTGAGTCTTCATAGCCCCACTTTTAATTGTTTTTATACTACTTTTGGGGGAGATACATGCTCAAACTGTTTTCATTTAATTTCACAAGTACTTTAACTTATATGAATTACCGTGAGTTCATAGCCCCACTTTTACTCTTTTAACTGTTTTACAAACTCTTGGGGGAGATACATGCTACATTTTAAATTGAACACAAATGCTTTGAACTGTATGCTATATCCGATGTTTTATTGTCACTAAGTATTTGCCATGTTCAAAGTCCCTACATCATGAACCATTAGTCACTTGCGGGTGAGCGCGAGTATAGTGAATAGGCCTATTGGAATTAACACTCCGCTCTTATTGACCCGTTAGGGAAATCGAGCGCACGATATTTGAATCATTAAGGTAAATTGGCAAATTACCTATTAGGGCGGCGATGAAACGATGATTACCAATTTTTATTGGTGCGATGTTTACGCTTTGGTGTCATGAACTTAGTGAAATAAATACGATGTTGTTTTTAACGATGAGTGTGAAACAATTTAACTCACACTACGATGATTGTGTTCAAACGAATTAATTAAACCTATGGTTTTACGTCGAGTTAGGTACTATTGTGAATTCATTTGACGATGTGTGGTTGAATATAAACTATATATACATTTCGGCAATGGGTTGTGAACACACAGGTTGCAAGTTTTGTATGGGCGGGACTTGGAACTGAGTGGATTTACAATGCCTTTGCTGCATAAACGATTTCGATACATTGAGTCATGCACTATTTTGTGAATTCATTTGACGATTTCTGTTTGAACATAAACTATGCATATTCTGGCAGGGGGTTGTGAACACACAGGTTGCAAGTTTTGTATGGGCGGGACTTGGAACTGAGTGGATTTACAATGCCTTTGCTACATAAACGATTTTGAAAGTCTTTACATTTCAACGATTTACAATGCCTTTGCTGCATAAACTATTTTGAAAGGCTCTACATTTCAATACAAACTCTATGAACTCACTCAACCTTTGTGTTGACACTTTTAGCATGTTTTATCTCAGGTATCTAAGGCATTCACTTCATGGCATGCATTTGGACACATCATGGAGTCGTGGTGACGACGCGTCTTACATGGGATTTATATACCTTAAAAACATCGTTTGACTGTACTAAACTTATTTTCCGCACAAGTTGATTTCATTTGGGACCTGGACTTTGTAAACTCTGATTATTTTATTAAATCAAACGATGTATTTTCCAAACGACACTTTAGGTCGTTCAATATAACTGTGATTGTGATGCTATGACAGTCAATCCCCAGGAATTCCATTCCGCTGCAAAACAGGTAATTTGGGGGTGTGACATATAGTTAAGGATTGCAGTTTGTTACTTAAACCATCTTAGTAATTGCAGTGTATTAAGGCCATATATATAGTGTCTACTGTCAGTCTGGAGTGCAAACCGCGACCACAGCCGAGACCAGCTAGCCGAGAGCCAAGACCACAGTCGGTATGTTTTTTGTCTAACTTTGTTAATTTTTGTTGTTAATACTCGTGAACTGTTGTAAATGATTTTAGGACTTTAGTGATTAATTTCGGAAAGTCCCCGTCCGAAGTTAATCATCCTATAGAAAACCCGTCCGAAATTAATTTATTAGAAATTAATTTCGGAAAGTCCCCTGTTTGGGGCTGCTTTTTGAATGTTTTGACTCATTTAGGATATGAATGCGTATAATTGATTTACTATTTGTGAAAATTTCGACATTGTTTCCCCTTTACTCCTACGAATATGTCTTTAATGCACATATTTGGGGAGTTGAGGGGAAATGTTGCCGAAATTTTCTCAAATAGTAGATTCAATTATACGCATTCATATATGAGACGAAACATTCAAAGAGTGGGTTAGGATTGCCTTCCATAGTTGGATTAGGTGAACATTTTAAGTCTATATAATTATTTGTTGCTTCATTAAAACGCAGCTATGCCAATTGATAAAAGTTGGGTCTCACTAGCACGTACCAGTAGAGAATTCTTAGTTGGTCTTAGAGCTTTCTGCAAGCATTGCAAGTCCTTGGTGAATATTGATGGGAATGTAAAATGTCCCTGTGCTCTTTGTTTAAACGTAAACTGGATAAAGCCCGAATTTTTGTTTAACCACATACACACAAATGGCTGGGACCATAGTTATACGAAATGGTATAATCATGGTGAGCCGGATGGCCGAACAACCGTACACAACACAAGACACCCTGGGATGAGTGACATGGCTTAGTTCCTTCATGATATTGGTCCGAATAACGAACCAGATGATCCAACTCAAGGAAATATTGGCGAGACAAGTAACGATGCATTTCCTCAACGTAATGAGTATGAGGAGTTACTTGCCACTGCCAACAAAAAACTATACCCAGCCTGTGAGTGGATGTCTTCATTAGACTTTATGGCAAAGATTACGCACATCAAGGTCAAAGGTAAAGTGAGTGACACCACATTTAATGAGTTCCTAACTTTATTCAAGGAAGTTTTCCCCCCGTTCTAGGATACAAGATGCCATCGTCATACTATGAAATAAAGAAGACATTTAAAACTATCGGGTTAGGATATGAATCGATACATGCTTGTGTAAATGATTGCTTTTATATCGGGGGTGGGTAACGAAGATTTGCAGACTTGTCCGATCTGCGGCGCTAGTAGATGGAAAGAAAAGACACACTGGGAAGAAAGTTCCTAATAAGGTGTTGCGTTACTTTCCTATCATTCCTAGACTACAACGTTTGTACAAGTCTAAACCCGCTGCAAAACATATGACTTGGCATGCGTCTGGGCAGTCTATGGAGAACGGTAAGATGCAACACCCGGTTGATGGTCAAGCATGGAAGAAATTTGACATCAAGTATTCGAAGGAATTTGCTAAAGAAAAAGAAACGTCCGGTTAGGGTTGGCTACTGATGGTTTTAATCCGTATGGCAACCTTAGTCGTCATACTGACATGTGGCGGTCATATTAACCACATATAATACGCCTCCTGGA
This sequence comes from Chrysanthemum makinoi, assembly GCA_910596185.1. Classification (NCBI taxonomy): domain Eukaryota; kingdom Viridiplantae; phylum Streptophyta; class Magnoliopsida; order Asterales; family Asteraceae; genus Chrysanthemum; species Chrysanthemum makinoi. The sequence goes on along the minus strand of OU343223.1, from coordinate 95,679,825 downwards.
TATGTATGAGAGAGACTTCTCTTATGTTGACATTGTTAATTCCGGGCCCCAAATCACCAGGGAAGGATATTGATATTTACCTGAGGCCTTTGATTGATGACCTAAAGACTTTATGGAAAGATGGAGTCGGGACTAAGGATGCTGTTACAGGCACCGAATTCTGTATGAAAGCAGCGCTTTTATGGACTATCAATGACTTTCCCACTCGAAGTAGTTTGTCTAGGTGGAGTGGGCAAGGTTACATGGCATGTCCGACATGTAATGAAGACACTCCAGCTATGCGCGTGTTAAATAAAACCGCTTATGTTGGTCACAGAAGATTCTTAAGCATGACCAATAAATGGCGGAAGAACAGAAGGGCATTCTATACAGAGGTAGATAATACAGACCCTCCTAGAAAATTTACCAGTGATGACATCTTGGATCAACTAAGAAGATTGCCTAAACGTGTCCCGGGGAAACATCCAATACATGGGGGTGCGAAAAAAAAACGTGATCAAGATCGCGAATTGAATTGGACAAAAAAATCTGTTTTCTACGAGCTAGAGTGTTGGTCTTTTCTTACACTAAAACACAATTTTGATGTCATGCATATCGAAAAAAATGTGTGTGAGAGTGTGTTGGGTACTTTGTTAATGAATGACAAATCAAAAGACACCAACAAGGCAAGACAAGACTTACAAAATTTGAATATTCGTAATGACTTGTGGCTCGTCAACAAAGGAAACGGGAAGTGCTCTAAGCCTCATCCTACGTACTATTTCACAACCGAAGAAAGAAAACTTTTTTGTCAATTCATTAAAGGTACGCGTTTTATTTGAAAATTTCTTTGTTCGAATTAATTCGCGTATTCATTTCGACAACTTATTCTAATATCCTGATTTTTTTTCTTAATTCATCAAAGGTGTTAAACTACCTGATGGGTTTGGATCAAACTTCAAGCATAAAGTGACCGACAACGATAGCAACATAACAGGCTTGAAGGCTCATGATTGTCACATAATGATGCAACGGTTGCTTCCTGCTGGACTTCAAAATTACTTGAAGGACCAAACCACCGCAACACCAATAATCGAGCTTTGTTCATTCTTCAAACAAATATGCGCTCGAACTTTGATGGTGAATGACATGTTGAAAGCTAGAGATCAACTGATCAATATTTTGTGCAGTTTCGAGCAAATATATCCTCCATCTTTTTTTGACATTATGATTCACTTGGTTATTCATCTACCGGAAGAGGCTATTCAAGGCGGTCCTGTTTACATGAGGTGGATGTATCCATTTGAAAGATACATGAAAAAGCTCAAAAATTATGTCGAAATAAAGCCAAGCTTGAAGGTTCAATAGCGGAGGGTTATATTGCTGATGAAGCATTAACTTTCTGTTCGCATTATTTTCGGGGTGTTGAGACGAGATTTAATCGTCCTGACCGGAATGAGGACGGTCCAAGGCCAACTAGTCGATTTGAGGTGTTTCGATCACCGCAAAAAGAATGGTAAACAATCATTAGTTCGGTTTAAAGCGCACAATGAAGCAAGTAGTAAGGTACGTACTACACAACAGTCATGAAATCGACCCGTACATGAACGCGTACAAGAGGTACGCGTTTTATTTCAAAATTTGTTTCACGTAATTTGTTATTCGACGACTTATTCTAATATCATGAACATTTACAAGGCATTTCTGGCGAGAGACTTGGAAGAAGGGTTTCCTCACTGGTTTGAGATGAAGGTAGACTTATTGTATGTATTACCCTGTATAAATAACGACTATTACTCATATCTATCTATTCTTAACTTTTTCATAGATTCGTGAATTAAAAGTACAGAAGGACCTAATTTGTACCGACGAGTTATTCGCTTTGGCTTGTGGACCATCATGTACTGCAGTCTCAGTCAACTCTTGCGTAGTCAACGGTGTGATGTTTACTGTACACGACCGTGATTTACGTCGTTCAACTCAAAACAGCGGAATTTCAACTCCTAACCCTGATGGAGGAATGCATTATGGCCAGCTTGAAGAGATTCTCGAGTTTTCATATATTTCATTCAATGTTGTGTTGTTCAAAGTCAAATGGTTCGACACTAATAACACTAATCGCCTAAAACGCTGTACCTATAGAAACAACATTACGCAAATTATGACCGATCGTGTATCGTTTCAAAACGAACCATTCATTCTTGCAACGCAAGCAACACAAGTCTTTTACCTTGATTTCCCGGGTAAACATGGTAATTGGAAGGCCGTCCAAGATTCTTATCATCGAAAGATTTGAAACCCGGATATCATTGTGGTAGAAGACAACCAGGATGTTGTATATGACAACAACTCATCACATATCACACTCTCTGCGGAGTTGGATCAGTTGGATTATAACATTATAAATATAGATGTTCAACCAGCGGAAGTTGAGGCACCACCACCAATTATCACTATTGTGGAAGACGAAGATGATATTGATTTTGATGATCACGTTCCTCATGATTTAGCATCTGATGATGATGATGGCCACGAGAATGAAGATGATGAAGATGACAGTACTAATAATGTTGAATTTTATGTTGATGAAGAGGAAGATTAATCTCGAATTGTAATTTGTAGAACTCTGCAGATTATTTGAATGAAATTGTTATCGAGTTTATTTATTGATTTATTATAATTATCTTGTTGATATATACTATTATACTTTTGGACCATTTGCGGATAGGTAGTTTTGTAGATGATCATGCGTTAACGGTTTAGGAACCGTTTTGGCAATTTTGAAAAAGGATAACTATGTTGTATATATGATATTATGTTTAGCGAATTTGTGTTATGATTGGCATATTAAAATAGGTTGTGACATTGGTAAAACAGGTTGTGGATTGGCATATTATGATAACAGGTTGTAGATTTTTTCAGGAAAATTTTCGGAAAAAATCTCAAAATTACCCATTTTGCAGCAATATTCTGCAGAGTGGGTCAGCTTGTTTTGCCGGGGACATGTCCCCGGTGAAAGCTTAAAAGCATTTTTTAATTTACCACTTTTACCGGTGACATGTCCCCGGAGAAAGAGTTTACCTAAACAGTGGTTATACTCTTCGCCGGGGACATGTCTCCTGCAAAAACACGTGCATGTCGGACTAATTACGTAATTAGGGTACTTAAATGAAGTCCCAAAATAGTTTCTCTGTGGACTTGTCCCCGGAAAAAACACGTGCCACGTCGGACATGTTTGACCGGAGACAATCGGCTGCGGGACCCACGTGTCCCCGGTAAACGTGCCAAACAGTCTCCGGGAAAAGAATTCCCGAGCAGGTATTGCCGGCGATCTTTTTCCGGGGACATGTCCTCGAGAAAACCTTTTACCGGGGAGATGTCCCAGGCGAAAGCCCTTAAAATTCGCCTGCAAAAGCGGCGATTGTTGTAGTGAGATATGTTCCTACTTCAACCAAAAAGATCGACTTATATAACTTTGCATTATCGTGTTATTCCGCAAGTTAATTTTCTTTGCAATATCTAATAGTCATCTATCTAACGATGTTAACATAAGTTGGATCAGACAAGTTGGATGAGCACGAGCTGAATAAAAATTGCCATGCCCAGATATATAAACTAGAAGCCTAGAAAACTCTTAAGACGGGTTCATGGTGCACCAATTAAGCTATTAATCCAACCCATAACATGTACTCGATGAAGCTATTTAAGCACGTGAGAGTAAAACAGACAAGCCGTTGAAGCTTTAGACAAACTAACATAATTCCATGGCACGGCGACGACATTAGAAAAAAAAAAAAAAAAACATTTATTGGTGGTAATAATCGGTAAGAATGCACAATGGTAGATGTTGTAGCATGGTATCCTCGTTTTATGTGGACGTTAATTCATCATCTCGAGGCAACACACTTCTTTTCTCACCACCTTAACAAGCTCTATCATCAACATCTCAAAATATATTGACCACCCTAAATTATCATTCTTATACTCATGAAAAGCATAATTAACATTTTAATGTGCATTTACTTGTTCCTAAATTATCATTCTTATGCTCATAGTTATATGTATTTAATTTTCTTCATTAGTTATCGGTTACCATATAATCTAGAATGATTAGTTTTGACCAATTTTAAATTTTAAATTTATCATTAAACTAGATCTATGGTCCGCTCGATGGACGAGTTTAGCTCTATAAAATCGTTTATGTTTTTAAATATCATGTGTATTGATAGGTTGTTGAAAGCTTGCAAGTGGATAAAAGTTCTTAGCCCATTAAAACAATTTTCTTCGGGCATAAACATGCTTAATGTGGTTTGTGTTCGTTTTAAATAGTTTCGTATATTTTTCTCATCCATTTTTGTTAGTTGGAGTGGAGTTATCACCATTGTCTTGTTTGGTAGAATAAGTATATCCAATTCTATAACCATAGACTTTTGACATTAATAATTTGGTTTACTCTAACAAATAGTAATTGCTCATATGTACGTAAGTGTCATCTTCATTTGCTATAATAAAAAGTATAGGATCAATAGTCTTGGCCCACATCTTGTCATAGTAATAGACTCACGCGATACTATCAATTTCCACAGCTACTTGTACTATATGCATTCAATCTGTACATTTTAGTTTGGGGCATGATATAAGGACCCTTACAGGGGTTGCTACAGTACATAACTACATACGCATTGAGGGATTCTATTATATGCATCAAAGTGTTGTACTGTGTGCTTCGCGGTTTATACGATTGACTATAGAGGGTCCTTATAATAATATATCCTTTTAATTTTTAGAAACATTTTGAGTACTCTTTATAAAAAAAAAAGTAGGAGTACCAAGTCTTCTTTTAGACGATAGAAGAGCTTGAAATACATGCAGTGGCGCCCTCTTGCTCCATTAAGAACTAAAATCACAAATTAAGGTTGTGTTTGTTATTAAAAATAAATAAATAAATAAATAAATCCTTCTTTTAGTTACCTCTTGATGACCCTCTAGTCAAACCACATAGGTGTGTATCATTAAAGCACCGGGTACGTTCGTGCCGTTGGCAAAAAGTGATGTCATTTCAGAAAAACACTTTATGATGCCAGAAATTATTTGGCATCAAATTTTGTGCCGTTGCCTTTGGCATCAGAAAATGTGGTGCCATTAAACATTTTTTTTCTTCATTTACATAATTTCTTTTTAGAGATATATAAAATTAAAATTAAAATACATTACATTAATTAAAAAAAGACCTTATTTAAAAAAAAAAAAGAAAAAAGAAAAAAAAAACGATTAAGACATTAAAAATACATAAAGTTAATTAGTTTTCGGTTAGATAATTTGCCCTGATTCATGCTTTTTGGGCATTGACTGTAACACCCCCATCCGAGAACGGGTAAAATGTCACATTTATGGTGTCAATCAGAAAAATAAACGCAAGCAGAAGACTTTATTAAATAAAATATACGTCACTCAACAAAATAACTTCCAAAACAAATACAAATCCAAAAAAGTCTAAATGAAAAGAAATCTCCAAATGTATAAGTCTTTAAACATAATCAAAACAATGGAGAAACTATCAGGGGTTGGTCCTCTAAGAGCTCCTACTCTCATCATTCAAATCCCAACATCTCGCTTATTACCTGCCGCAGAGAAAAGAAAATGCGGCTGAGCTTAAAAAACCTAGTGAACATATATAAACAAATGAATAACTAAATCTGAATAAGTATACGAAATGGAACCAAAAGAATCTGCTAAACAAAGATGTCATATATCATACGAGTCAAAAAAATAGTGAGTCATAAGGATCATAAGGAAATCAAAGAATCATACGGAAATGCTCACGAGCTCAAAACATATATCTAAGGCACGATACATGCCCTAAAACCAAATATCCCAATCACGTATCACAATCCTATCATAGCAAAGTGTACATGGAGTAGCTAGCTCACAATATACCAAAAGTGAAATAGGGTGTATGGCACACACAAACCATTCACTAATCTAAAATGAACCAAATACCTAAGATGCACCCATATGCTTTTTGCAAATTAAAATACATATACACAAGTACAAGACACGTGTATACATATAAATAATAATAATAATCAAGTGCTATAGCTTACAAAAGGGAACGCCATGGATTAATCACACCTCCATAGCAAGTGTCATGACATTGTTGTCTCAATGACATGGTCATGGTACCTCTATAACTAGTTAGTAGCTCGAGCAACAGAACAAATCAAAACGTATCCAAAGCATAATGAATCAATCGTAATATGTCCAAACAAAGCTATATCTAACTGAACCGAATCTCATATCAAAAGGGATAGAAAACGAATATCGTATCAAATGGGATAGCAATGGATATCATAACAAAATGAACAAAATTCAAGGATCGAGAAGTCATGAGAAATTCCTTATAAGAAAGGAATATAATATATGTACCTTAACGTAAATGAAAGGATCACAAGGAAACACACGTCACTCCTTATTCAACGAATCTACATTAATTAATGATCATTTATTATTTAAGAGTCCATTTATAAGTTCATTTATATGTCATAACTAATTTAATGCTTAATGTTATTTATTAACATGTTTAGGGTTTCTCATGTGAATCGGATTCATATTCTTATGATTTTTAAGACACATCAAATAAGCTCATGAGGTTCTCTAATTTAAACCAGTGACACCTACATGTGTTAAGTACTTAACCAAATTTGTATAAATTTTATCTCCTAGTGTAAATATCTAGAGAAATCAAATTTGTCCAGAAAGTGACCTGATGGTATACCCAGAAAGTGACCTATTTATTTAACATATTAAAACCTTCTAGAAATATTCACAAAAATTACACTAACTAATATACATCTTAAATATTCTCCTTCTAAAATTTGGCATCCTAAATCGTTATGGTTTGAAGAGAAGGAAAAGAGCAGGCAAGTTGTTATATGGCTTGTTGGAGAAAACGTGTGAGACAAGAGGGAAGGAAAAAGGAATGTCATGTGTGTATTTTAGGGAAAAGATGTATACGTATCTTCTAATTTAAAAAAGATATATTCATGTGTTATTTGTTTCTTATCTTGACAAATTATGTAGAAGGAAAACGTGTGAAGTGTAGCAAACAAATATGTGTGTGTCGTTTTTACTAATTAGGATAGTATTAGGATTTCTAAATTTTGTAAAACATTTTAGTTAAGTATAGTTTAGGAAAGGGCAAATGGCACAAAAAGGTACTAAAGTTAGGGTCCATATTCAATCAAGGCATTTTTCTTTTTTTCTTGCACAAAAAGGTTGCCAACAAATTTTTTTGGCGGATTTGGGTTTTTTACTAACTTCCGTTAACCCACTTCGTTAGCAAATTACATATTTGGTCCTTGATTTTGTAGAGTCATTTTATGCACCATCCCTCCTCCTCCACCGTCCACCACCACCCTCCTCCTCCACCAACACCGTCCGCCACCATCACCTGCCAACACCACCCGCCACCACTACCACCGTCCACCACCACCAGACGTCGTTTTAATCATAATCAAAGAAAATCATAACCCCACCTGGGCACCACATATTCTTCTCCCGTTCTCAAGAGTGACACATTCCATATCTTTTTCCTGTTTTTCATTCGTCATTTTGTGTTCCAAAATCAATACTCCTTGGTTGTTCCTATTTGGGCTTGATCTGTCCACGATCATCCCACAATTGGTAAGTGTGTGGTGTTTGTGGGGCGTGGCTGTGAAAGGGACTGACCCAGGTGTTTGTGGGCAGTTACCTTTTTGCAACCTTATTTTATTTTTGGCTTTTTGATTTTGAGTTTAAGGAATTTAAAGATAAACTTATGCAAACTCAAATAAGCTAAGGAAAGTAAAAGCTAGTTAAAGGCAAACTAAGGAAAATGACTACATCTAATCCTATAAGCAAATAAGCTCAAATAAAAAGGAAATAAGTACTATGTAAGGGCTATTGTTACAGCAGCTAAGGGGGGCAGAAAGGGCTTTTTGGGGCCTAATAAGCTACTCAATTAAGCACTTAAGGGCAAACTAAGGAGAAACAAATAAAGCTCATACCAAACTCTACTAAAGGAAACAATTTCAAAAAAGAATGACAATGGAATAAGCAGAAAAAGGAGATTGAAATAAGCCATTAGGGACACCAGCATTTACTAAGATAGAAACATGGACAGATAGGGTACTAAAGCAGGCTCAATATAAGCACTTAAATAAGCATCTAGTGGAATCTGAAGGAAAATCAAGTTAATACTATACTACAACTACTAGAAGGATAAAAAATTAAGTATTAACACCAAATAGAGAAGCAGAAAATAAGAAAAGAAAAAGCTATTTAGGGACAGAAACATGAAACTGAGGACAATGATGAAGGGCAGAATAAGTGACTTTTGCAGCTAGATTAAGTACTCAAAATAAGCTCTAAACAGCTAAAGGGTTAAATCAGATAAACTTAGGAATAGAACTTACATAAAGAAACAATAATCAAGCTAAATCATCAGAAGAATAAGTAGATATGCAGCTGTGAATGGTGGTACTTGGGACAGAACTATGAAATAAATGACAGATTCATAAAACACTTGTAAACTCAAAACTGTTTTGACACACTAAAAATTATGATAAGAAAGGTTTCAAAATCAATTCCTAAACTCAGAAAATTCAAATTGAACTTCACAAAAACATTTAAACCTGAAAATCAAATTAAATCCAAACACTCCTTTAAAACACCAATTTGCAATTTAAACCTGAAAACTCAACCTATCTCATAGAAGTGTTGATTCATGTCTTCTCCTTTAGTCATTTCATCAAACACTTGTCATGCATCTCATACAACACACATTAGCTAAAGACATATAATCATTTATCTATTTTTATCATACAAGGAACTCAAGAAAGTTAAGTGAAAAGGCATATCATCCAAAAGATTTAATCTAAAGACGATTTAAAGTTACATCACAGATCATGGCCAAACTAAAACAGCCGCGATGATCTTGTGGGACTGGATTTTGCAACATCAATTAAAAGACGGTGTTGGTGGTGGACAGTGTTGGTGGAGGAGGGTGGTGGTGGTGGACGGTGGAGGAGGAGGGATGGTGCATAAAACGACTCTAAAAAATCAAGGACCAAATATGTAATTTACTAACGGAGTGGGTTAACGGAAGTTAGTAAAAAAACCCAAAATTTTTTGTTGGCAACCTTTTTGTGCAAGAAAAAAAGAAGAATGCCTTGATTGAATACGGACCCTAACTTTAGTACCTTTTTGTGCCATTTGCCCTTTAGGAAAAGTATAAATACTTGTGTTTATTTTATAACATATAGCATTTATTAACTTATTTTACTTATTCAACTTAGAGTAAAATCAAAATACATGATAAAATGTTATTCCAAACTTTAGGGTGTTATAATTCTTCCCCTCTAAAAAAGAAAATTCGTCCACGAAATTGAAGTTGAGAAATTAAATGGAGATAACTAGCTCGCATTGATTCTTCAGTCTCCCAAGTAGCCTCACGCTTGCGATGATTCTTCCAAAGGATTTTAATGAACGGAATAGTTTTGTTTCTCATGACACGATCCTGACGGTCCAAAATAGCCTCAGGCTCCTCAATAAATTAAATGACAAATCATCACGAATCTGATTCAACGGATACGAGACAACATGCAATGGATGATAGTTGTAACCTTTCAAAATAGACACATGAAACACATTATGAACATGGGATAGCTGTGGAGGTAAGGCCAAACGGTACAAAACTTCACCAACATGATCTAAGATTTAGCTCATCTATGACGATCATCATAGATTTTCTTTCGTGCCTTTGCTTCCTTAATCTTCTATTTAGCAATGGCAACCTTCTCATTAGTCACCTCAATCAATTCTAGACCCTCAGTAAGTCATTCTCCGACTTTATTTCAACAAATAGGTGCTCTACACTTCTGTCCGTACAACAATTCGAAAGGAGCCCCTTTGATACTTGCATGCCAACTGTTGTTGTAAGAAAACTCAACCAGACACAAATACTCGTTGCAATTTCCCGTCCATTTAAGAGTACATGATCCCAACATATCCTCAAGAGTCTGAATAGTTCGTTCCATCTGCCCATCAGTCTGAGGATGAAAAGTTGTAGTAAACTTGAGTCTAGTTCTCCAAGCCTTCTGTAAACCCTTCCAGAAATGTGAAGTAAAACGCGGATCCCTATCAGATACGATTGCTGCAGGTGTGCCATGTAACCGAACAATCTCTTGTTGAAAGATCTCAGCCAGCTTGCTAACTGAATACCCTTTCTGGATAGGCAAAAAAAAGAGCCGACTTGGTTAAACGATCTACCACAACCCAAATTGCATCATTCTTCTTAAGTGTGCGAGGCAATCCCTTTACAAAGTCCATGTAAATTTGATCCCACTTCCATGTAAGAATATCCAAAGGCTGAAGAAGACCACTTGCACGTTGATGTTCAATCTTAACTTGCTGACATGTCAAAAAATTTGCCACAAATGTAGCCACATCTTGCTTCATACCATTCCACCAGAAATTCTGCTTCAAGTCTCTATACATCTTAATAGAACCAGGATAAATAGTGAAAAAAGAGCTGTGAGCCCCAGTCAACACAACTTCTCGAAGAGAGGAATCATCAGGAACACATGTTGGGAATTATACGTTTGAGTTGATAAGACAAAAAGAATGAAACAAGAGGGACTTAATACGACAAGAAGGAAACCTACAAAAAGATGGAATGACTTGCTTGCAAAAGAAGTTTTATTTTAAACAAGAGGGACTTAATACGACAAGAAGGAAACCTACAAAAAGATGGAAGGACTTGCTTGTAAAAGAAGTTTTATTTATTAGTCCTTTGTAGTATTTTGTAAACCCTAATCCTCTAGTATATAAAGAGGACATAGGTGTAGGTTTAATAATTATGTCTTCCAAGATGTAGTCGACTTAAAGGTGTGTGTGTCCTAGGCGCACAGTCTTGTAAACGCCTAGGTTATTAGTTTAGTTAGTAGTTTAGTTATCTAGACGTGTTCCTATAAACGTCTAAGATTAGTTAGTGTTAGTGAATGAAAACCTTATTCAATAACAAAGAATTGATTAGTTTATTCCGTTGTGCATGTTATTAGTCTTTGTTATTGATCCCTAGCTGAGTATATAGACGATCTTATCAATTGGTATCAGAGAGGGGAGCTCTTGATATAGGGATCTACAAGGTTTTTGGAAGAAAAAAGGTAAAAATTCGAAGTTGTTTTCAGTTTTCGCAACTTTTTGCAGGGCTGTTTGCAAGAGGGCATAACTTTTTAGTGAACCGTTGGATCGAGCTACAATTGTTTTTGGTGCATCTCAATATATCCATCTAATGTTTCACAGGAGGGATTGTCAATTAGATCTCTCAATCAAAAGTTATAAGCTGTCGAAGTCTGCTGCAGAAACTGAAAAAGTTTTGTAAGGTTACTACAACAATGTTTTGAAACGATCATAAATTTTTCGTTAACCGTTGGATCGTGACGAAATTTTTGGTGGACGTTCTCTATATATCAATCTAACTTTTCACCAGAGGGATATTCGATCTGATTTGTCAGTAAAAAGTTATTCATTGTCGAAGTTGGCTGCTGAAGGGTTTTTCAGAAAATCAATTTTAATGCACTGCTCCACGAGACGAAAGTACTGCTTGATACGAAAGTACTGCTTGGACGAAAGTACTGCTCCTTGCTCAAAGTACTGCTGTTTATACACGAAAGTACTGCTCCTTCTCCAAGGTACTGCTCCAAGGTATTGTTAGCTCTTTCAGTTACCACTGCCTTCAAGTTACCATTGCTAAAGATTGCTATACTTAATTTAAAGTGGATAGTGGCATATTTATGAACTTTGATAGAGTAATATGGACAGTGTATGATAACCTCGTACCTTTTTATTGTTGATTGGTTGGTGATATTTAATATTATTGATCTAATAATTGTGTTCGAGGATTATGAGAGAGATGGAAAAAGAATGGTTTTTGATTCTCATGTGATTTTGGATTTGAGGGGAAGTTGAGCGAGATAAGTGTTCTCGGCTAAAGTTTGATGTATGGAGATGGTTTTACACACACAGGAAGGTTATTATGATACACACACATGAGATTGGTTTTTGTTTTAACTGTTCTTAAACGTCAACAAGCTCGTTTTTGGATTTATTGAAGAATTGATTACGAAGAAGGTTAAATATCATTTATTTGATGTTGTAGTTGAGTTTCACAGGTTTGTGTTCTTATCATATATCAAAGTGGGTGTTACACTTTAGAGATAACTTGTTCGTGCTTAAAGGATGTTGACGAAGACTTGCAAAATCTAGTTTTCATAGGTCAAGGGGTGGATGGATGAAGACCTAGTTAACTATAACTTAAAGGAGTTACATTGTAGTACTCAGTGTCTCATTGAAGATGAGGATTTTGACAAGAGGTTGCGATCTACTTATATTTTGGTTAGCAGTATAAGTTCAACGTCACGTGGATAGTACAAGACATAAGACACAAGTTTTGGTTATTTTACTTCTTCATCAAGTTCGTTATATTTGGTTTTCTTCACAAGTGATCATTACAAGGAGCTTACAGATTTGAAGAATCATTTGATATTCATGCACCACTCAAGGGGAAGTGTTTGATTTTTACTACTATTGATCATTATTACTACTGCTAGTTGGAGTTTTCTACTGTTTTGGATTCATTTTTAGTAAGAATTTTGGTGTTCTTCATGGAGGGAAATTTGAAACATTGGACGGCTTAGATTGGAAGTATGATATTGGTTCGTGGTGTTCAAGATCGTTATTTGCATACGTTCCCTATTTGGATAATAACAAAAAATGGAAGAGATGTTTGAGTGGCGTGGCATGGATTAAGGGGAAGACAAAGGAAGACATACTTGTTTCATTCATGGTGAGATCCCTGATCTCAATTTCTCTACTTCGTCTAGGGAAGTTCGTTCAAGAATGGTTTTGTCATTATCAACTAGGGGAAGATTGTTGGGAATTATACGTTTGAGTTGATAAGACAAAAAGAATGAAACAAGAGGGACTTAATACGACAAGAAGGAAACCTACAAAAAGATGGAAGGACTTGCTTGCAAAAGAAGTTTTATTTTAAACAAGAGGGACTTAATACGACAAAAAGGAAATCTACAAAAAGATGGAAGGACTTGCTTGCAAAAGAAGATTTACTTATTAGTCCTTTGTAGTATTTTGTAAACCCTAATACTCTAGTATATAAAGAGGACATATGTGTAGGTTTAATAATCATGTCTTCCAAGATGTAGTCGACTTAAAGGTGTGTGTGTGCTAGGCGCATAGTCTTGCAAACGCCTAGGTTATTAGTTTAGTTATCTAGACGTGTTCCTATAAACGTCTAAGATTAGTTAGTGTTAGTGAATGAAAACCTTGTTCAATAACAAAGAATTGATTAGTTTATTCCGCTGTGCATGTTATTAGTCTTTGTTATTGATCCCTAGCTGAGCTTATAAATGATCTTATCAACACATAATCTACTACCGTACCATATCACACCATCATCGTCCACCTAAAATTCTGTCTGCTTTCCTTCTTTCAAGTTCTGTATTACAGACAATAATTCGTCGTCTTCCTTCTGAGCTTCCTTGATCTATAATATAAGATTAGGTTCATTCTTCAGACTCGACCAATAACTGGCACACCCACGAACACAAAGTTCAACTTCCATGAGTTCCAAGTCCTTGATTATCTTAGGTTCAATATCAAGACTAGCAAAAATTCCAGACTTCCTACTGAGTGCATCTGCCACCACATTTGCCTTGCCAGGATGATCCTGATCTTTGCATCATAATCCTTGAGAAGTTCCAACCAACATCTTTGCCTCATATTTAACTCTTTCTGGGTAAAGATATATTTGAGGCTTTTGTGATCGATAAAGATATCACAAGTCTCACCATACAAGTAATGTCTCCAAATCTTAAGAGCAAACACCACTGCTGCCAACTCCAAGTCATGGGTTGGATAATTCACCTCATAAGGTTTCAGTTGTCTTGATGCATAAGCAATAACCTTCCTGTGTTGCATAAGGATGCAACCAAGGTATTTCTTCGAAGCATCACTGTAAATTTGATAGCCACCAGTTCTAGAAGAAAGAGTAAGTATAGGAGCAGAGAGTAATATTGTTTTCAGCTCTTCAAAACTCTTCTCCCATTCTTCATCCCATACGAACTTCTCTCCTTTCCTCATAAGCTTTGCCAAAAGTAAAGCCAAACGTGAGAACCCTTCCACAAATCTTGTATAATATCCCTCAAGAACCAAGAAGCTTGTAACCTCGGTCGTTTTCGTCGGTCTCGGCCATTTAGTGATAGCCTCAACCTTCGCAGGATCCATAGTAATACCATTAGCTGATACAACATGACCTAAAAATGCCATTTATCCCAACCAAAATTCACATTTTGAAAATTTTGCATAGAGTTTCTTCTGACACAAAATTTCCAACACAATATGAAGATATTTTCATGTTCCTCCTTCGTCTTCGAATACACCAAGATTTCATCAATGAACACTATGACAAATTTTTCTAAGTACTCGTGAAAGACACGATTCATCAAATCCATAAAGACAACCGGGGCATTAGTCAATCCAAACTGCATCACTAAGAACTCATAGTGACCATAACGAGTACGAAAAGCTATTTTAGGAACATCTTGCTCCTTCACACGTAGTTGATGATAACCAGATCTCAAATCAATCTTGGAGAAAAACTTCGCACCCTGAAGTTGATAAAATAAGTTGTCGATATGAGGAAGCGGGTAATGGTTTCTAACAGTAATATGATTCAGCTCCCGATAATCAATACACAACCTCATACTACCATCCTTCTTCTTCACAATCAAAATTGGAGCATCCTACGAAGATACAATAAGATGAATATAACCATTTTCCAAAAGTTCTTGCAGTTGCTCATTTAGTTCTTTCAGTTCAATCGGTGCCATACGATACGGAGCTTTAGAAATAGGTTCAACACTAGGAATCAAATCAATACCAAATTCGACTTCACGCTCTGATGGCATACCCAAAATTTCATCAGGAAACACATCAGGAAAATTCCGAACAACTGGATGACTCTCGAAGCGAGGATCATTCAACGAAGTATCCTTAATGGAAGCTAGGAAACCTTAACAACCGTGAGAGAGTAATGTACGAGCTTTCAAAGCAAAGATGATCTTAAAAGACTTATCAGGATGAGAACCATGGTAAACGAAATCCGGATTATTCAAATCACCAAATATTACACGTTTGGTATGACAGTAGATGGTGGCTCGATGTTCAGCCAACCAATCCATACCCAGAATGATATCAAAGTCACATATTTCCAAAGGAAACAGATTAGCAGCACGAATTTTGTCACCAAAACGTAAAGGGAAATTATGATACTCATGATTAATAATCAGAAAACTTTTCAAGAGCGTCGAAATAGATATGGAATAGTCTAACAGTGTAGGGGAGATGTCAATGTGTTTAGCAAATGTAACAGAAACAATGGAATGTGTTGCATCGGTATCAAATAAAACACATACAACACACTCATACATAAATAGAGTTCCCGTAACAGTACCTAAAGCAGTGACCATCTGATCCTTGGTCAAAGAAAACACACGACCCTTCGCAGTAGGTGGTTTGTTATTCCCAGTACCCTTATCGTTGTAGTTACCACCATTCTTACTACAATCCCTAGCCATATGCCAGTCAAACCACAAGAAAAGCAAGCACCAGTAGCCCTAAGACATGCCTTTCCTGGATGGAGTCTCTTATAAGTGTTGCGTGGAGGAGATGAGGCATAATCTGGGTATCCCTTCTGACTTGAAGACCCAGAAGGACGGTTGTACTGTTGGCCTCGGGCCTACTGATCCCGATCACGCCATGATTTCTGATTATTGTTACTTTGTCTGTCATACCCATGCCTATTATAACCCCTTTGGTCATACCCCCTCTGATCATTCCCCCTTTGACTATTCCCCTGAGTTTTCGGTCGTATACAGTCTCCATCCCAGTTCCTCTTGTTATTGTATCTTGCACTTTCCTGCAAGATCTAAATGTTTTGGGCAGCATCAGAAACTTGTGCTACATTAGTAAACTCGGTGTTCACAATGCCGTCCTGTATCGAGTCGTTTAGTGGCCACTTAAAATTCTTAACCTGTTCCTCCCGAGTACCCGCCTTTTCTCACAAGAAACCTGCCAACCTAAGAAACCTCTTCATGAAATCCACACTAGTTTCCCCCTCGTGCAAACCAATCAAGTTGTACTCCCTTTCATACTTCTGTTTTTCTGACCGTGGAAAGTACTTGAAAAAGAAGATGTCAAGGAATTCATTCTATGTTAAAGCTGCCACATAAGCATCACCTCCCTTGGCTTGTTAGTAAGTCTTTCACCAGCTGAGGGCGTCACCTTACAACTTATAAGTTACCAACCTTGCCTTAAACTGATCAGCACAACCCAAAACTTCAAAGATTTTCTCGATGTGAGCAATCCAGTTTTCTGCCTCAACTAGGGTGGTTGCTGAGCTGAATGATCAAGGTTTCTACTTCCCGACATGGATGTGGTAGGCTGTGCATCTCCAACGGAACCATGACCACCGTTAGTCGCAGTAACATTTTGACGGACCTCCTTAGTTATCTGAGTAGTAAGATCACGAAACAATGCTGCAACTGCCTGTGCTACCACCAGAGAAAAAGTAGGGTCCGAACCAATGTCGTCAGTCCTACGAGTGTTCACCATCTAAATAATCAACAAAAAAATAGCGAAAACAATTTAGAGGTTAAGATTAGAATACGAAAGGAAGAGATCATATCAAAAGGAAGCCTAATGTCTACTCAGTCCTCATAGGTCATAAACTAAGCTCTACCGGACGAACCTAAGGCTCTAATACCACAATTGTAACACCCCTATCCGAGAACGGGTAAAATGTCTCATTTATGGCGTCAATCAGAACAAAAAATGCAAGCGAAAGACTTTATTAAATAAAATATACATCATGAAACAAAATAACTTCCAAAATAAATACAAATCCAACAAAGTCTAAATGAAAATAAATGTCCAAATGTATATTCTTTAAGCATAATCCAAACAATGGGGAAACTATCAGGGGTTGGTCCTCTAAGAGCTCCTACTCTCATCACTCAAATCCCAGCATCCCACTTATTACCTGCTACTGAGAAAAAAAAAATGGCTGAGCTTAAAAAGCCGAGTGAACAGATATAAACAAATGAATAACTAAATCTGAATAAGTATATGATATAGAACCAAAAGAATATGCTAAAAAAATATATCATATATCATACGAGTCAAAAGAATAGTGAGTCATAATGATCATAAGGAAATCAAAGAATCATACGAAAACGCCCACGAGATCAAAACATATGTCTAAGGCATGATACATGCCCTAAACACAAATATCCCAATCAATGATAACTTTAAGAGCGTCGAAATAGATTAGGAATAGTCTAACAGTGTAGGGGAGATGTCAATGTGTTTAGCAAATGTAACAGAAACCATGGAATGTGTTGGATCAATATCAAATAAAACAAATACAACACGCTCATACATAAATAGAGTTCCCGTAATAGTACCTGAAGCAATGGCCGTCTGATCCTTGGTCAAAGAAAACACACGACCCTTCGCAGTAGGTGGTTTGTTATTCCCAGTACCCTTACCATTGTTGTAACCACCTTTCTTACTACAATCCCTAGCCATATGCCAGTCACACCACAAGAAAAGCAAGCACCAGTAGCCCTAAGACATGCCTTTCCTGGATGGAGTCTCCAATAAGTGTTGCATGAAGGAGATGAGGCATAATCTGGGTATCCCTTCTGACTTGAAGACCCAGAAGGACGGTTATACTGTTGGCCTCGGGCCTACTGATCCTGATTAGGCCATGATTTTTGATTACTGTTACTTTGTCTGTCATACCCATGCCTATTATAACCCCTCTGGTCATACCCCCTCTGATCATCCCCCTTCTGACTATTCCCCTGAGTTGCCGGTCGTATGATCTCCATCCCAATTCCTCTTGTTATTGTATCTTGCACTTTCCTGCAAGATCTAAATGTTTCGGGCAGCATCAGAAACTTGTGCTACATTAGTAAACTCGGTGTTCACAATGCCGTCCAGTATCCAGTCGTTTAGTGCCAGCTTAAAGATCTTAATTTGTTCCTCCTGAGTACCCGCCTTTTCTCACAAGAAACCTGCTAACCTAAGAAACCTCTTCATGAACTCCACACTAGTTTCCCCCTCGTGCTAACCAATCGAGTTGTACTCCATTTCATACTTCTGTTTTTCTGACCGTGGAAAGTACTAGAAAAAAAAGATGTCAAGGAATTCATTCTATGTTAAAGCTGCCACATAAGCATAACCTCCCTTGGCTTGTTAGTAAGCCTTTCACCAGCTGAGGGTGTCACCTTACAACTTATAAGTCACCAACCTTGCCTTAAACTGATCAGCACAACCCAAAACTTCAAAGATTTTCTCGATGTGAGCAATCCAGTTTTCTGCTTCAACTAGGGTGGTTGCTGAGCTGAATGATCAAGGTTTCTACTTCCCAACATGGATGTGGTAGGTACGTGCATCGCCAACGGAACCATGACCACCGTTAGTCGCAATAGTGTTTTGACGGACCTCCTTAGTTATCTGAGTAGTAAGATCACGAAACAATGCTGCAACTACCTATGCTACCACCAGAGAAAAAGTAGGGTCTGAACCAATGTCATCAGTCCTACGAGTGTTCACCATCAAAATAATCAACAAAAAGTAGCGAAAACAATTTAGAGGTTAAGATTAAAATACAAAAGGAAGAGATCATATCAAAAGGAAGCCTAATGTCTACTCAGTCCTCATAGGTCATAAACTAAGCTCTACCGGACGAACCTAAGGCTCTAATACCACAATTGTAACACCCCCATCCGAGAACGGGTAAAATGTCTCATTTATGGCATCAATCAGAACAATAAATACAAGTGGAAGACTTTATTAAATAAAATATACATCATGAAACAAAATAACCCTCAAAAGAAATACAAATCCAACCAAGTCTAAATGAAAAGAAATGTCCAAATGTATAATTCTTTAAGCATAATCCAAACAATGGGGAAACTATCAGGGGTTGGTCCTCTAAGAGCTCCTACTCTCATCACTCAAATCCCAGCATCCCACTTATTACCTGCTACTGAGAAAAAAAAAATGGCTGAGCTTAAAAAGCCGAGTGAACAGATATAAACAAATGAATAACTAAATCTGAATAAGTATATGATATAGAACCAAAAGAATATGCTAAAAAAATATATCATATATCATACGAGTCAAAAGAATAGTGAGTCATAATGATCATAAGGAAATCAAAGAATCATACGAAAACGCCCACGAGATCAAAACATATGTCTAAGGCATGATACATGCCCTAAATACAAATATCCCAATCACTGATAACTTCAAATAGTCCTGACTTTTAAGTGTCAATTTCCCCCTATAATGCTCGTATTTTATATCATTTATATGGATTTACGCTTGTATTCTTTTATATTTCATTTTCAGGTAAATTATGAGCATTGGAGCATAAGAGAAGCGGATTTGGAGATTTTCCTAATGGTTTATGATAGTATGCTACTCATGAAGAAGCTACGGCGTAACTCATTCTCTCACATTACGCCGTAGCCAGTACTTTATCTTAGATTACCTACTCAACATAAATTATGGCGTAACTCCAAACTAAGGTTACGCCGTAATCATCTAGGTCAAGAATTATTCCGCGCCTCCATCAACTACACCATAACTCCTCACAAGCATTACACCGTAGTCGACCCAAAAGAGTTCTGTATTGAAGATACGGCGTAACCTTTCCCAAGTGTTACACCGTAACCTGCTTAATGAGAGTATTATTTGGAGGATTATTGAAGTTATGACGTAACTCTCAACTTAAGTTACGCCGCAACTAGGATCGTGCCTATAAATACAAGCCCTAATTTATGCATTTTACATCATTCACTAACAAATCAAAGCCAGAGAACGTGAAGAGGGTTCCAAAGGCAGATCATTCGGAGCATACGGAGCCATCTCCAAGGGAGGAATCACTCCTTATCGATAAGCATTAGCGATCATTTATATCTTTTACTTTTGATTCATGTCTTTCATTATGTTAAACATCGAATTCATTGTTTCTATTAATATGATCGGCTAAGCACCTTTGGTGCTACCCTAGTTATGATTCCTTGAATGGATTGTTTATGTTTTCTTGCTTCCATATAATTGTTTCTAGTGTATGCATGCATAGTTTGTTTGTAGTTACCCTAGCTTCGGTAGTTTTGAAATGCGGTCGTATCTATTTGCTTAGGAGAATTGACCAACTGACCCTAAGTAGTTAGGTAGAGTTGGGAAGGGTAAGAATTGACCAACTGACAACCCTTCCTCGCTTGTGCGAACTAACCAAATGATCACCGGTTGTCCGGATGAACTTAAGAAGTTAGGGATGAGTGTCTAAGATGCTAGCGCTCGGGCACTCATTATTTCGAATCTTGCATGTAGGGTACTTAATGACTTGGCTTAGGCGACTAAAAACCACTTGACTCCCAAGGGGTAAACCTTAGACGTTGGGTAGGAGCCTTTGTTGATAGGTTAGTACGAATTGACCAAATGTTGTCCTAGCGACTTAAACCCCCACTTGATATCAAATGGAAGTAATAAAACATAGACATTACACGATAGGATGAGTAACTAGGTTAGCACACTTTCCCTCTATTGATCACAACCTCTATTTATTTCACGCATTTATTTTTTGTTTATTAGTTAATTAATCATTTCAACCTCAAACCAGTTAAAACCAGTGACACATAGACTTAATATAGAATCCGCTCACATAGCTTTTGGGACGACCTCGGTTTTACCGATTACTATACTACACATGACTGGGTACACTGCCCGTGAGTGCATAAGGTGGACCATAGGTAAACGAGACAATTGTAAATATTAAAACTTGGTCAGAAATCCTGCATCAAGTTTTTGGCGCTGCTGCCGGGGAGTTGTATTAGGAATTTTTGTAAAGTCTTTTATTTATGTTTTTGTTCATTTTAAGTTTTTGTTTTCTCACGATTTCTTTTAAGCTTCAGGTACTGATAAGGATTTAAAACATACATTTTTAGGGGGTCATTTAAGCCCTAAATCGACACATTTTATATCCGTTACTGCTTAAAATCTTTCCTTTTCACTTTTTTGGTCTTTTAGAAGCAAAATGCTGGAATGAAGCATATTTGAACGAAAAGGAGCGAAAACACGAAGAAAATGGCAAAGTCAAGATCGAAGACACACCAAGGCTGTTCATTACACCTGAAGGCGTCCCAACCAATGGGCAACGCCGTCCCAATATAGAAGACTTGATCAAAAAGTGCACGCGACGGCTCAACGGAATTTCTGGTCCTAAGGGCTGATGGCGTCACGCCATAATTTTGAAAGGCGTCACTCACAAAAACTACACCAGACGCCCAAGATCCAAGATTCAGACGACGTCCTGCATGAAGATGCGACGGTGTCACACATCTCAAGTGACGCCATCCCAACGATGACTTGGCCCAAATGAAACCCTAATGACGGCGACCTGACAGCGTCATTTGCAAAAGGTGACACCGTCGCGATTGTAAATCTATATATAGAATTCGATTTTTCTGTATTTTAAGGGGGTAGAATTTTGGAGAGCAAACCATAACGTAGTTGTAGTCCGACTTGGACAGTATGCTAGGATCCCATACCTTATTTTACACATCAAGATAAGTTTGTTTATCCAATTTATCATTATGTCTACCCCATGTTCAATTGATTGTGTGTATGCTTGCTTGTTTAACATGTCTAACTAAATTACTTGTGTGTTTGCTTAGATCTATGAAACCTGGTAATTAATTGTTGTTAGGTTGTCTCTTGTCTTAATTGGTAGACGCTAGATTAAGGAAAAATGGCTTCTTCTTTCATTGTTGCGAGCTTGAACGTCCTAAATAGCAAAAATCCATAGGAGTGAACCTAGTCCATCGTTGTGTTTATTGCGTGAGTTGTGGCTTTATGATAATAGTGTATTTGGGGGAGATGCTTTTGCACTTGCCGATCCCGTGTATTTTATAGGAGAGTTAAAATTCATAGAGCTAGGAATTAGGCACCCCCTACGACTAATAGGAATACAACGCATTAATTAAGATAAGGGAAGTGACAATTCAACTGACCAATAAAAGATAACTAGGGAGTAATAGTATCTAAGTGAACACATCTTTAATCATCATACGAGCACACCTCAATTAGCATAAACTATTCGTAGTTAATTAGATAATTAGATAATTAGTTAAGTAGTAAAATCGATAGAAGTACCACCCCCAATCATATACCTCTTGCTTTCTAAAAAACATAAAAAAAAAGAATAAAAAGAATCATCCTCAACCCCACCTTCTCATCATAAATCTCTTTCTAGCATTCCTATTCCCCTAGAGGATGAAATCAATCCCCGAGGCTTACCCCATACTACACTACAACGATTAGGTTCACTGCCTAGAGGGTTGAAAAGCTTGCTCGTAGAAAAGGAGGTTTTCTCAACCCCGAACCCAGGCATCAAGTTTTTGGCACCGTTGCTGGGGAATAGAGTAGTTAGTTAGATTTCTATCTCATTTAGGTTCACTCGCTTGATTCCTATCAAGTGATATTTTTTCTAATTTCCATTAGCTTCCTTGTAATCTATCCCCATTCTTCGTGTTTTTGTTCATAACCTTGTCACTTTTCATCATGGAAGGTGACAATCCACCACCAAACAATAATCCACTACCACATCAACCACTTCCACCCAGCCATCCACCATATTACCCACTACCACCAACTCTAAACCAACAAATTGATCAACATTCCTTCAATCTTCTTCGTAACCACATCACTAGTGAGATCGATGAGCTTAAAGAATTACACAGGTTACTTGAGAGTACAATTAAGGATGCTGTTGAAAAAGTGGCTAACGTGTCGGGTGTTGATTCCATGGTTAGCAATGGTTCGGAAAATGACTTAGGAGGAGGTGACGTTGAGGTCATCAAAATAGTAAATTAAAATGAGGATGAAGAAACCAATGCCTATTTTAACCATTATCCCACTAAGGAAGAAATTGCTTACCATATGTACATAATCGACAATCCTCGATCACCCATCGTTAAAATATGCCCAAAGATTAGGAGAGGAAATCCTTGGAACATTAAGATCCATTGCATGATTGGGTACAGGAATGTGGAACACGCTTACATAGATATAGAATCTCCAATCAACGTGATGCCTTCGGCTGTTTACAATGACATAATGAATGCGCGACTCAAGATTAGGATGGACCCTAGGTATCCCAGTGGGGTTTGCAATTTTGTGGGAAGAGTCAAGAATGTACACGTTTTTGTAGGAAAATTCACCTACTTAGTAGATTTTATGATCTTAGAAGATATAGGATTTGTCATCGACTATAGCTTACCCATATAGTGTTAGGCAAACCGTTTGTTGAAAAATCCAAGCTAAGCTATAACAAACCCGAGGGAACGATTAGATTTTCGGAAAGAGACGATGATATTACATATAGGATGTCTTGGAAAGTTAGTGGTTATGGTAATCTATCCTACTTTGAAAGAGATAACATTAGAGCCTTTGAGGAAAAGAGCAAAGAGGATATTAAAAAGGGCTTGAACTTTATGTGGGAGAAAAGGAGATTCTACTATAAGGATTGCTTGACCCTAGGACCTAGGTATAGAGTCGATGAGAATTTTGTCATTATGATGAGTTTTGAACAAGGATGAAAAAGGAAGTCACGTAGGAGCACGACTTCGAGTCTAGCTACAAGACTCATAAATAAAGAAAAGCGCTTCGTGGGAGGCAACCCATGCTTAATTATTTGCTTGTTTGTTTTTCAATTTGTGTGTTTATATATCTTTTTCATTGTTGTTTATTCTCATGTTAGAATTTGTGAAAATGCTTTATTTTATTTTTAACCTCGTCTTAATTACATATAAAGGTATTTTACAAAAAAATAAGTTTAGGGAAGATCATATATTTTTAAGAACATGAACATGAGAATTACAATAATTGAAATTGATATATATGTGTGTTTGTTAGAGTCAAATGCTTGAGTCATAATGGATGTTTTGCAGGAATTTTTACAGGTTTAATGAGGTAATTTTTCTAGAATTTTTTGAGAAAAACGTTGCAAACTAGTTTTTGTCAAGACAACCTGACGACGTCAAGCGATGTAGAAACAAAATAATCAGTTTCATTTTCTGTGTAATTTATAATTTTTGGAAATTACCAATTCTTAATTTTCTAGAAAAACTGCAAACATCCATTCCACAAGCATTATACCTTGCTTTCTAGTGTAGTTTTGTGTTATATATAGTTTTATTTCCAATTTTACGTGAAGGTTTCGTTTGTTTTCTTATGAGTATGCGGGTTATATTGGACAAGAAGAAGAAACACATATTGGATGAAGCTTATTACTTATGCATTCTTCTTGGAAGAGGATTTAACCGCAACTTCACATATATCCAACTGAGCTAATCAGGGGAGTATTAGTTTCTTTTCCTTACTTACCTTCCTTTATCATAACTTTGATGCTTTCGGGGAACATTGGGAACAATGTTCAGTTTAAGTGTAGAGAGGGAAAATAAAACGGGAACTTAGAAACTATTCACTTACTTTATTATTTTTCTTGTCCTTGGTAATTTGTGTAATAAACCATAAGAATTATTTGTTAGGGCAATTTTAGCACCAAATTTAAAAGTTTTTATGACATTTACGAGCTAAACTTTAGTCTTAATAAAGCGTCTCATGGATAGGAATTATATGACTAGCACAAACATCGTTTACCACTCAAATTCCACCCCAAAAATGTGAGGTTCGCTCCTAGATCTTTAGGAATAAAAGCATTCACTTTTAATGCTTAGAGAGTGTACCGGTAGTATAATAGATTCTAGAACTTGTTTTGTGATGCATTCCGAGATCGCTAGTGAGACTAAACTTGTGTAGTTAGGAGTAACTAAATGATAAGAGGCATTAGGATAACTATTGTTTTAAACCTTTATTATAATTACCTCTTCCATATCGGTTGAGTAATTACCCCACACCCTTGTATGCACTCATCTTTAGTGCATTATTGTTATCATAACTAAACCCTTAGTTCAATTATCTAGTTACTTGCATTGTTGCTAAGTCGAGTCATATCTTTTGTACACAGTTTTGGGACGATTGGGACTCATGGGTAAAAGTAATTTTTTATGGAGTAACGGGAAAGAACAATAAATTCAAGTTCTCTTTGTATACGTAATTAAATACTCCAAGTGTTTTGATCTTTTCAAATCGGGTCAATTCGTGTTAGTTAAATAAAAACTCAAGTGTAGGGATGCTCCTATAAATCCCTTATATTTTGATGTTATCGTAGAGGATGGTAGAGTAAAAAGGTATGAAGAAAAAAAAGAAAAAAGAAAGAAAAAAGATGTTCAAAAAAAAAAAAAAAAAAAAACATACGAGCTACCATCCTACATCTATCTTTATGTTTATGTTTTTAAGTTTAAGTTTGTGTTTGTTTTGTTTCAAGTTATCTAGTGTTAGTTAGTCGAGTCTTGGCTTAGCAACGCCATGCTTTACATGCTTGTAACATAAGATTTTTGACTTGCCACCACTAAATATCCCTGATCCAATAAAACCCTTTATTTCCCTACCCTAAGCCTAACGTTACAACCCTTGTAAAGACCTCATAGATAGTTATTCCTAGGTGCTTACGCCAAAGCGGTGGAGGTTTGATCTATTCTCAAGCTTATGGTAATCTATGTATTATGCCAGGTAATGAGAGTTTATCTTCCATTTCCATTAATATTATATTTCATATAAACCCGAGGGATGAGATAATACAAACACCAATTGTGAGGTGCTAGTATATAATTTTCATGCTTGTTATGACTATTGTGGCGCTTTTACTTGTTGTAGACTATCTTAAACCAATGCTTCATGCCCCATAACTTATAAATTGAATGGCCAAAAAAATATTTGCTTGAGGACAAGCAAATACCAAGTGTAGGGATAATTGATAAGGATTTAAAACATACGTTTTTAGGGGGTCATTTAAGCCCTAAATCGACACATTTTATATCCATTACTGCTTAAAATCGTTCCTTCTCACTTTTTAGGTCTTTTGGAAGCAAAATGCTGGAATGAAGCATATTTGGACGAAAAAGAGCGAAAACATGAAGAAAATGGCAAAGTCAAGATCGAAGACAGTCCAAGGCTGTTCATTACACTTGACGGCGTCCCAAAAAAAAGGCGACGCCGTCCCAATATAGAAGACTTGATCAAAAAGTGCACGCGATGGCTCAGCGGAATTTCTGGTCCTAAAGCCTGACGGCGTCACACCTTAATTCTGGAAGGCGTCACTTACAAAAACTACACCAGACGCCCAAGATCCAAGATTCAGACTACGTCCTGCATGAAGACTGACGGCGTTACACATCTCAAGTGACGTCGTCCCAACGATGACTTGGCGCAAATGAAACCCTTGGGTGACCTGACAGCGTCACTAACAAAAGGTGATGTCGTCGCGATTGTAAATCTATATATAGAATTCGATTTTTCTGTATTTTAAGGGGGTAGAATTTTGGGGAGCAAACCCTAACTCAGTTGTAGTCCGACTTGGACAGTATTCTAGGGTCCCGTAACCTATTTTACACATCAAGATAAGTTTGTTTATCCAATTTATCATTAGGTCTACCCCATGTTCAATTGATTGTGTGTATGCTTGCTTGTTTAACATGTCTAGCTAAATTACTTGTGTGTTTGCTTAGATCTATGAAACATAGTTATTATTATTGTTAGGTTGTCTTTCGTCTTAATTGGTAGATGCTAGAGTAAGGAAAACTGGCTTCTTCTTTCATTGTTGCGAGCTTGAACGTCCTAAATAGGCTAATGCCATTGGAGTGCACCTAGGCCATCGTTGTGTTCATTGCGTGAGTTGTGGCTTTATGATAATAGTGTATTCGAGGGAGATGCTATTTCACTTGCCGATCCCGTGTATTCTATAGGAGAGTTAAAATTCATAGATCTAGGGAATTAGGCACCCCCTACGACTAATAGGAATACAACGCATCAATTAAAATAAAGAAAGTGACAATTACACCGACCAATAAAAGATAACTAGGGAGTAATAGTATCTAAGTGAACACATCTTTAATCATCATACGAGCATACCTCAATTAGCATAAACTATCCGTAGTTAATTAGATAATTAGATAATTAGTTAAGTAGTGAAATCGGTAGAAGTACCACCCCCAATCATATACCCTGAGATTTTACCCTTGCTTTCTAAAAAACTTAAAAAAAGAATAAAAAGAATCATCCTCAACCCCGCCTTCTTGTCATAAATCTCTTTCTATCATTCATATTCCCCTAGAGAACGAAATCAATCCTTGAGGCTTACCCCACACTACACTACAACGATTAGATTCACTGCCTAGAGGGTTAAAAAGCTTGCTTGTAGAAAAGGAGTTTTTCTTGACCCCCAACCCACGCATCAGGTACCATGGCAGTCATGGACATTGATAACCTCACTCTCGAGGAATATTTGGCTATGACAAGGGATGACAAGGGCCAGGGCTGGTTAGGCCAGCTATTGGAGCTGAAGTCCGTTTTGAGATCAAGGAACAATTTATAAGGGAGCTACGTGCTAACACTTTCTCCAGAAATAGAGACGAAGATGCTTACGAACACGTTGAAAATGTCTTGTACATCGCAATACTTTTCAACACACCTCATGTTTCTCATGACGCGGTTATGCTCCGAGTATTCCCTATAACACTTATTGGGGCAGCTAAAAGATGGATTGATAGATTGCCCGCCAGGGCAGTTGATACATGGGCTCTCCTAAAGAAACATTTCATTCAAAGATATTGTCCTCCTTCGAAAATATCAAATCAACTCTTGGAGATCCATAATTTTAAGCAAGAAGGCGACGAGACGTTGTATCAAGCTTGGGATAGATACAATGATCTACTTTACAAGTGTCCCACTCATGACCTAAACAGCCAACAAAAGGTCAATATTTTCTACAAAGGTATCAACGTGGATACAAGACAAATGCTGGACTATCAGGGACCAATTCCGGGGATGACCCCTACTCTCGCCATTGAAGCCATTCAAAAAATGGCCGATCATTCTCAAAAGTGGCACGATGGAGGTAGCCATAAAAGTTTAGGAGGAAGTTTTGATGGTATTGCCGCCATTACGAATAAGCTTGAAAATCTTGGTCGTGACGTGCTAAAGCTCAAGGAAAGTGTTCACGCTATCCAAGTAGGATGTGAAAGCTGTGGTGGAGGACATCTCATTAAAAATTGTCCTCTTATTGATGATGATAGTAAAATTGAAGAAGTCAAATACGGGGAAGAAAATAGACCGTTCCAAGGGTAAAATGGAAACAGGAATGGTTATCATGGTGGACCTCCGACATATTACAACCGTGGGCCTTTCAGGGAAAGAAGGTCTAATATGGAGGATACGATCAGCAAGTACCTTGAAGACTCGACTAAGAGACAAAAGGAGCAAAAGGAATGGCTAAATAACTTCCAAGAAAATACAAACAAGAGACTTTTTAGTCATGATGAATCGCTAAAAAATTTGGAAACCATGATTGGTAAACTTAGCGATGATGTACAAAGAAGGAATAAAGAGCAAGAAAGCAAACCGATAGTATGCAAAGCTATTTTTTCTGAAAATGATGAATCCAACGATAGCTCTAGTATGGTGCAAGAAAATGAAGTTGGAAGTTTTGACAGAAGCCAGTTACGCCGTAACCCCACATCCGAGTTACGGCGTAACTGGGATACTTGGTCCGACAAATTTCTTGAATTTGATGAATCAGGAACAAAAGTCATTGATACTTGGCCCGGTAATCCAAACATGGTCCCAAAATCGCCATCCAAGAAGAAGTATCACTGGTGCAAGGCAATACCAGTGGAAAATGATAAATGGTACGACCTTTGGGCTTCGTGTAACCCTCATAATGACATTTGCGATGGAGGAGACGACAAAGAAAGGGTTAAAAATAACAAGTACATGTGATCTACAAAAAACGATGATGAAAGGTTGATGAGATTTTCAATCGAGGAACACTGCTGTAATCCGATGAATCTACGCGAGCATGGCCTACATGTAATCCATTTCGCGAGTATTGTAATGGGGGTGGAAATATGAAGGTTAAAGAATGGACATGCCCCCATGAGCTAGAAAGACACGATATCAAGTTCGGAAATCTATCTTTTCATGATTGGTATATGATAAGATTCAGGGATGCTATTATTAATGCAGGTCTACTAAGGAAGCTCAAGCTCGACTACGAAGAACATTGCTTCCAACAGACAGAGTTCATGGATGAAAAGTCAATCAAGGATGATACCTCCTGCAAAGATGATCCCTCAAGCAACACCAACGACAAGACAGTTCCGAAGCATTGGTGTGAGAAGGTAAAGACCGTTCTTTGAAGTATTTTGGGCTTCTTGTAACCCGTTTGACGATGACTGTAACGGGGGGAGTAGCATAGCTAGAGTTCGGGATGACGAATTTTTATGGACCTCAACTAATGACAATAAAAGAATGGAGCTACCTTGGTTAGATAATGTTAATACAAATAAGCCGTAAAAACATTTATTTATATTTTACGATCTTCTAATGTTTTGTCGATAACAAACGTAAAATCATGTTAACGAAACAAATAAAATACGTAAATGGTTTGAACTAATAGTTTCTAACATATTCATATTTTCACATAAAATACTAAAACAAGTATAAGTGATTTTACGATTTAGTAATACATATGTACAACAACTAGTGTTTACATATTTGGGTATAATATCCACATAACTAGTATGTAGTATATTGGGTAATATAAATGGGTAGAAACTTAAGTATCACAACCCATTGGGCAAATACATTGAATGTAGTTGGGTACAACCCAAAGCCCATGACCCATGGAACTTGACCCATAACCCATTGCATGACATCATGCTTATATCATACATGGATAATATCCATAACCCATGGATCAACCCATACCCAAGTGACCAAGTGCATTGCACTCAAAGATACATTGTATCTAGCTAAAGATCCATGGTTCAACCCATGACCCATAACCAAAATACCCATGGGTAAAATGGAGTGTCCCACGGATCCCTAGCTTAACTAGACGGATCCCAGTGGGAGGATCCGTGGGATCCGGGAACATGAGTTTTTCTTCTATAAAGAGTGAGCCATTTCTTCATTGTTTCTCACCCCTTTCTAACACACTTTCTCCCAGTGTAAAACTCACTAACCTCAGATCCAAGAGATCTATGTATGTAGTTTTGTTTTTGTGTGATCTTTTAGGTTCCTCTTAAAGTCAAGATCACCGCCTTTGAAGTCGAGCAAGCTCAAGTCCATGAGTTGCCATGCTTCCTCATCATCAAGGCTACTGAAATCTTCTTGTTGATGATTCCTTTCTTTCTTCAAAGAATTGTAGTGTTGAGGACATTAGTGAAAGATGTCTCAAGTGTCAAGACGAAGATATTAATGAAGGGTATCTATCATCTATATCATAAGCACTTGTGATAGGTGCTTAGAAGTCAAGACTAGAAGCATTAATGAAAGGTGCTTAGAAGTCAAGTCTAGAAGCATTAGTGAAAGGTGCTTAGAAGTGAAGACACAAAACATTAGTGAAGGGTGTCTTGTAGATCTAGTCAAAGGCATTAGTGAAAGGTGCCTTAGATGTACATTCGATATGGTGTGTTTCGATGTACAAGATAGACTAGTATTAGATCCAAGGATATTGATATCCTTGATGATGTTGTAAAGGAGTAGATCTCCTTTGGGATTAGTCGTTGGTGTAGTGTGGTAGTAGTTCCTCCATTGCAATGGAACTAGGTGCTTAGCCTAGTACCTAATAAAGGGTAGGGGACGTTGTGAAGGTGTAGTTCACCTTGGAGTGAAAGAACTAGGTACTTAGCCTAGTACCTTATAAAGGGTAAGCGACGTTGTGTAGGTGTGGTTCACCTTGGAGTGAAAGAACCCGGTGGTTAGCCTAGCACCGAAAAAGGGTAGGCGACGTTGTGAAGGCTTCTCCACCATAAGGAGATTGGTATAGTGTTTACGAACTCTCGAGTAGGTGACTCGGGGAGTGGAGTAGGGAAAGGAAGGTGTCCTTGTAGACGAACCACTATAAATACTCGTGTTGTGGTTTTGTGCTTCTTACTCTTATCTTTTCATTACTTACCTTTATAAGCTTATCCATCAACATTCAACATACACATCCAAATAGATTGACATAAGTCGATCTAAATAGATTAAAAGGAAGTTTTAATTGGCAAAACTATTCTACCCCCCTTCTAGTTTTCCACAATTGGCATCAGAGCTTCGTTACCAAGTTTCTTGAAGTATATTGTACTTTAAAAACTTGATACGATTCATAGTTAATTGAAAACTACAAAGAAGGTTTTTCATAAAAACAAACACCATACCTTTTAAAATTATATGTTTGGATGTTGATTTGATAACAACATTTTCTTTATTATTTACTTTTTCATTTAATTGCACTAATCTTCTCTGTCATGTTGATTAGTCATAGCTCGTACCCACCAAGCTATAGGAATCGCTTGGTAACAAGAATACCTTCCTTAAGAAGGTATCTTAAACGCAAAGGAGCGGGAATCGTCTAAGTGACATTTTTTGTGTCATTTGTAAAGACATTCCTAAGTGCGCTAGAGGTATGATTTTCTTTCTTATTTTTCTTTATAATTAAGTATGCCTATTTAGGTATTTATATGATTATCTTTTGTGCTTATACATGTATTACATGAAGCTTCATTAGGAAGTCTTTTTCTTACATACGTGTTAGTTTTATCGTCTAAAGTCGTGGTATATAAAACTTATGTTTTATTTCTTTTAATCCAATAATAAAACAAAACACGAATTTCAAAAATCCCCCTTCCCAATAAATACTCCCACCATCAATCACTCTATCCTCACTTTTTCAAATCTTCCAATTTCAAAAATTTCTCTCATTCAAAACTTCATCTTCCTCTCCATTTTCGTCTCAACCGAAACCAAGAAGGATCTTATTCAACATGGTTTAGATCGCCCTCGTGCTCATCGTCTTAACACTCATCGCACTTGTGTTCCCTATGATGAAGTTCACATACGGAGACATTTACTTTGTGTTGTTAATCTACATTGGGGTTATATACCCAATCTTTTGTATCATTCTTAGCATTGAAATGAAACATTATTAATAGTCTAGTTTATCTAGGTTATTATTATCATAATGTGTTTGTCATTTCCTTTGATTTATATGCTTCATATTCTTTCGTGATACATTAGAAGTCATGTATGCATGCTAAAAGAAAATGTAGGATAAAACAATTCTCGTGGTATAAAACTGTAAAACCTATCTTTTTATCAAATCTGTTTCTGTTACTACATATTCACGGATCTCGGAAGTTATACTATACGGATCCCTTTTGTAAAGGAACCGTTGGATCCGTCCCTCTTGGAAAACAGTTTTTCACGCAAATTAAAAACCACTTTTCTTCTAAAAGTAATACTCCACTAGTATGTCAAAACCATAAGTGAGTTAAGTGTCTTTCTTGTTAAAAACCATTGTTAATAAAAATCTAATAAAAACGTTAGATAATCATAGGTTGACCACAAACATTATTTTAACTCATCATTTCTATAGGTTCAACTATGACGCATGAATATGAGTTTGATTTTTCACTCACTAGCGTCTACACTCCGAACATCTCCCTTGATGTCCGTGGGTTCAATTATCTCGAAAACCGTCACTTCCGTGAAGGACGTATTGTAGACACCTCTCTACAATTCGAAGAAGGTATCAATACCTCCTTCCGAGCCATAGGACAATGTCTTCTTGAAATCAACGAGAAGATATGTCCAAGGTTCATAATGGAATTCTTCCGTCAAGTTGAACTCGTTCGTAACGAGGATCGCTCTCTATCTCTTTGGTTTTATATCAAAAACCAAAAGTTTACTTTACCCCTTGGGCATTTTGCTCACATCCTCCGGATTCCAAATCATGGACAATGCGCCTTTACCGAAGATTGGTCTCTTGATTCTCTCTTCAACTTTCATGAAGAAAATAGTCCATATTGTTCACACATACCCTCCCCGAAAGATTTAAATCGCATAATATGCAAACCTCGACCATATTACTTCGATCCAAACATTATCTTCACACGGGACATCCGAGAAGAGTACACGCCTCTTGCACTCATCCTACGTGAGAATGTTTGGAGTCTTAGGGGAAATCGAGAAATCCTTCCCGCTTGTTGTGCTCACATGTTGTACTGTTTGCTAACACAACAACCATACAATCTCGCCTACTTCTTCGCAAGGCGAATTGTAAATCTTCAAGGCTCCAAGAATAAACTCACCCCTTATGTAATGTTCTTGACATGCCTCTATCACAACGTTATGCACTTCCATCCTCAATTTCAAATTCCGTTGTATGTACTTGTGAACAAGATGATGGAACCGCTAAACATATCTCTCATGAAGACTTTCTTCATTCTTGATTCCACCAACACTCATCAATCACGTAATGATCCTTCTAACGAAAAATCTCATGCAACTTAGTAGTCTTTCAAATAGGATCAATCCTTGTGTACTCGTGCTTTATCAATGTAATCCATTTTCTTTCATGAAATAAAACATCTTACATTTGATATCTTAGTATTAGAAACTAACCTTCGGATATAATGCATTGTCAAGATCATTGCATACCTTTAGTAAAGGTTCTGCTGAGCAGATGGGCGGATCCCAAAGTTTGTGCTAGACGGATCCCTACACTTAGGGAACCGTGGGATCCGACAAACAGAAAATGCAATTGCAAGCATTATATTTCAAACATAACCTTAGAACACCTCACACTAAGCTAAACATAGTGTCCTAAGGCAAATTAAGTCCTTATCAAGATAGGTAGATCCTTCCTACTCACACATAACTCACCTAGATCACACTCTAAGACGCTTGTAGATCTATCGTTTCATTTTTAATCCATTACTCTTCCGCTCTTAAACTCACACTTTGATTTTCACTTGATCCCTCACATTTAGCCTTAGAAATCTTTCGATTATGGCAAAATTGATCATAATTCATCTTTACCTCAAAATTGATCAAAGTTGATCAAACTCTAGTTTTCCCATCTCAAAGCTTCTAGGATATTTTCCAAGACACTATCCTAAGTCACAACCTGATCTCTAGGATCATTTAGCTTCAATTGACACTCTTATCTTTAGTGTCATCCTTGCTCATCCATTGGTACTCATGAAAGTTCCAAATCCTTCCATAAAAGACAATCATTAGCTACATCACTCATTACCTTCAAGTACTTAAGCACCTCTTCATTTAAGACACTTAGGAGGACTAAAACACTCAAGATGATATAGATCTTAGATCTTAGAAACATCATTTCCAATCTTTAATAGCTGCTGAGAGCCGGATCCCTAGGATTAGCCTAGACGGATCCCTCTGAGGAGGGAACCATGGGATCCGGATGACAGTTTATGTCAAATCTTGCTAAAACAATCATTTCAACTCATCTTCCTAACTCAAACACTCCATCTCATCTTAAATGAATTCCTAGATCAGTGCAAACTCTGAAGTTGACTCTTGTGCATGTTAATCATCACATTCCAATGAATCCTAGTGGCTTATGGCTTAAATGCACTTGCCAATTCTCTTAGTTTATAAACCACTTTGTTAGGACCTCCATAGTCATCACCTTCATCCTAACTTTTAGCATTTTATAACCCTTACAAACCTTTTGAAATCATTTCATCATGAGAAAAACCCCAAGTAGTAACTTATCCACCAAAGAACCACCCAAGAAAAAGGCTTGTGTTATACACGAAATTTCTTCAACCGAATCATCTCCGGTCAAGCCAACAAATGATAGGATACTCCCTCAACCAATCAAACCAATTCCTAAAAGGATAGTACCCACAAAACTACCAATGCCAAACACCACCATACCTCCTAGGCCAAACAATATTATCTCCACTATACCATAACCATTGGTGCCTAGAGATATTTCATTTACATCTCCACTATTATCACCACACCTCTACAATTTAGAGGACTTGCCTCCTAGGCCGTCTCATCCGTTTCCGCCGACAACATTCTCCTCATTAGGAGGAATAATGGTACAAAATCAAGGTGTTGAATCAACACTTGCTCTGGCTTCCTTTTCGCCGTTTCCATCATATAATCCCATTTGGATTATGAGAAATCATCAAAGTCAACCACCCGACCATATGGAAGTTGACACTTCTCTATCACCACCATCATTCTTGGTCGAGCCATTCTCAAATGCGCCTCCACCAATCCCTCCATCGTTTGAATCAAGCCATTTCATTTCTTCTCTACCACAAGCCGCTTCACTTGATCCTTCGCATCAAGCCATTTCATTTCTTCCACCACCACTACCTAGCCATGACAAAGATTGCTATCATTGTCAACATGTTGAAAGTTTGATACATGAAGTACGAGAAGACCAACGTTTCATGTTCTATCATCTCCTCGAACGTTTCGACGAGATTAAACCTAAACAAAACTTGAGCTAGAAGATTTTAGTGGTGTCCTAGCATCAATCGATAGTCGGTTTAGAAATTCCTAGTCATGTATTTTCTTAGTTTTTAGAGTCATGTATATCATAACTCTAGTTTTATTAAATGAAATTACATGCTACTTGTTATATTTCTGAGCATATGATTACATTGTATTCATATCTCATTTTTGTGATAACATTACGTGTTATATCACCTTTGCTGAAATTAATCAGCTAATACGGATCCCTCAGAATTGCCTAGACGGATCCCTACTAGAAGGGAACCGTGGGATTCGTGTGACAGAAAACTATTTTCTACTAACTTGGACCACATTTGCAGGAAATTGTGAATTATACTTGTTATCTAACCTTTGTTTTGTAGTTATTCAATTTACACATGAAGACTTTGACATCCTAAAGCTAGGGGGAGCTTTATGTCAAAGCAATACATTGCAAATTACTTGCAATATTAGGTTTACATTTCGTGGGGGAGCACATTCGTGACATCCACTTGCAAAATTGCAATCATCAAAGGGGAGCACATTCGTCACTTAGACGAAATCTTTTGCAAACTTATTTGCAAACAAACTAGATTAGTATTACTTACTTGATGCCCTTACATAGGGATGGACTCGTCAAGGGGGATTAAAGACGAGATCATTTCCCGTTACTTGCTCTCTATTTTTTTTCTCTTTTCTTTCACATGTTTTTCTTAAAAACAATGTGTTGCTTTCTTCAAGCTCTTTTTGTTTCGACAAAAGGGGAGAAAAGTAAAACTACAAATTCAAACTTTTATGAATTTTAGCTTTTCCTTAAAATAATTTTAAGTTTTGTCATCAACAAAAAGGGGGAGATTGTTAATACAAATTAAGCCGTAAAAATGTATATTTATATTTTACGATCTTCTAATGTTTTGTCGATAACAAACGTAAAATCATGTTAACGAAACAAATAAAATACGTAAATGGTTTGAACTAATAGTTTCTAACATATTCACATTTTCACATAAAATACTAAAACAAGTATAAGTGATTTTATGATTTAGTAATACATATGTACAACAACTAGTGTTTACATATTTGGGTATAATATACACATAACTAGTATGTAGTATATTGGATAATATAAATGGGTAGAAACTTAAGTATCACAACCCATTGGGCAAATACATTGAATGTTGTTGGGTACAACCCAAAGCCCATGACCCATGGAGCTTGACCCATAACCCATTGCATGACATCATGCTTATATCATACATGGATAATATCCATAACCCATTGATCAAACCATACCCAAGTGACTAAGTGCATTGCACTCAAAGATACATTGTATCTAGCTAAATATCCATGGTTCAACCCATGACCCATAACCAAAATACCCATGGGTAAAAGGGAGCGTCCCACGGATCCCTAGCTTAACGCTAGACGGATCCCAAGTGGGAGGGATCCGTGGGATCCAGGGAATAGTAGAGTTTTTCTTCTATAAATAGTGAGCCATTTCTTCATTATTTCTCACCCCTTTCTAACACACTTTCTCCCTGAGTATAAAACTCACTAACCTCAGATCCAAGAGATCTATGTATGTAGTTTTGTTTTTGTGTGATCTTTTAGGTTCCTCTTAAAGGCAAGATCACCACCTTTGAAGTCGAGCAAGCTCAAGTCCATGAGTTTCCATGCTTCCTCATCATCAAGGCTACTGAAGTCTTCTTGTTGATGATTCCTTTCTTTCTTCAAAGAAGTGTAGTGTTGAAGACATTAGTGAAAGATGTCTCAAGTGTCAAGACGAAGATATTAGTGAAGGGTATCTATCGTCTATATCATAAGCACTTGTAATAGGTGCTTAGAAGTCAAGACTAGAAGCATTAGTGAAAGGTGCTTAGAAGTCAAGTCTAGAAGCATTAGTGAAAGGTGCTTAGAAGTGAAGACACAAGACATTAGTGAAGGGTGTCTTGTAGATCTAGTCAAAGGCATTAGTGAAAGGTGCCTTAGATGTACATTCGATATGGTGTGTTTCGATGTACAAGATAGACTAGTATTAGATCCAAGGATATTGATATCCTTGATGATGTTGTAAAGGATTATATCTCCTTTGGGATTAGTCGTTGGTGTAGTGTGGTAGTAGTTCCTCCATTGCAATGGAACTAGGTACTTAGCCTAGTACCTAATAAATGGTAGGCGGCGTTGTGAAGGTGTAGTTCACCTT
Organism: Chrysanthemum makinoi; assembly: GCA_910596185.1. Taxonomy (NCBI): domain Eukaryota; kingdom Viridiplantae; phylum Streptophyta; class Magnoliopsida; order Asterales; family Asteraceae; genus Chrysanthemum; species Chrysanthemum makinoi. Next base: position 95,642,021 of record OU343223.1, on the reverse strand, counting down.
GGAGTGAAAGAACTAGGTACTTAGCCTAGTACCTTATAAAGGGTAGGCGACGTTGTGTAGGTGTGGTTCACCTTGGAGTGAAAGAACCCGGTGGTTAGCCTAGCACCGGAAAAAGGGTAGGCGACGTTGTGAAGGCTTCTCCACCATAAGGAGATTGGTGTAGTGTTTATGAACTCTCGAGTAGGTGACTCGGGGAGTGGAGTAGGGCAAGGAAGGTGTCCTTGTAGCCGAACCACTATAAATACTCGCGTTGTGGTTTTGTGCTTCTTACTCTTATCTTTTCATTACTTACCTTTATAAGCTTATACATCAACATCCAACACACACATCCAAATAGATTGACATAAATCGATCTAAATAGATTAAAAGGAAGTTTTAATTGGCAAAACTATTCAACCCCACCTTCTAGTTTTCCACAGATAAGTTGGGATTTGACGATTGGGTTAAAATCGAGTATGGAAAGTGGACGCTTCCACTAAAGAAAAAATATGGAAGGGTTGCATGAGTAAAGAAGACCCAAGTGATGAGATTCCTAACGATACTAGTTAGGTGATGAATGATGATAACAAAGATACATGGGGTGATTAAAAAGAAGAGTGTAAGCGTGTGCTTATTGAGGAATTACTAGATGACGAGTGGTTTAAAGGAACTGAGTCCGATGATGATGACATTGAGGGAATTATGGACTACCTTGAACTACAAGGTCATGACGGGTTCACTAACCCAGATGATGAGGCATACGAACAATGGTGGTGCAAACTTCTTTTTTTTCCTTACAAAAGGCCGCCACCAATTATAGCTAAAAATTTTGAAATTACAAAGTACCACTTGGGGCCGGACGAAAAGTTTTCCAAGATCAGAAGATTGAGACAAAGGAGCTTCTTTGCACCGTTACTAATATCGCATGGGTCAGTCACAACCTGATGAAAGAGATGGACGAGGCTGGCCAAGTTCGAAGGCCACCATAAGCCCCATGGCTTTGAGTCTAACTTAAAGACTCGATAATAAAGAAAAGTGCTCATTCGAGAGACAACCCGAATTATCCTTTTTATTTCTCTTATTTCATTTTTGTTGGGTTTTATGTTTTTAACATTTTTTGCAAGACTTGGAGATGAATTCACAAGTGATTAAAACAGGGACCTGTTCTGTCCTGAAGTTACGACGTAACTCATCCTTGTGGTTACGCCGTAACATCTCCTCAGTGTCGATTCTCTCCAGGTTATAAACCATTACAGCGTAATCCCATTCTATGGCTACGCCGTAGCAAATCCCCAGTAGCTGATTTCCAGGTTTAACCACAATTACGACGTAACTCCTCTAAAGGATTATGTCATAATTCTCCCGCAGTCTTAATTTTTCCAGTATTAACGCAATAACCTTTCATTAGTTTTAAATGAACTTTGTGGGTATGTTCCCTGTAAGCCCTCATGAGACTACACTCGTCCACTTGGGACACCAAGTGGTTTAAAATCCTTGTTGCATATGCTAAATGCAACCGTGATTCCTACGAAAGTGACTTAGATTTCTTTTTTTTCTTTTTCTTTTTTAGAATTATGCTTGTTGGTTAGTGTGATTTCAGGGAATGAAGTTTGCTCATGGATGCTTAAGCGAAGGCACGATTCTCTTCGTGGACCTTCTTTTTTTTAGGAGCAAATTTCAGGGAAGTTCTCGCTCTAATTCTACTTTCTCTTCACCTTTATTTAACGTTTAGTACAAAAGGGACTTTGTACATCTCAAGTGGGGGGACCGGAGTAGAATTATTACTTGAACTTAACTGCCCTCGTTTTTCTAGTTTATTTTGAAAATTTATGCCATTTTTAAAATTTTGACATGTTTCTCTTAACCTAACTAGATTAGACCTTAGCCAAACACATTATAACCCTTGATATTTTATGATGAGATTAGCCTTATCCGTTTCCACTTATTTACGCAAATCTACCAAATTATGAGTGTGTCGGTAGCTTGTAAACTTTAGAACTTGGCCTTTGCATCATTTCGAGACCATAGACAAGGTATGTTGAGTTCGCTTAATGTATATGGAATAATCAGTTTACGAAGGCAATATTTTTAGGATTATCACCCTAGCCTATCCTTGAGTGTCTATTGATTAGTCACCTCGACTTTTCGACCCCCATGTTAAACCTTTTTGTTGCACTCACCTTTAGTGCAAGATACCCCCAGATACACCCGTCTGAGCCATTCCTTTCATTTTGTTCACCCAATATATATTGTTTCATAACACCCGTTCACCTTAGCCTACTGTGTAGTCTTAATTTGTGATCGGGAAGTCATTGTTTGCGTAAGTTCAACGTTCAAGTAGAGAGGTTCGGAAATCATGCTTTTGTCAAAGACTTATATTTGAAGATCATTGAAGACCCCCCAGATTCTCGTTATATGTTCATCTCAAGTGGGGGGATGTTATGTTTTTAGTTGATGTAAAAAAAAGAAAAAGTGATGATTTGGAAAAAACAAATTGTAGTTTATTGTTTATTGTAAAGTGCAATGTTATAAGCACTATGATTGAAGCTCATCAAAGATTAAGCATCGAAGAGACTACCTCGGTCACATTTGAAGAATTGAGTTGCTAATTATTGCGCCAACAGTTGAAGAACAGGTAATGTGCCCATCATGACGTCCGCTAATGACACATCTACTTGTTATATCATGATCCAGTTTCTTCACCTTAAAGCTTGAACTTTGGATGAACGGTAGGCGGTGACAACTTGGTTATAGGTTAAGACTATTTGTTTTTTTAATTTTATTTTACACAAATTATTTCCCATGTCGTATCCTACCCTTTTAGTCATGAAGCGTGTCTAGGTGATGAAGCGAGCAATCTTTGGTGTCTTGGCCATGGATTTGGTCATGTATCATTGATTTTGTTCACTTTGCTGTGACACGTTAGTAATGACATTTCACCCTTAACCCATGTTGTGTCCACCCATATTGCCTTCAAAAATTCTTCAGTCCTTAACTCTAGTGGGGTATATTTGTGTAACCGCCAAGCTTATGATAGAATACATGCTATGACTGTGCTTTGAGTGATCACCCCAAAATTGAAATTTAGACTAGATGAGAGAATTTGAGTGTTTTGCTCCCATTTAGTGAGGTGTTCGGCTTTGATTTATTCTAGCATAAGGGATTTTCCAGGTAATGGGTATATCTTTTTAGAAATTTTTCTAATAAGGTCTACTTGAGGGCAAGTAGAGTTCAAGTGGGGGGATATTTGATAACATAAAATAGTCCTAACTTTTAATTGTCAATTTCCCCCGATAATGCTCGTATTTTATATCATTTATATGGATTTACGCTTGTATTCCTTTATATTTCACTTTCAGTTAAATTATGAGCATTGGAGGCTAAGAGAAGCGGATTTGGAGATTTTTCTAACGGTTTATGATAGTATGCTACTCATGAAGAAGCTATGGCGTAACTCATTCTCTCACATTACGCCGTAGCCAGTACTTTAACTTGGATTGCCTACTCAACAGAAATTATGGCGTAACTCTAGACTAAGGTTACGCCGTAATCATCTATGTCAAGAAATATTTCGCGCCTCCATCAACTACTCCGTAATTCCTCACAAGAATTACGCCGTAGTCTACCCAAAAGAGTTCTGTATTGAAGATACGACGTAAACTTTCCCAAGTGTTACGCCGTAACCTACTAAACGAGAGTATTGTTTTGAGGATTATAGAAGTTACGGCGTAACTCTCAACTCAAGTTACGCCGTAACTAGGATCGTGCCTAAAAATACAAGCCCTAATTTTTGCATTTTACATCATTCACTCACAACCCAAAGTCAGAGAACGCGAAGAGGAATCACTCCATATCGATAAGCATTAGCGATCATTTCTATCTTTTACTTTTGATTCATGTCTTTCATTATGTTAAACATTGAATTCATTATTTCTTTTAATATGATCGGCTAAGCACCTTTGGTGCTAGCCTAGTTATGATTCCTTGAATGTATTGTTTATATTTTCATGCTTCCATATAATTGTTTCTAGTGTATGCATGAATAGTTCGTTGGTGGTTACCCTAGCTTCGGTAGTTTTGAAATGCGGTCGTATCTAGTTGCTTAGGAGAATTGACCAACTGACCCTAAGTAGTTAGGTAGAGTTGGGAAGGGTAAGAATTGACCAACTGACGACCCTTCCTCGCTTGTGCGAACTGACCAAATGATCAGCGGTTGTCCGGATGAGCTTAAGAAGTTAGGGACGAGTGTCTAAGATGCTAGCGCCTCGGCACTCATTATTTTGAATATTGCATGTAGGGTACTTAATGACTTGCCTTAGGCAAACCACTCAACTCCTAAGGGGTAAACCTTTGACGTTGGGTAGGAGCCTTTGTTGATAGGTTAGGACGAATTGACCAAATGTTGTCCTAGCGACTTAAACCCCCACTTGAATCAATTGGAAGTAATAAAACGTAGACATTACACGATAGGATGAGTAACTAGGTTAGCACACTTTCCCTCTATTGATAACAACCTCTATTTATTTCACGCATTTATTTCTTTCGTTTATTAGTTAATTAATCATTTCAACCTCAAACTAGTTAAAACCAGTGACACATAGACTTAATATAGAACCCGCTCACATAGCTCTTGGGACGACCTCGGTTTTACTGATTACTACACTAAACACGACCGGGTATACTACCCGTGAGTGCATAAGGTGGACCATAGGTAAACGAGACAATTATAAATATTAAAACATGTTCAGAAATCCTGCATCAATCACATATCACAATCCTGTCATAGCAAAGTGTACGTGGAGTAGCTAGCTCAAAATGTGACAAAAGTGAAATGGGGTGTATGGCACATACAAACCATTCACTAATCTAAACTAAAAAAAATACCCAGGATGCATCCATACGCTCCCTGCAAAACAAAATACATATAAACAAGTACAAGACAAATGTATACATATAAATAATAATAACCATTAATTGCTATAGCCTACAAAAGGGAACGCCATGGATCGATAAAACCTCCACAGAAAGTGTCATGCCATTGGTGACTCAATGACATGGTCATGGTACCTTCATGATTAGTTAGTAGCTCGAGCAACAGAACAAATCAAATCATATCACAAGCATAATGAATCAATCGTAATATGTCCAAACAAAGGTATATCTAACTGAACTGAATCTCATATCAAAAGGAATAGCAAAAAAATACCCTATCAAATGGGATAACAATGGATATCATAACAAAATGAACAAAAGTCAAGGATGGAGAAGTCATGAGAAAATTCTTATAAGAAAGGAATATAATATATGTACCTTAACGTAAATGAAAGGATCACAAGGAAACACACGTCACAAATTCTTCAATGAATCTATATTAATTAAGGATCATTCATTATTTAAGAGTACATTTATAAGTTCATTTATATGTCATAACTGATTTAATGCTTGTTGTTATTTATTAACATGTTTAGGGTTTCTCATGTGAATCTGGTTCATACTCTTATGATTTTTAAGACACATCAAACAAGCTCCTGAGGTTCCCTAATTTTAACCAGTGACACCTACATGTGTTAAGTACTTCCCCAAATTTGTATAGATTTGATCTCCTAGTGTAAGTATCTAAGATAATCATTTTATCAAATTTGTCCAGAAAGTGACCTGATGGTGTACCCAGAAAGTTTGTATTTATTTAACATATTAAAACCTTCCAGAAATATTCACAAAAATTACAGTAACTAATATACATCTTGAATATTCTCCTTCAAAAATTTGGCATCCTAAATCGTTATTGTTTGAAAACTAAAACTCATAAACACAGACTGATTTCAGACTTAAAATTCCCAGATTCAACATCTGATTGCTTATAATTTATTTGAATGACCAAATAAATCTAAAAAGACTTCTAATATATTGGAACAGAAAGTATGAATTTTAAACTTACTTTTAGATTCAAGAATAGTATAAAACGAGGCTTTATTCAACCCGTGCGATGCACCGATTGTGTCTAATATTTCATAGCTAAATGGTTGGTACTAATTAGGTTCCTACTATTTAAGATAGTTAACTTTAAAAGAGTACATGTGAAGAAGTTTTTTAGAAGATGTTAATTGTCGATTGGGTAATGTTTGAGTAAATTGCTGAGTTGTTATCGTAATGGTGAGGCTAAAATATACAACAATGTATAACTTGGGTTGCGTCGGTAGAATTTTGTTAATTTTTAGGTAGATTACCATTTTTTGGGTTTATTGCGTTGCACACAGCTTGGGTTTGTTTGTTCGTTTTTTTGTTTGTTACGTTTATAGTAGCAACATTTGACTTTCTCAAAACTTTAATTTTTCGTCTAAATAAAAAAACACAACTTGCTAATCTTTAGAGCTTAAAGTAAGGATAATATATAGTAATGCTTAATGTATTACAGTTTTTTTTTTACACTATAAATAATCGGACAACACAAACACATAAGATGAAAGATAATAAAATTGATATTATTGGACAAACAATGGCACAAAAGACAGTACAATATGTAAAACTCCCTTATCTTTTAACCTTAATTTATGATTCATTATCAATGAAGATTCGTCACATCTTTCTCTCTTTAAAAATAAAAGTGAACTATATTAAAGAAAAGCATACGCTATTGGCTACTTAAATGTAGTGTCCTTAAAGTAAAGGAAACCATGAGGCCTCTATTAATTTGCATCTGCTCATAATACGCGAAACAAATAATTTTGATCCACAACTTATAAAGTTCCTAATAATTTTTAATATACTACAAAAAGAGATTGAATATCAAAAGAGATTCATATTAATGCATTTTAAAAGTTCTTTTTTCCGTTGTTCTTTTGTTGCTTCTTCAATCTCTTCTTCTATCTTTTTCATCTGCATGCACAAAGACATATATATTAGTATTAATTAATCAATCAAGCATGTTTTCTATTCAACTCTTGAATTTGATTCTTCAACTTTGATTTGCTTTTGTCATAACCGTAGACAACTAAACAAAATAAAAAAATGCTATGGTGATTCATTGTATTTAATAGAAAGAAAAAAGTGCAATCACCAATTGTTTAAAATAATTTGATAAGATAAGATGATGTAGTGTAGGTTATGAATAACTTATACAAAAGTATAACTTTTTAACATAACGTCACAACACGCAACTCATCCGCCAACCGTAACACTTTCCTTCTCTCAAGATCCTTGTATAATAATTTTCATTTGTATAACATGAATCACATTTACTGCCCACGTGCCATCTTAAAACGTGTTAGAGCCTTCACACGTTCTTTGTAACTTTAATTACATGATAATTATAGCTTTCACACGTTGCATGCGAGAATAAACTATTTATATATGTGAAACAAATCTTGCAAAACGTGCTAGCATGAAAAGAAACCTTATATATCATGGAATAAATCATGCAACCATCAAAGTCATGCTACCAAAATCAAATTTTAAAACCAGTCACGAAAAGCATGCATGATCAAAATAGGTCAATATGGGCAAGAATGACACTATGCCAAACACTCTTTAAACTTTAAAAGAAACTACTTATCTACTTAATCATCACATAACTTTGAGTTTATATGTTCATACACAAAAGCATACAACTTAGGGCGTTTCTTGGTAAGACAGTGTGTAGGAAAAAAGACCCCATACCCATGTATTCCACCGAGGTCTAATTCTCGGTCTTCGTACCTTTAGTTGCACTACCACTAGCTTCACCTATAACAAACATGACGAAGCAACGTAAGCAAACGCTTAGTGAGTAACATATAAAAGTATAATATAATATGAATAAAGCTAATGTTGCTCCGTAAATCCATGAAATGTTGCTACTTGCTACTAGCTTTATGCTAGTCGTCCACTTAGGACGCTATGAACCTACATTGGTTCAATATCCTTAGAAGTATTCTAGTCATCCACTTAGGATGTCTAAGTAACATATTCCATGATTTTGAGCCGCTTATACACACTGGTCATCCACATAGGATGTCTAAGTCCCATTTTACAGAATGAGACGCTAATAAGGGCTCGGTCGTCTACTAAGGACGTATAGGCTCCCTTTCGGAGCATGTCATGACATAATAACACATGTCGTCCACTTAGGAAGTCTACACCCTTCTTTCGGGTCGTAAAGCATATATTTATGCAAATCGCCCACTTAGGACGGCTATTTTAGCTATGTCACCCACTTAGGATGCTATACAAAAAACATTGTAATATTTAGGCTAAAAATGCTTAACTAAATCCAAACAGGTCATTTGGGGCTGTTTTGACCCGTCTGACATATATCATATAAAAACATTCCACATGTAAGTTATTTAAGCACATAATATATATAATTACAACACTATAAACTTGTAACACATGTATATTACGTGAACATGAACAGGAGCTCCACAAATAGAGTGGCACATTAACGAGTTATTAAGGACCCGTTTCTACACTTAAATATGTTACTCACCTCGAAAACGCTTGAATAGAACATGAGCTTCCTAAAGACGCCCCCCGCTAACACTTATAACCTGGGAACATACAATTACATGGAGCTTATTAGGATCTTGATTAAGGTTATCATAATAAGTACTAAAAAGTAAATAAGCCATAAGGGGGTGTTTGGTTTGTGGCTTATATAACCACACCAGCATGGTTTCTAAAAATTAACACTACAAAATGGTGTTATAGCAGCTTAATAAGGTACCCATCACTTTTCTAATCAATTCTACATGATTACTAGTGTACTTGGTGATTTCTCAAGAAACATAATTTCACATAATCATATAAAATTCCATGATAACCCCATAAATGGCAGAAAGATATGAACTTTCGGCTTTACCCGCAACTAGGAAGCCATAACATACAAGTTTAACAACAAGACATGATCTTTACCTCAAATTGGATGGTGGTAACCCTAGCTTATTCGTTTATAATCTTATGTGAGGTGAAACCTTGCTCAATACTTGCTTAAAATTAATATTGGATCAACCCATAGCTTCGTCTGATGTTGGTATAGATGTTACGTGAAAGAGAGCAGAAAATTCGGGAAATTTTATTACCTGGGAATGAAGTATTCAGATTATCATAATTTCAAATTTGACCATTTGGCAAGTTTAGTCCCTAATGGCAGGACTATTGCAAGGACAATCCTTATTTCTTAGATTTATTTCGTGAGAGGTCCTTTGACTAACGGAAGTGTATAAAAGTGACGAAAGTCAACTAAGAAGCGTTGAAAATAATAATTAAATCATTACCGTAAAAATTAGGGTGTTACAATTACACCCACAGGAACGAATTCACTTGGTGACCTTCTTCTTTGGATCGATAAAATCAAGTTGGTAGCTAAGAAGAAAAGAGCTACTGAAATTAATTGTCTCATTTGATGTTAGAGTATTTGCTGTAGCGGAGCTTGACCGTCTTGATGGGGGTGGGGGGCAAAAAATTTCAGAAAAAATTATAGTATTCTATATAAAAGAATATTTATAGTCATATGAAAACAGATGACAAAATTAAAACTAGTAAACTATCATAACTGCTAAGACAAAAGTACCAATGTAGAACTACATTTTTAAACTAACTTAATACATTGGTTTACTTAAATTGTTATAAATGAAACAGATCTCTATTTGAAAAAATTCAGTAAATTTGTTGAAATATGAAGAGTAAGTGAAAAGATTACATCAACTTCTATTTTAGTTTATATAGTCCCACTTAGAAGCGGGGCATGCTTATCGGGTTTGGGGGGAAGGTTACGGGGCATTAACAGTTTGGGGCTGGGGTGGGGACGGGTCTTAGCATATGATAAGGATTTAAAACATAGGTTTTTAGAGGGTCATTTAAGCCCTAAATCGTTACATTTTATATCCGTTACTGCTTTAAATTATTCCTTTTCACATATTAGGTCTTTTGGAAGCAAATGAAAATAAGATATTCGAGGGAGATACCTCGATACTTGGCGATCCCAAATATTCTAGAGGAGACTTACAATTCATAAAATTGGGGAATTAGGCACCGCCCTATGACTAGAATATAGAATACAACGCATCAATTAGGAAATGATGTGACAATTCAACCGAACAATAAAAGATAACTAGGGAGTAATAAAATCTAGGTAAACACACATCATAAGAACACACGCCTACAATCCATAGATTTTACTTTTATTTAGTTTAATTAGATTTAACTTAATTTGTTAAGTAGTTTAATTGGTAAATTACCAAACCCCCACTCTTCAAACCCCGAGATTTTACTTTCTTTCATAAACAATTATAAAGACTAAAAAGAATCACCTTCACCTTTATCTTTTCGTCATACATCTCCACTAGCATCTCTATTCTCCTAGAGAATGATCAAACCCCTGGGCTTACCCATACTACACTGCAACGATTAGGTACACTGCTTCGTGGGTTGTGAAACTTGATCTTTGGAAAGGAAGTCTTTCGACCTCGAACCACGCATCAAGTTTTTGGCGCTGCTGCCGGGGAATAGAATAGCTAGTTATGTTTCTATCTCGATTAGGTTCACTCGCTTGATTCCTATCAAGTGAGCATTTTTTTTCTTTTTTATTAGCTTTCTTGTAGTCTATCAACCTTTTTATGCTTTTGTTCGTAGATCCCATCAACTTCCATGATTCCCATCTTTTGCCGTAAGAACTTTACACTACCTGCTCCGATTCCCGCCATGGAGAATGCGAATCTACTGAATCTCTCACCCGTTCATCACTTTGGTAATCACCTAGAGCATAATGAAATAAATTAGCATCATAATAGTCCTTTTTATGATTCGGATTCCGATGAGGAATTTGATGATAAGGAGGCACTACATGACGAGGATGTCATTGATGAAGTGATGCGCGTATAACGCGTTCGGGGTCAAAGGAACTTCCTTTTCTTCGAGCAAGTTTTTCAACACCCTAGGCAGTGAACCTAATCGTTGTAGTGTAGTATTGGGTAAGCCTCGGGTATTGATATCATTCTCTAGGGGAATAGGAATGCTAGTGAGAGGTGTACTACGCTAATGTTTGAGGTTGAGGAAGATTTTTTTTTAATCTTTTTATAATTTTTTAGAAAGCTAAGGGTAAAATCTCGGGGTTTGGATTTGGGGGTTTTGGTACTTCTACCGATTACTCTACTTATCTAATAATCTAAACTAAGGGCAGTCTATGTCTATTTGATGAGTGCTCGTATGATGATTAAAAATGTGTCTACCTAGATACTATAACTCCCTAGTTATCTTTTTATTGGTGGTTGAATTGTCATGTCCTTATTCTTAACGCGTTGTGTTTTCTAAGGTCATAGGGTATGCTTTTATCCCTAACTCTTTGAGACTACCTTAAGGTTATTGCCTACAAAATCTCTAGGATTCATAAACTAACTCTAAGATTATCTTTGGATGTTTAGTCTACAATTACGCTAGGTGGTTATAAACTAAGGTTCACAAAGATTACTCAAGCATTAAAAACACAAGGATGGCCTATTGCACTCCTAAGCCAATTACAATTAAGATAAGAGACAACCAATCAATAATTAATAACTAGGTTTCATAGATCTAAGAAAACACACAAGAAATTTAGCCGGACATGTTAAACATGCAAGCATACACACATACAATCGAAGACATAATGAAATCAATGAAGTAAATTACTTATCTTGATGTAAAATAAGGTATGAGAACCCTAAGATACTGTCCAAACTGGACCAAAATCATTTTAGGTTTTTACTCCATAAGTCTACCTCTTAAAATTCTGAAAATTCGATTTCTAAATATAATTTTATAACTGCGACGGCGTCACCTTATAGTTGGGACGCCGTCAGATCGCCGTCATTAGGGTTTCGTCTTGGCCAAGTAATCATTGGGACGGCGTCACGTTGTGGTTGTGATGCCATCAGTCTTCAGCAGTGACGTCGTCTGAATCTGGATCTAGGCCGTCTGAGAAGAAAAGTCTTCGTGATGCCCTTACTCTTCAAAGTTTGACGTCGTCAGGTGTAAAATAGAAAAATCACTACTGATTCATCACAAATTCAATTACATAAAGAGGGACGACGTCGCCCTCTATTTGGGACGCCGTCAGGTGTAATTCCAGCAGCTTAAGTGTCTTGATCTTGACTTAGCCATTTTCTTCATATATTATCTTCTTTTCGTCCAAAAATGCATCATTTCAGCATTTTGCTTCCAAGAGACCTAAAAAGTGAAAAGGAATGAAATTTAGCAGTAACGGATATAAAAGTGGGCGATTAAGGGCTTAAATGACCCTTTAAAAGTGTACGTTTTAAATCCTTATCAAATATCCCTACACTTGGTATTTGCTTGTCCTCAAGCAAATGTGCTTTTAGCCAATCAATTTATAAGTTAGGGGGCATAAAGCATTGGTTTAACATAATTCATAACAAGTAAAAGCACCGCAATAGTCATAACAAGCACGTAAATTATATACTAGCACCTCACAAGTGGTGTTTGGATTCTCTCATCTCTCGGGTGTATATGAAATATAGCAAATGGAAATGGAAGATAAACACTCATTAACCGGTCATAGTACATAGATTACCATAGGCTTCTGACTAGATCAAACCACCACCGCTTTGGCGTAAGCACCAAGGAGTAACTATCTAAGAGGTCTTAAAAAGGGTTGTAACGTTAGGCTTACGGTTAGGGAAACAAAGGGTTTGGTTGGATAGGAGATTTAGTGGTGGCAAGTCAAGAATGCTGGGATATAGAAAGTCAAAGTGCTGAAGAGTCAAAGTAATGAAGAGTCAAAGTACTGCTAAAGAAGAAAGTCAAAGTACTGCTCGTTCATCAAAGTACTGCATGGTTAAAGGACTGCTATGCAAAGTCGTTAAGGATTATTATGTAATTCTAGAATGTTCTAAGTTTAGTTTAGTATTACTTGTCGTACAAGGATTAGAGTTGTAAACCGACTAGGGTTATCCTTATGCCAATAAAAGGACCCCTAGATTGGCATTAGAGATATATGTTTTAGAGTTTAAAGAGTACGAATTCACGTGCAATATTAGAGTTTACTAAGTTCGATATTAGAGTTGTAAGGGATTGTTAGTGAATCTGTGTATTAAGCAGGTTCAGAGTTTTAATATAATTGTTAAAGTAAAAGTTAATTCTTCTTAGCTTTATTTAAGTAAATTCCACATACTTAATAGAGTTAACTCAGTGTTTCATTGTCAGTTACTTAGGATTTATCCGAGGTTGCTAAGCCCTTACAAGCTACATAAGTTAGTTTGGTTAGAGTACATCGATCCAACAAGTGGTATCAGAGCTTGTGTGGAAACTCTGATTAAGAAGAAACACTTAAAAACCGATTTTACAAACCCTAAAGATGTCGACTGAAGCTGCACAACCCCCATCCATCACCTCACTCAGAATTCCTGTTATCAAGAAGGGAGAGTACGATCTATGGAGCATGAAGATGAGGCAGTACATTGCTATTACAGACCATGCAGTGTGGAATGTAATTGTCAATGGTAATGAAGTTATTGAAGATCCTATAGAAGTTCTTGGACAACCTAAACCACCTAAAGCTGTCTTGCCAGCTACTCATGTAAGGAATCAAGAAAAGGCTCTCAACATCCTATTGTCGCTGCACGATGGTCACCTACTCAAATTTCATGATGCTAAGGATGCTAAACAACTATGGGCTGCTATCAAGACAAGATTTGGAGGTAATGATGCTTCCAAGAAGATGCACAGAAATTTGTTGAAGCAACAGTTTGAAACATTCACAGTTGGAGAAAGAGAAAGTCTTGATGCTGCTTATGACAGATTTCAAAATCTCCTTAGTATGCTAGAGTTGTATGAACCTAAGGTATCTGTTGAAGATGCCAATCTGAAGTTCTTAAGGAGTTTACCATCTGTATGGCATGTGATTGCAACTATGATTAGAGGACAAGCTGGTTGAGATGCTATGGACTTTGATGATCTCTACAACCCTCTGAAGGTGTATGAGCATGAGATGAATGGCCAATCAAGTTCAAAATCTCACAGTATTGCTTTTGTGTCATCTGAAAAGAGAGGCAGTACTTCCACTAAAAGTAATGCTTATCCTACACAAAGTACTGTTGCTCAAAGTACTGTTGTCTATCCCACTCCTACATCACCACCAACAAACACCATCCATTCTGATGAAGTTGTATGCTCATTCTTTGCTCAACAAGCTACTCTACCTATTACTTATGAAGAGGATTTGTCACAAATTGAAGAAGATGCTCTTGAAGAAATTGATATAAGGTGGCAAGTTGCTATGATCACAGCTAGGATCAAGAAGTTCATGAAGAAAACAGGAAGAGGCATAGACTTCAAGCCTAAGCAGGGTATAACGTTTGACAAGACCAAGATTGAATGCTTTGATTGTCAAAGAACTGGACACTTTGCAAGAGAGTGTAAATTTGCTAAATATCAGGCAAATAGAATGACTGAGAAACCCAAGCTTGAACTAAAGGAAATACCTATTACTGAAACAAAAGCTTTGGTTGCTCAAGAAAATCTATCAGAGGTTGACTGAAGTCTTTGAATTTGATGATGAACCAGTAACCTACTGTATGGTCGCAGTGGAAGAGTTTGATTGGAGCACATCTTTTGATGAGGAACCTGGATCTACTGCTTTGGAATCCAAAGATGGTCTAGGAATCTTTGATTGCAGCATGGAATGTGAAGAGGAACCTGTTCTGCTTGCTATGGTAGCTACTTCACCAAGTTTACCCCCTATCTCTGAGGTATGCTCTAAGTGTCATAATTTTTATCAAAAAGTGCTTAATGATTATGTAACTGAAAGAGATAATTATAGTAGGGCTAGGTTTGAGGTAGCTGGTTATCAAATTACTTTAGAGTCTATGGAAGCCAAAATAATAACACATGAAAATAATGAAATGGCTTGGGAAGAAAAGTATGAACAACAGGATTATCAGTTAAAATTAAGTGAATGGAAGTTAGGATGTAAGATTTCTGAAATTGAGAAGCTTACTAAGGAAAGAGATGAATTGTTAGAAAAATTTGCTGCTTGGGGAAAATCTGGTCTTTCACATGTTAGTTATGTTGAAAAACAAAGAAGAGCATACATTAGAACTGGACTAGGTTTTGGTATGGACTTTAGTAGCACAGAAGAAAAACCACCTAGTGATAAGGATGAACTTGATTTTGAGGATATAACAACTAGTGATGATGAACTCATTAACTATGTAGATACACCTAGTAATGAGTGATGAGTGTCTAAATACTCATCATTTTTATACTGTTTAGAATGCCAAAAACATCTGTAAACACTCAGAAATGCATCAAAATGATAAAAATATCACAAAAAAGTGTTTTATGTGTTTTAAATGCAAAAATACCAAAATCTGGTGAAAAACGTATCAAGTTTGCATAATTGGCAGTTTTAGTCCCTCAAGTTTCAAAGTTGTCAAAAACAGTCCACAGGTATATCAAAATAAAGAAAAATATCATTTTAAGTCCTTAGGGATTCATAAGTTGTCAAAATAAACCCTTTGAAGTTTAAAATTGCAAAATTACAACTTTAGTCCCTCAAGTTTTGAAAATGACAAAAATGGTCCTTGGACATTTAAAAATGGAAAATAATCATTATTGGTCCTTGTACTATTCAAGATTGGCAGTTTTGGTCCTTTTGTTAACTCTTGGAGAATTGCAGGATTGGTCCCTCAAGATTGGCAGAATTACAAGTTTAGTCCTTGTATTAAAATAAGCCATTTAGACCCTTTTTGTATTTAGAACCCCTGCCAAATCAAAAAGAACCCCAGCCAGCCCTGTGACCCCCCCAATTGTGAACCCCCTTTATAATATCCTTTGGTCAAATAAAGTCAATGCTTGGAAACAGTGTTCTTGTTCATCTTCTTCACACATCCTGTAATACCAAACCAGTGATGGTTTTTCCTCTTTTTCAACACACCACTTGTCTTTCCAGCTGTATATCAACCCCATTCCACCTCCGCATCCATCCAAGACCCATTAATTGGAAAAACCTGCTAAAGAGAATTTTGGCGCCAAAATCTCCACATGGACGTATATGATTACTTTGACCAATCCAATGGTTGGATTTAGGTGGGAAAGATTCAGACAAAGGCGAGTCTCAAAAGATGCTTATAAAGGGCAGAAGAAGGAATGTGAAGACTTATCTAGTGTAATTTAATTAAGCTTATGTCGTTTTAATATTTTCAAGCTTTCCTGTGTATGTTTAAACCTTCAAGTTCTTGTTTAAGTGTTTTAAAGTATAAGTGAATCTTTATCAATCATAAATTTCAAGTTTCCTTTTCATTCACAGTTTATGTGAAATCTCAACTTCAAAAGAATCTCAATTTATGCAAATGTTGTTATTTGTTGTTATTAAGGACTGAAATAGATCACATAAGCTCCTAAATAGCTTATTAAAGCTATTAGAAAATTTTAAAAGCAGTTTAGAATTAAAAACAGAAAAATCATAAAAATAATAAAAAAATAGTGAGAAAATAAAAAATCAATGAAGAAGGTACAAGAAGACTGGTGAAGAGCTGATTTTTGATTGCTTATTGGTTTAGTGCTTCTTGGGAAGCTATAGGATCTGTTCGGACCTTGGGTATCATTTTTCATTTGGAATCCATTTGTAAGCTCTTTTGATCCAATTTGGCATTCTCTTTGTTTAAGTGTTTATAAGCTTAAAACACGTGTCTTCATGTTCATTAGTGTTAGTTAAATATAATTAAGCAATAAAACCAGTTGATTGTTCTTTTAAATTTATAGTTATCAAAAATCTCATTTTAACAGTCAAAAGATCATAGTTGTTATACCTCAGTTTTATGATGTTAATGATGTTGATTAGTGTTCCTTTAGTCCTAGTAAGTGATTATATTAGGTATGCAATCAATTACATGGTCCAAATCTGTGTTTTGCCTTGAAAAACATCAAAACAGTCTCAATAAGGACTGTTTGGGGAAGCTTGTTTAACGAGTTAAAGAGTTTTTGTGTTATTGCTCATTGTTGTGTTGTGTCTCATTGGTCCATAATAACTCAAAGAAACAAGAAAAACCCGATGCTTGATTATTAAAAAGTCTAAATACCATTTGATCATATATGTCTTGTTCCTTTGTTGGATTTTTAAGTTCTATGATCATGGTTTTGTGTTAATAAGTTGTTATACTTGCTCAATTTAGTCTTAATACACCTTAATACATCAATATCAGTGCTTAGGATCAATTACAATCTCATAAAAGTCAACTTAGTATAGTAAGTAAAAAGTCAAAATTTTCCCTTGGGTCGTTTTTGAATAAAATAGATTATTTTATATAGGATTATATATTAAGTTTCAATATTTGAGTTTCTAGGATATTAAAATAGAGCTGCTTATCTTTAACCTAGTATTTTTTATATTTTCTAAACAGCTTATTTACTAGCTTATTACTTAGCATATTTAAGACCCTTGTCAAAAAGGTGCCATTACGGTTAGTCTACGCCATTTCACAAGCTCTTAGAGAGCTTATTCATGGCCTCTAGCTTATGTGTTTTAGCTTTTGAGAAGCTCTCACCTTCGTGCTGACTCAAGGCTCCAAGTTTTATTTTTCCATTTGTAGCTTATTTGATAAGCCTGCAATAGCTTTTTATATTTGTCCATTTCATCTAGTCCACTGAGCATTCAGTGTTTTCCACTTTTTAATAAGCTTCTCAAAAGCTCTCCAGTGAACAAAACAGTAAGTACTTTAGCTTTTTGAAAAGCCAATAAGCTCAGCTTATTAGATTCACCTTTTGTTTGGACTTCCAATCTATCCTGTGGGCCCCACAAGGCCGGAAGTTGGCTAGTCGGACACTGTTTGCTACTCAGTTTTAGTACAAGTGCTTATTTGAATTTGTAGTGCTTATTTCATAAGCAATTGTGTTTATTCAGTGTTCATTTTAGCTTATAATCATTAGTTTAGCTTATTTCAATTAGCCTTTGCTCATTTTCAGCTTATTAAGCCACTTGGCTAAAATCTTGTGCTTAAATCCATTTTCTAGCCCTGTTAGATAATAAGCTCAAAACTGAGTTTATTAGTCATTTTCATAAAAAGTGGTAGTTGTAAAAATTGCTTATTTTCTTGTGCTTAATAAGTTGCAAAAGAAAATAAAAAAATGTTTTGCAAAAGGTGGGGAGTGCTCGAACCTGAGACCTCCACCTTTGAGAGCGTTAGTGTGTGCACACTGGATACCGGTTGCCCTTGGGTCTTTGACTGGTTATCTCGTGCACAATTTAATATATAACCCCTCTTTGTCCCGTTTAGCTTATTTGGTTAATTTAGCTTATTTCAAGCTTATTTAAACTAGCTTTTGCAACTTTTGTATTTTTCATAAATTTGTATTAGTATTAAGTATTTTATAAAAGAGTTTGATTTTTTCTCAATAGTTTTAGTAATTTTAAACATTTAATTAGTATAAAATTGTATTTAATTCATAATAAAAAATATAAAAGTCTAAAAAATATAAATCTTTTTCTAAAATTTTCTTTTGTCATATAGTACGTAATAAAATTGTTTTTACACTTGTAGGACTTTTATTTCATAAATTTTACGTTTTGCTTTATATTCGTAATTTTTATAAATAACGTACGTTTTCATTTTAAATCAAGTTTTTAGATAGTTTAAGTTTACATTTTAGTTAAAATAATTTATTTAAGTTATTTTGTTTTATAAAATCACAAAAAAATCATTGTAAAAATAGTGATAGCGTTTATTTAATATATTTTAGCTTTTTAATTTCCTTTAATTTGCATTTAAGTCGCTTGTAATTTAGATCTTTTCTTTAGGTATAATTATTCATCAAAATTCTTACTGATCACTATCCTTAGTGATTATTCGACATCTGACTGTGTTAAACACCAATTCATCCTCCGTGGGACTTAACGACCCAGGAATCCACTATATTCCTCTAATCTTAATTGCATTTGTTTATGAGCTGTTTTAAGTTTATTACGGTTAGCCATTCACAAGTGGCTAGCTTGTGTGATATAACTTGACTGTTTTTAAACCAACCAAATTTTGGCGCCGCTGCCGGGTTTTATGGTAAGCGTGTTTTAAGCAGTTTTCAGACCCGTACTTGCACATATACCATCGTTTATAAACAGTTTTTTGTAAAGTTAAATATATATCAAAAAGTTCATTAACACTTTTCCTAAAGTGTTAAAAACACCAAAAATAATATAAAACAACAAAACAATCGTAACGTTTTCTAGCTTGTGTTTCTTTTAAGGTGATTCTTAAAGAAATACGATTTTGTTAAACGAGACGATTCCAAAAATATTTTCCAAAAGTTTTAAACCCTTTGCACAAATCATACCTACGTCTTTTCAGTGGTACTTAATATATACATAAAATCAACCACCGCAAATCAAGGCAGGTACACCTACTAACGGGGTGTGACCATAATTAGTTCCCGAACAACAGATTTAAAACTTGCCTTTGTGTCCTTGTGATTTGGTGTACCTTTTTCAAAGAAGCCATTTCATTTGTGATTATTGGTTAAGTTCACTTGTCGTTTTGCTCGCATTTGTTTTGAAAATTGATTTTTAAACTTAGTGCATGCGCACTCGTTCTTCTAGCTCCACAAGTCCACTTTCTGAGCTTGCAAATATTCCTCGTAGGCGTAGAGGACGTTCGCCCTTCAGGTGACAGGAACGTCTACCACCACCACCTCTGTCCGAAATGGCGAAGATAAGCCGATGACTGAGCTTCTCCAAGCACCCATCGAGGGTTACGGAGATGCCATTGTTGTCCCAACCATCGTGGCTGATACCTTTGAGCTCAAAACCGGGTTGCTTAATCTGGTAACCCAAAGCCAATTCTATGGTTTTGAGCGGGATGATCCTCATGCACACATTCGATGGTTTAACAAGATTGCATCTACCATCAAATACAAGAATGTCCCACATGAAGCTATCAAGCTTCTTCTGTTCCCATTTTCTCTAGAGGGACAAGCCCGGAATTGGCTTGAGAAACAACCCCCTCGTTCCATTGAGACATGGGAAGATCTAGTCACCAAGTTTGTTAATGAATTCTATCCTCCATCCCGAACTACAAGTCTTAAGAATGAGATAATGAAATTTTCTCAGAGATTTGATGAATCATTCGGGGAGGCATGGGATCGTTACAAAGAATTGCTCCGCAAGTGTCCGCATCATGGTTTTACCGAATTAATGCAAATGGATACTTTCTACAATGGTCCGAGACAAAGTTTGACCAAGACTCTTTGAATGCCTCCGCGGGAGGTAATTTCGTTAGCAAAACCACAAAAGAAGCCTTACAAATCATTGAAAACAAGTCCCATGTCCGTTCTTTCCGCACAAAGACATATCGCACTCAATGTGGACCTTCTACTTCATCTCCTGTTAGTACATCTAGCACCGATGCTAAGATTGATAAACTCACAGATATTGTTCAGGCTTTGGTTTTTGCTAACCAAAAGAAAGTCACCTTCACTCAGACACCATCACATGGTGAAGTGAAGAAAGTTGAAGTTTGTGTTACTTGTGGTGGTCCTCATGCATACTACAAGTATGCGCCACCGATGGTAGTCCGTTTGAAGCCAATGCTATAGCCGGTACTTCACATCGAGGAGGTAATCAATACCGTCCTCAAAATGAACCAAACTACCGTGCTAACACTTATCAGGCACCACCCGGTTTTAACAGTAATCCTAACCGAATCGAATCAACCTAGAATGAACTAAGGTTATCAAAACCAAGGTAATTTCTATCCCGGACCCAATCAAGGTTTCCAACATCAAGGGAACCTTAATCAAAACAATTTCAATCGAGGGAATCAATTTCAGGGAAATGTGAATCCTAATCAAGGAAATTTTCAACAACAAGGTCATAATCAAAACATCCGACCTCAAAATTTCCCTCCACATCCTCCAGTACCATCATTTGATGAGTTATTGAAGCAATTCATGAAATCCCAAGATGAAATGAACAGGTTGTTGGTCGATCCGATCGTCGATCTCAAGAAGTCTTTAAATGATCAACCCTCGGGCTCAGGAAAACTTCCAAGCAACACGATCGCTAACCCGAGGGGCGATGCTAAGGCGATCACAACCATAAGTGGTGTTTCATACAATGGACCCGCTATTCCTACTACCTCTTCTTCTTCTCTCCGTAAGGTAGTGGAAAGTGAACCGAGGCTACAAGGACAAGGAACTTCCTGTTAATACGGAGGAACCAATGATGTCCAATCTCAAGTTGTCCGAAACCCAAATCCAATCCGGAGTTGTTTTTGAACCACCAAGGTATCTCCGTTGAGAAACGAAATCCAAATCTTCTCTTCCTTACCCATCACGTTTGAATGAGCAAAAGCTCCGCGAAAAAGCCAGTCATCAAATGGACAAATTCTTTCAAATTTTCCAAGAATTACATTTTGACATAAGCTTTGCGGATGCTATCATCGATACCCAAGTTTGCATCAAATCTTAAACACATGTTAAGCAACAAGGAAAAGCTGTTTGAAATGGCTAAAACTCCTTAACGAGAACGCCAGCAGCTTATCCTGAAGAAGCTTCCTGAAAAGCTTGGAGATCCTGTAAAATTTCTCTTACCTTGTGTATTTCCATGAATGGTTGAATGCTTTGCCTTAGCCGATCTTGGTGCAAGCATCAATCTTATGCCTTATTCAAGATGGAAGAAACTTTCTCTTCTAGAACTTACTCCTACATGCATGACTCTTGAGCTTGCAGATCGTACAATATCCCGTCCTCTTGGCATTGCCGAGGACGATTTGTAAAGTAGGAAAGTTCCATTTTCCAAATTGACTTTGTGGTTGTTGATTTTGATGCCGATCATCGGGTTCCTCTCATTGTTGGTCGAGGATTCGTGAGAACGGGCCGTGCTCTCATTGATGTATTTGAGCAAGAAATCACATTACGTGTTGGTAATGAAGCGGTCACCTTTAACCTTGATCAAACTTCGAGGTACTTCGCGAAATTATGATTCGAAGTCGGTTAACCGAATAGATATCATTGATGTTGCTTCCGAAGAGTACTCTCAAGAAGTTCTTGGTTATGATCACAATTCTTCGAGTGATAATCTCACTCATTCTTCTCAACCTATCATCGCCAATTCTACTCCTTCTCTCACCCCATTTGAATAAAGTGACTTCATCTTAGAAAAGATTGAAGCCTACTTGTCTAGTGATTCTGTACCATGGGAAATTGATCACGCTCCCATTGACATCGAGGGGGACATACTTCTCATTGAGAAATTGCTTAATGATGATCCATCATCATTTTCACTCCCTCCTGTCGAACTTCATAACAAGGAAGTCAAGGCAGTTGATAAAACTGAAGAATTTCCTGAAGTCGAACTTAAGGACTTACCTCCTCATCTCGAGTATGCATTTCTTGAAGGTGATGATAAATTACCCGTCATTATTGCTCGAGATTTGAGTAAAGATGAAAAAGTTGCTCTCATAAAGATCTTGAAGTCACACAAGCAAGCAATTGCTTGGAAACTCTCCGACATTAAGGGTATCAACCACTGATTTTGTACTCACAAAATCTTGATGGAGGATGACTTCAAACCAAACAGTTCAACATCGAGAAGAGTGAATCCAGAAATCCATGATGTTATCAAACAGGAGGTTATCAAACTTCTTGATGCAGGATTGATTTACCCGATCTCGATAGTCCTTGGTTAGCCCAATTCATTGTGTTCCTAAAAAGGGTGGCATACCTGTTGTCACAAATGAAGATAACGAGTTAATTCCAACTCGGTGGTTACGGATGGCGTGTTTGCATCAACTATCGTAAGTTGAATGACGCCACCCGTAAAGACCATTTTCCTCTACCCTTTATGGACCAAATGCTTGAGAGATTAGCAGGAAATGAATACTATTGTTTCCTTGATGGTTTCTCGGGATACTTTCAGATCCCCATTGATCCAAAGGATCAAGATAAAACTACATTCACCTGCCCATACGGAACTTTTGCCTACGATATGCCTTTTGGCTTATGTAATGCTCTGGCACGCTTCCAACGATGTATGATGGCCATTTTCCACG
This sequence comes from Chrysanthemum makinoi, assembly GCA_910596185.1. Lineage (NCBI taxonomy): Eukaryota > Viridiplantae > Streptophyta > Magnoliopsida > Asterales > Asteraceae > Chrysanthemum > Chrysanthemum makinoi. The sequence goes on along the minus strand of OU343223.1, from coordinate 95,619,036 downwards.
ACATGATCGGGAAACAATGGAGGTGTTTATGGATGACTTCTCGGTCATTGGGGATTCGTTTCAAACATGTCTCTCCCATCTAGATAAAATGCTCAAACGGTGTGAAGACACCAATCTTTGTCTAAACTGGGAGAAAAGCCACTTTATGGTCAAAGAAGGCATAGTCCTTGGCCATAAGATTTCAAAAACGGGATTGAGGTAGATAGAGCAAAAGTCGATGTTATTGCTAAATTACCTCATCCTACTACCATCAAAGGTATTAGGAGTTTTTTAGGTCATGCCGGTTTCTATCGCAGATTCATACAAGATTTCTCAAAAATCGCCCGGCCTATGACCCATCTTCTTGAAAAAGATGCTCCTTTTATCTTCTCACCCGAGTGCATCATAGCTTTTGAAACATTAAAGAAAAAGCTTACTGAAGCACCCATTCTCGTTGCTACCCGACTGGACTTGCCTTTTGAGCTCATGTGCGATGCAAGTGATTTTGCTATAGGTGCAGTCTTAGGGCAACGTAGAGCTAAGCATTTTCAGCCTATTCACTACGCAAGTAAGACTATGACTGAAGCTCAAACTCATTACACCACCACGTAAAAGAATTATTAGGCGTGGTGTATGCGTTTGAGAAGTTTCGGCCATACTTAATCTTGACTAAATGTGTAGTGTATACGGATCACTCGGCTCTCAAATATCTCTTTGCAAAACAAGATGCAAAGCCGAGATTGCTCGGTTCTCCTCCTCCGAGAATTTGATATCATTATTCGTGATAAAAAAAGGAGCTGAGAACCTGGCTGCTGATCATCTATCCCGTTTAGAGGTTGGTATGAGAGACCTTAGGTGAGACTTGATATCTTGCACATAAACAAACAGCAAACATGATATCAGGTCTAGATGCAGTTAAGTACATAAGACAGCCAATCATAGATCTGTAAAGCTTGACTTCAACAAGTTGACCATCTTCATCCTTGCCCAAGAGGATTTTTAGTTATTTGAAACAACAACCTAAGTTAGGGCTGTGGTATCCAAAGGATTCACCTTTTCACTTGGAAGCTTTTTCAGATAGTGATTATGCAGGTGATAATTATGATAGAAGATCAACTACTGGAGGATGCCAGTATCTTGGAAGAAGATTAGTCTCATGGCAATGTAAGAAGCAAACTATTGCAACAACCTCATCCACTGAAGCATAATATGTTGCTGCTGCAAGCTGTTGTGGACAAGTGTTATGGATACAGAATCAACTTTTAGATTATGGGTTCAACTTCAAGAATACTCCTATCAACATTGATAATGAGAGTACAATTTGTATTGTGAAGAATCCAGTTTATCACTCCAAAACCAAGCATATTCAGATTAGGCATCACTTTATTAGAGATTGTTATGAGCATAGGCTTATTAATGTTATCAAGGTTCACACAAATGATAATGTAGCTGATCTACTCACAAAGGGATTTGATGTTTCAAGATTCAATCACTTGGTGGTGAGTATTGGTATGATTAATTACTAAGCTACATTCAAGGGGAGGACTGGTAGTTAGTTAGACAGTCCTATGCTTTGCTTGAGGGGAGGCAATCCAATGCCTATTTGAAGTTTTTGCCATTATGAAGAAGAGAATGGAAAAGTACTACTTTTTGGTTATATGAAAGTACTGCTCTGAAAGTACTGCTCTGGAAAGTACTGCACACGTGGAAAGCACTGCTTGTCTTATCAACGTACTGTTCCAACGGTCAAAAGATGGGTTAAAATTCAAATAACGGTAACTTTGTTATTATGGGCTGTGATTTTTCAAATCTTACCTATAAATAACTACCCTCCGATTTTCCCTCTCATCTTTATACTTATCAATCTTTTCCATATTTCTCTCTCTTTCACATTTACTATTCATCGAATCACTTTCTTTTGTAAACATTACTCAATGGCGAATCGAATCACAGTCACTAAACACAACATGGTGGCTAATTTAGATAAGACTGAAGCCAATGTTACGTTTCATGACATAATTGATTTCCTTGCTGGTTCTTTGATCAATTATGCCCTTTTGGTTGAACCTGATGTTATTGAGCCATGGATTCAACAGTTTTGGGCGACTGCTAGAACTCACATGGAAGATGATGAGTCATATATACAGGCTAAGGTTGCTGGAAAGATAGTGAAAGTTAGTGAAGCTTCAATTCGTGAAGATTTAATATTTGATGATGAAGAAGGAGCTATCCGTTTTGACAAACAGCTTCTTTGGGATACTTTAAGAGATATTGGGTATGAAGGGTCCTTAACTGAAACAACATTCAAGAAACCCTTGTTTAGTCCACAATGGAAGTACCTGGTTCATGTTCTACTTCATTGTATCAGTTCAAAGAGTACTTCATGGGAGAAATTTGGATCCAATATAGCATCTGCTTTAGTAGGGTTGGCTACAAATCGTATCTTCAACTTTTCAAGATTAATCCTGGATGGAATGCTATCTCACATTTCTAATGGATCACCCTGGTTAATGTATCCAAGATTTATTCAAGTTTTCTTGAATAAACAACTTCATGATGTACCAAAGCCTTCGAGCTTATTACATGTTGTGGTACAACCTGCAAAGATATTCACCTTCATGGCTAGGAAGAGTGATAGGTTCTCTGGAAGGAACACTCCTTTGACTACTTCTATGATGGAGATTGTTCAAGCTGTTAGAGATGAGGCAGCTGAAAGTGAAGACAGAGAAGGTACTGCATCAACTCAAGGTACTGCTTCTCAACATACTGCTTCTTCACAAGGTACTGCTGCACAAGAAGATACTGCAGTCTCACCTACATCATCTCAACAAGATACTGAACATGCTGAGTCAGAACCGGAAATCCACCCACCATCATCTGGAGGAGATGTAAGTGATATACCTCCTGAGGGATTGGTTCTGGACAATTATGTTTTGACAAGGGAATTGGTCAGATTGAAGAAAGCTAATAAAGCTCAATCTGCACAACTAGCAAAGTTAAAGACCAAGTTTCGAAGATTAAAGACTTTTGTATGGCCTTTGGTTCAACATCATAGGTTATGGGTCAAGTCACAGCGGAGACAAGGGAAGAAGTTTAAGAAGCCTTCAAAGGGCAAAAAGGTTCAACAGCAATCTTCATTCAATTTGGGGAGAATCTGGAGCAAGATAATTTGAAAGAAGATGCTGAGTTTCATGCAAATAAAGAAGATGAACCTCAAAGTACTGAAGCACAAGTAAATATTCAAAGTACTGAGCCTGAAGGAACTGGTGTTCAAAGTATTGATGATCAAGGTGTTGCTGATCAAGGTACTGCTGCTCTTCAAGGAACATACAGACAAGAGCTAATCACACAAAGGATTCTAGATTTTGAAGAGGAAGCTGGTCCTTCAACAGTCATACCAGAAGAGGAAGCTGATACACCCAAAGTAGTGCACACTGCAAGTGAGGATGAGACTATAGCTGAGATATTGCACAACTTATCAAAACCAAAGGGTGTTAGTATTCTAGGAGTTGCTGAAGAACAACCTCAAGCATCTCAACCAGTGTTAGATCCTAAAGACAAAGGCAAAGGCAAACTGGTAGAAACAAAGAAGAAAAAGAAGCTGACTTTGGCAGAGCTAAGAGCTATTGAAGTGGCTAAGAATGAAGAAGCTGCTAAGAAGTTTCAAGCTGAATATGATGCTGAGGTTTCTATACCAGTGAAAGAATCTGAAGTTGCTGTACCAGTAAAGAAACCTGTTCTACCAAGAAGACCAAGTATTGCTAAGGAAAGAAATGCCATGATGGCTTATCTAAAGGGTCAAGGGTATACTGGATTACAGAAGCTGAAGTATTTTGAGATGAAACAGCTGTATGACTTGGTAAGAGAAGCTTATCAAAAGCAAGTTGATAGTATTATTTCTTTTAAAGATGATGATAAGCTGAAGGAGGATGATAGAAAAAGAAGCTTAAAGAGGAAAAGAACAACTGAAGAAGAACAATCATCAAAGAAGGTAGAATTGAGATCAGATACAGTTGATGAACTAAGAAATTACTTAAGAGTTGTCGACTTTGATCATCCTAAATCCAAAGATGCTACAGTAAAGAAGTCTAAAGTAACTACATTTGAAGTGGTAACATCAAAGGATGGAGATTATCAGATGTTTCATAGGGAGGATGAAAGTTTTAGAGTGTTCAATTTGCTATAGGATATATTGCACATAATAGATAGAGCAGATCTGTTTCAACTATATCAATTAGTGGAAGAATACTTTGAACATATTCCATCAACTGGAGTTGGCTTAGTATTGCTAGGAGATCTGACAACTATCTGGGAAACTGAGGAGACAAGTACTGATGAAATCTGGCTAAATCAAGAAGTATGGGAGATTACAAGCTGGAGATTCTTTAAAGAATCAGGAGTACATGCTTTGGAATTGGAAGATGGAACTATGATCCATATGTTAGCTGAAAGAAGATATCCTTTGAATAATGATCTTATGAGAAGGATGCTGGATCATGGAATGGAAGTTGAAGAAGAAACTGAAACAGCTCTAATGGTTATTGAATTGTATATCAGATGGACAACTATGGATGATGATGAAGCATAAATACTGGTATGATGTTTAATTGTATAAATTTTTGAAAAATAAGTACTTTACTCAAAGTACTGCTGGACAAACAGTACTTTAATCAAAGTACTACTTGCAGCACAAAACCAGTTAATGATTTTGAAAGAAAACTTTTGTTAAGTGAAAAATATTTTGAAACAAAGGTTAAAAGCAACAAATGGTTTTTGAGATGGTTATAACAAAAGGTTATCAATCCACCATGTTTAACAAAAGGATTGGCTAATCCATGAGCAAACGGCTCTGGTAAAGATATCTCAAATCCGTTATATAGTTGACAACTTGCTAATAAGTTGTATGGTAATCAACTCACCATATCTGCAAATGTGAAGAGTTGGCTAGCCCATAAGAAAAATGGCTTGTGGTAAAGGCTGTGGAAAAACCATTTATATGGTAATTAGTTCACCATGGTTGCAAGAACTAACTAGTCCAAAAGGGTACGGCTTTTGGTAAAGACAAAACAAATCCGTTGATACTTGATGATTTGCTAAAAATCATATGGTTATCAATGTACCATGGTTTTACACACCTAAACATTTGGCTACTCCAGAGTTAATGGCTTTGGTAAAGAGACATCAAAATCCATTAAAATTTCAATGATTCACCTCTCACAGGAGTTTACACACCTGGAAGTGATGAGAATAGACTGAAACTTAATGAACTGATGTACAAATTGTCATATGTTGCTGAAAAGATGGAGATTGCTGATTGTTGCTGTAAAGAAATATTTCTAAAGATTACTTTGATGATGATAATACAAGCACAGAGAATACAAAGACAAAACTTTGAAGATAAAGACACAATCTTTCCTTGAATTCAAAGGCATTAAAGATGAATATACAAAGGAACTTGAAATCAAGCAAGTAGAATTCAAGTTAGGGGAGGATTGTTGGGATATAGAAAGTCAAAGTGCTGAAGAGTCAAAGTAATGAAGAGTCAAAGTACTGCTAAAGAAGAAAGTCAAAGTACTGCTCGTTCATCAAAGTACTGCATGGTTAAAGGACTGCTATGCAAAGTCGTTAAGGATTATTATGTAATTCTAGAATGTTCTAAGTTTAGTTTAGTATTACTTGTCGTACAAGGATTAGAGTTGTAAACCGACTAGGGTTATCCTTATGCCTATAAAAGGACCCCTAGATTGGCATTAGAGATATATGTTTTAGAGTTTAAAGAGTACGAATTCACGTGCAATATTAGAGTTTACTAAGTTCGATATTAGAGTTGTAAGGGATTGTTAGTGAATCTGTGTATTAAGCAGGTTCAGAGTTTTAATATAATTGTTAAAGTAAAAGTTAATTCTTCTTAGCTTTATTCAAGTAAATTCTGCATACTTAATAGAGTTAACTCAGTGTTTCATTGTTAGTGACTTAGGATTTATCCGAGGTTGCTAAGCCCTTAGAAGCTACATAAGTTAGTTTGGTTAGAGTACATCGATCCAACAAAGAATCTTTATGTTACAAGCATGAGAAAAATGGCGTTGCTAAGCCAAGACTCGACTCTCTAAACTTTAGATAACTTTGAAACAAACAAACATAAATATAAAGATAGATGTAGGATGGTAGCCCGCATGTTTTTTTTTTTTTTTTTTTTTTTTTTTGCATACACTTTTACTCTACCATCCTCTACGATAACATCAAAATATAAAGGATTTATAGGAGCATCCGTACACTTGAGTTTTTATTATTCTAACATTAATTTGACCCGAATTGAAAAGATCAAAACACTTGGAGTACATTATTACGTAAATAAAGGGAATTTGAATTTCACATTCTTTCCCGTCACTCCATAAAATTTAACTTTACCAATGAGTCCCAATCATCCCAAAACTATGTACAAAAGATATGACCCGACTTAGCAACCATGCAAGTAACTAGATAATTGAACTAAAGGTTTAGTATGATAACAATAATGCACAAAAATTGAGTGCATACAAGGTAGGATAAGGCGATTTGGGTGTACATTTGGGGGTGGATTGTAAACAATGCTCTTCATTGATATTCTGGAAAACCGAAACATCATGAGAACCGCGAAAAGGATAGGCTCTGAGGGGTTAACTAGGGGTATCGTGTACTAAAGATGAGTAAAACGCAAGGGTATGGGGGAATTACTCAACCGATGTAGAAGAAGTAATTATAATACGGGTATCAAACAAGGGTTATCCTAATGCCTCTTATCATTTAGTTATTCCTAACTACACAAGTGTAGTCTCACTAGCGATCTCGGAATGCATCACAAAACAAGTTCTAGAATCTATTATACTACCGGTACACTCTCGAAGCATTAAATGTGAATGCTTTAATTCCTATAGATCTAGGGGCGAACGTCACATTTTTGGGGTGGAATTTGAGTGGTAAAGGGTTTTTGTGCTAGTCATATAACTCCTATCCATGAGACGCTTTATTAAGACTAAAGACCCACCCATACATGTCATGAAAATTTTTAAATTTGGTGCTAAATTTGCCCTAACAAATATCTCTCATGGTTTATTACACAAATGAAATAGAAGAGGACAAATGATCAAGGATAAGCATAGTTTCAAAGTTCCCGTTTTATTCTCCCTGCCTACACTTAAACTGAACATTGTCCCCAATGTTCCTCGAAAGTATCAAAGTTATGATAACGGAAGGTAATTATAAGAGAAAGAAACTATTACTCCCCTTATTAGCTCGGTAGGATCCGTGTGAAGTAGCGGTTAAATTCTTTCCAAGAAGAATGTATGCGTGATGAGCTCCATCCAAACTTATGTTTCTTCTTCTTGATAAATAAAACCTGCACACTTTAAGAAAATAGACGAAACCTTCGCATAAAATTGCCGGTAAAACTATAAATGACTCTACTAAACTAGGATATAATGCTTGTGGAATGGATGTTTGCAGATTTTATGGAAAATTAAGACCTGAGAATTTCCAAAAATTTATAAGTAGCACAGAAAATGAGAGAAAGTTAGATACGCTGTTTCTACTCCTCCTGATGTCGTCAGGTTGTAATCCTGACGCCGTCAAGTTATCCTGACAGAAAATGGTCTGCTGCGTTTTTCTGGAAAAATTACACCTTTAAAATCTAGAAAAATTTCTGCAAAACATCCATTATGTCTCGATACAAGCATTTAACTCTAACAAACACACACATATATATAATTTTCTATAATCGTAGTTCTCATGTTCACGTGTTTTAAAAACTTGTGTAATCCTCCCTACACTTATCCTTTTTGTAAAATACCTTTATATGTAATTAAGACGAGGTTAAAGACAAAATAAAGCATTTTCACAAATTCAAACATGAGAACATACAATAATGAAAAGATATATGACACACAAACAAGCAAACAATTAAGCATGGGTTGCCTCCCACGAAGCGCTTTTCTTTATTTATGAGTCTTGTAGCTAGACTCGAAGTCATGCTCCTACTTTCCCTTTATCTTAGAGGTCCATTCGATTTCCTTAACTCTTCTTTCATCACGAATATATTCAGGGCCTAACTCTAGATAATCGGTGTAGTAAACCTTGTTCTCCTAATCCACTTCAAAAGTCGGAATGTTGTCTACATCTAAATCATCAATACCCTCAAACTTCTTATTTTTGTAGGGCATTATATATTTAACACATTCGGTCCCATTTGAGAACTTGGCTATTCCTTTCTCTTGATCATAAACCATCTTAGATTCCTCAATAAATGGTCTGCCAAGTATCACATCTCCTAAAAATCCATCAATGATGCCCTTAACATTTTCCAAGATCATGAAGTCACACCTATATGTGAAGTTACCTACGAAGACATGCAATCCTTTAACCCTTCCAACATAGTTACTCACTTTCCTAGGTTAAAAGGGGTCCCTAATAGGTCCTAACTTTTCACACATGATCCAATTGTAATAAAGTCTAGACATTATGTTCATGGGTGCCTTATAGTCTATGTAAGTGTGATCCCTATATGAGTACCCAATCATGCACGATATCTTAATGTTTTTAGGGTCACCTCTTTTTATGCATGGCTCGAAAGGTGGTCGCGGGAAGATAACTACATTATAGTGATAGGCGGTTTCCTTCCCGTTAGGGTATGAATCAAAATACTCCCTAAGTTCCTCCTCCTCCTTACTACCCTCCATAATTTCCAAAACCTTATAATCCCCTTCTTCTAATTCATCCTCCGAATCATCGCTTGAAGTTGAATCATTATCTAAAGTACTAGTGGATTCCTCAAGGGCTTTTTCAAGTGCACTTTCAATTATCCTATTCAATTTCTTAAGTTCTCCGATTTCACTAACAATACGAGCTCGAAGTTGGTTGGCAAAAGTTGGATCGAGTGGTGGGTATTTGCTTGATGGTAGGTTATCACCTTCCATGATGAAAAGTGATGGGGCTACGAACAAATTCACGAAGAAGGGGGATAGACTACGAGGAAGCTAAAAATGAGAAAAAATATTACTTGATAGGAATCAAGCAAGGGAACCTAAACGAGATAGAAATCAAACTAGCTATTCTATTCCCCTGTAGCGGCGTCAAAAACTTGATGCGCGTATAACGCGTTCGGGGTCAAATGAACTTCCTTTTCGTCGAGCAAGTTTTTCAACACCCTAGGCAATGAACCTAATCATTGTAGTGTAGTATTGGGTAAGCCTCGCGTATTGATATCGTTCTCTAGGGGAATAGGAATGCAAGTGAGAGATGTACTACGCTAAGGTTTGAGGTTGAGGAAGATTATTTTTTATCTTTTTATAATTTTTTAGAAAGCTAAGGGTAAAATCTCGGGGTTTGGATTTGGGGGTTTTGGTACTTCTACCGATTACTCTACTTATCTAATTATCTAAGCTAAGGGTAGTCTATGTCTATTTGATGTGTGCTCGTATGATGATTAAAAATGTGTCTACCTAGATACTATTACTCCCTAGTTATCTTTTTATTGGTGGTTGAATTGCCATGTCCTTATTTTTAACGTGTTGTGTTTTCAAAGGTCGTAGGGTATGCTTTTAGCCCTAACTCTTTGAGACTACCTTAAGGTTATTGCCTACAAAATATCTAGGATTCATAAACTAACTCTAAGATTATCTTTGGATGTTTAGTCTACAATTACGCTAGGTGGTTATAAACTAAGGTTCACAAAGATTACTCAAGCATTAAAAACACAACGATGGCCTATTGCACTCCTAAGCCAATTGCAATTAAGATAAGAGACAACCAATCAATAATTAATTACTAGGTTTCATAGATCTAAGAAAACACATAAGAAATTTAGCCGGTCATGTTAAACATGCAAGCATACACACATACAATCGAAGACATAATGAAATCAATGAAGTAAATTACTTATCTTGATGTAAAATAGGGTATGAGAACCCTAAGATACTGTCCAAACTGGACCAAAATCATTTTAGGTTTTTACTCCACAAGTCTACCTCTTAAAATTCTGAAAATTCGATTTCTATATATAATTTTAATATTGTGACTGCGTCACCTTATAGTTGGGACGCCGTCAGATCGCCGTTATTAGGGTTTCATCTTGGCCAAGTCATCATTGGGACGGCTTCACATTGTGGTTGTGACGCCGTCAGTCTTCTGCAGTGACGTCGTCTGAATCTTGATCTAGGCCGTCAGAGAAGAAAAGTATTCGTGATGTCCTTACTCTTCAAAGCCTGACGCCGTCAGGTGTTAAATAGCAAAATCGCTACTGAGTCGTCACAAATTCAATTACATAAAGAGGGATTGCGTCGCTCTCTGTTTGGGGCGCCGCCAGGTGTAATTCCAGCAGCTTGAGTGTCTTGATCTTGATTTGCCATTTTCTTCATATATTCACTCCTTGTCGTCCAAAAATGCATCATTCCAGCATTTTTCTTCCAAGAGACTAAAAAGTGAAAAGGAACGAAATTAAGCAGTAACGGATATAAAAGTGGGCGATTAAGGGCTTAAATGACCCCTTAAAAGTGTACGTTTTAAATCCTTATCATGAAGTTAGGGTTGAGGAAGATCCCTCTCAAGGTTTTGACCCTAGGTGTAGAATTGAGAAAGATTGTCCCTTCAACATGCAATTCCCTTGTAAAACAGGATTTGAAAGTTTTGATGCTTACTTGAATTCAGTCTTACCTTTAATCTTAATCTCAATAAATTTATATAATAAAATTAAGGTTAAGGAGTAGCCTATCAAGGGAACAATGTTGTTAATGCGGTTACTCATCTACACGTGTTTGTTGGAAGTTTTGCTTATTTGGTTGAGTTCATGGTCTTAGAGGACTTAGGAGAGTTCATTGATGGAAACCTCACTCAAGTTATATTTGGAAAACCCTTTATGAGAATGACTAAGTTGAATGAAAAAATGGTTAATGGTTTGATTACATTCTCTAATGACGTTGAGGATTTTATCTATCAATTGCCCCGTACACACCCTAGGTTTAAAAACAAAGATATCGAGGCATGTAATCGAATGGCTCCTATTTCATTACTTAGTGAAAGAGACAAGCAAAATGGACTTAGGCATTATCATGAGAAAAATAAGAGATATTATAAGAATGCCTAGAGTTGGAGATATTATAAAAATTTCTAGAGAAAAATAAGAGATATTGAAACACAAAGATATCGACGCCGTTTTGGTAATGGTCGAATTTCACCAGAAGATGGTAAAGGTCCATTTATTTGTGCAACTGGTTTAATGGGACCAACGTTAGAAGAAGATTCATTAATTTGTGTGATAAACCAAGGTGTTTATGTTTTCTCCCGTTGACGAACAAAAGAGTCCATAATATGAGGCAGTTTTGAATAATCAAAAGGTTTAGCATATTCCTTTTTGCTCATTTTTAATCAACTCTCTTCTTCCTGTTCTTGCTCTTCCTCACAATTATATACAACAACACGCACAATTGAATCATCAGTAAGATGTGCGGCACTATACAACTTTGGATTTTCCTTGAGTGCTTTGTGTAAAAAACGTGGTTTATCATCAGCAAAATCAAAACCATATCCATTAGGATTTGGCTTTAAAGTAAAATTTTGTATTGTTGACTCTCCAGTTTTGTAGAAAATGTTTTGAAACTCTTTTGATTTACTTTACAAATCTACAATTTCATCAAGGTAAGAATCAATTCATTTCCTAGACAAAAGATTATGTTCGGGAAAACTAGTTTGACAAGTTGACAATTCGAGTTTGGTTTTTTGAAGTCCAGAATTGAGATTTTCAACTTGTTGTTTATGCTCCAATTTTTCTTGTTCCATTTGAGAAATCAAGTTATTGTTGGAAGTGACTAATTCTCTTATTTGATGTTGTAACTCTTGTTCTTTGACATACGCCTTTTGAGAAGCAACTTCAAAACTTTGTTCTCTTTTAGATTTTTTTTTCAAAATTTGTAAGTTGGGTTTTCCAGTACTCAAGATCTGTAGTTAATGATGCAACTTTTGCTTTTAAATTATTGTTGATTTCATTGCATTTTTCAACTTGGGATTGGGTGGTCACAAGCAAGGTCATGAGTTCTGGATCCAGATCAGGCGAAATTTCAATTTGTTCAACTTGAACATCAGTATATTCATCAATCGGGTCATCAAATGTGAAAACAGGGTTAATTTGATCATCGTCTTGAAGAGATATTGACGACTCATGTTAAACATCTTGCTCCTTGTCTGATGTAGAGGCAGATGGAGATACAAGATCATGTATGAGACATATGTTTTTATCAAGTACCTGAGACAAACCATCGATATCATAAACTGGGCCTATGTCAGTTATGCGGAGTTTCTGCATGTTTGCCATTAACATCACAGCTGCATTAGCTTCCAAGTCCTCCATGTCATCATCAGATTCAACATTTTCCATGAATTTGTGTTCTTTGTCAGTGTGAGTGCCACCACCTTCATCTTTGAGTGCCAGAAGGAATGCTTGGTTGTGATAGTCACTTCATCTTTGAGTGAATGATGTGAAATGCAGAATCTAGGGCTTGTATTTATAGGCACGATCATAGTTACGGCGTAACATGAGTTGAGAGTTATGCCGTAACTTAATTATCTTCAAAATATAACTCTTGTTAAGTACTACGGCGTAACAATAGGGAAAGGTTGCACCGTAGTTAGCAGCTCCGCCGTATAGTAGAAGTGAGCTACGCCGTAACTTAATTATCTTCAAAACATAACTCTCGTTAAGTAGACTACGGCGTAATGCTTGTGAGGAATTATGACGTAGTTGATGGAGGAGTGAAATACTTCATGACCTAGATGATTACGGCGTAACCTTAGTTGGGAGTTACGCCGTAACTACAGTTGAGTAGGCAATCCGAGATATAACACTAGCTACGGCGTAATGTGAGAGAATGAGTTACGCCGTAGCTTCTTCATAAGTATCATACTATCATAAGCCGTTAGGAAAATCTCAAAATCTGCGTCTCTAAGCTCCAATGCTCATAATTTACCTGTAAGTGAAATATAAAGGAGTACAAGCGTAAATCCATATAAATGACATGAAATATGAGCATAATTGGGGGAAATTGACACTAAAAAGTCAGGACTATTTGATGTTATCAAATATCCCCCCACTTGAACTCTACTTGCCCTCAAGTAGACCTTATTAGAAAATTTTCTAAAAAGATATCCCCCAATACCTAGAAGTTATGAGTTTAAAAATCCCTTATGCTAGAATAAATCAAAGCCGAACACCTCACAAAATGGGAACAAAAACTCATAATCTCTCATCTAGTCTAAGTGTCATATTTTGGGGTGATCACTCAAAACACAGTCATAGCATCTATTCTATCATAAGCTTGGCTGTTACACAAATCTCCACCACTAGAGTTAAGGACTAAACAATCTTTGAAGGCAATATGAGGTTAAGGGTGAAATGTCATTACTAACGTGTCACGGCAAAGTGGACAAAATCAATGATACATGACCAAATCCATGGCCAAGACACCAAAGATTGCTCGCTTCATCACCTAGACACGCTTCATGACTAAAAGGTAGGATAAGACATGGAAAATAATTGGTGTAAAAATAAAAATAATCATACAAATAGCCTTAACATATAACCAAGTTGTCACCGCCCACCATTCATCCAAAGTTCAAGCTTTAAGGTGAAGAAATCGGATCATGCTATATCAGGTAGATATGCCATTAACGGTTCTCCAACTGTTGGTGTAATATAATCACCAACTCAATTCTTCAAATGTGGCCGAGGTGGCCTCCTCGATGCTTAATATCCGATGAGATCCTATCATAGTGCTTATGACATTGCACTTAACAATAAACAATAAACTACTATATATATATATATATATATATATATATATATATATATATATATATATATATATATATATATATATATATATATATATATATATATATTCGAATCATCATTTTTTTCTATCATAACTAAAAACATAACATCCCCCACTTGAGATGAACATATAATGAGAATATGGGGGGTCTTCGATGATCTTCAAATATAAGTCTTTGACGAAAGTGTGATTCCCGAGCCTCTAGGAGTATCTTGAACTTGGGCAAACAATGATTTCCTGATCATAAATTAAGACTACACAGTAGGCTAAGGTGGATGGGTCTAACGAAATAGACATATAGGGTATGAAATGAAAGGAAAGGCTCCGAAGGGTGTATCTAGGAGTATCTTGCACTAAAGGTGAGTGCAACAAAAGGGTTTAACATAGGGGTTGAAAAGTCGAGATGACTAATCGATAGACACACATAAATAGGCTATTTGGGTGATAATCCTAAAAATATTGCCTTCTAAAACTGATTTTCCATATATATTAAGCGAACTCAACATACCTCGTTTATGGTCTCGAAATGATGCAAAGGTCAAGTTCTAAAGTTTACAAGCTACCGACACACTCATAATTTGGTGGATTTGGGTAAATAATAGGAAACGGATAAGGCTAATCTCACCATTAAATATCAAAGGTTTTAATGTGCTCGGCTAAGGTCTAATCTAGTTAAGCTAAGAAAAACCTGTCAAAATTTTAAAAATGGCATAATTTTTCAAAATAAACTAGAAAAATGCGGGCAAATAAGTTCCAGTAATAATTCTACTCCCGTCCTCCCACTTGAGATGTACAAAGTCCCTTTTGTACTAAAACGTTAAATATAGATTAAGAGAAAGTAGAATTAGAGCGAGAACTTCCATGAAATTCGCTCCTAAAAAGAAAGAAGACCCACGAAGGAAATCGTGCCTTCATTAAGCATCTTGAGCAAACTTCGATCCCTGAAATCACAACTAACCAACAAGCATAATTCTAAAAAGAAAAAAAACAAAAGAAATCTAACTAACTTTCGTAGGAATAATGGTTGCATTTAACATATGCAACAAGCCTTTTAAACCACTTGGTGTCCCAAGTGGACGAGTGTAGGCTCGTGAGGGCTTACAGGAAATTACCCACCAAGTTCATTTAAAACTAATACATGGTTATCGTGCTAATATTCGTAAAATTTACACTGCAAGATGAATTACGACGTAACCATAAGAAAGAGTCGCCATAATTTAGGTTGAACCTGGAAATTGTCTACAGAAGACTGTTACGGCGTAGCAATGGATGTATATTACGCCGTAATGGTTAAAACCCCAGAGAGATTCAGCTACTGAGGAGCTGTTACGACATAACCTTAGGAAGAGTTACGCCGTAACTTCTTAACAGGATGGAACAGGTCCACATTTTAATCGCCGTGAATTCGTCTCCAATTCCTGCAAAAATGTTAAAGAAAACCCAACAAATAAAAATAAAAAGAATCAAAAATGAAAGGGATAATTCGGGTTGTCTCCCGAAAGAGCACTTTTCTTTATTATCGAGTCTTTAAGTTAGACTCAAAGCCATGGGGCTTTATGTCAACCACCACCAGAAGTGGCGCTCAATAAATTTTCTGCATTCTTCCCAGTTTCTCCTATTTTCTGGTGGCAATCAATCATCCATTCGGCAAAAAACAATTTCTGATAGTATTGCCGATGCTGGAGGTACCAAACTTATTCAAAAGCCATTCGTTGAATGATAAACACGACTTTCCGTAGTCGTCGTCTTCAACCATCATATCATGAGAATTATTGTTATAGAAGACATCATTCTCGGTTGACCCTTTATCAGCGATCTTATTATCCTGAAGACAATATTCGTTGTAATCGAGCTTTACCCTTTTGATCAGACCTGTATTGACATTGGAGTCCCCAAATCTAATTTTGTACCAATCTTGGAAAGTAGATTTCCAAAATTGATATCATGTCTTTCAAGCTCATGAGGGCATGTCCATTCAATATCTTCTACTTTTTTTCATCTTAACCCCCTTTGCAATAGTCATGAAATGGGTTACATGGGGGCCATGCTTTCATAGATCCGTCGTGCTTGGCTAATATAGGAATGCAATAATGCTTGTTAAGATCCGAAGATTTATCGACATCTTCCTGTTTACAACTATCTCCGTCTTTTTCATAATTGTTAGTCCTGAGTTCATCGCATAAAGGTGGATCAAGTAATGGTATATTAACAATGCTAATTTTTTTTGAAAATTCCTGATGAGGTTTCAATTGTTCATTCATGTCAAAAGTAACTCGTTACCCCTCAGTTCCTAAAGAAATTTGCTTTTCAAAAACTCTTATATGAGCATGACAAGTAGCTAAAAATGGAAATTTGCTTTGCTTTTCAAAAACTTTTATATGGAAAGCTTTTTTCATTTTCAGATCCTTCATCTTCTCTTAGGTAATTAATCCCACAAAGATCATTTGTGACGGTAGGGGTACGCTGCTCTTCCTCCGGCTCATCTTGTGCAAATACGGCTTTGCATGTAACAAATTCATCTTTCCTAGTTCCGAAATTATTAGTAAGGTGCCCAATCTGAGTCTCTAAGTTTTTGATTGCGGCATCCTGGTTTCATAGGTTCATATACGTGTCTTATTTCACTTTGATCATCCATTCCTTGAACCTGTCATTTTTTCTTACAGATTCTTCGATGTGTTTACGAACCATCTCATCAAGACTGGGTTTAGGAGGTTTGTTGTCAATTCTTGTATAATATCCTAGGGGTCCTTCACGGTATTTAGCTCTATTACCATTATATCCATTAAATGGCCTACCATTCCCATATTATGCTTCATCAACTCTCTTCACTTCTTCTTTAAGCGGGCATTCTTTAGCAAGGTGACTGTCATTACAAGTATTGCAACTGACTTGTATAGAGTGCACCTTTTCTTTCAGCTTTTTCATGTCTATATCAAGACTCTCAAGTTTATTATTTATTGCTGCAATGCCGTCCATATTTCCACTTATGCTTCTGTTGCTCCCTCCGTTATGCCTATGAGAGTGGTCGAACATCTTTTTAATTGCATCCAAAGCTCGTGTAGGAGTCATTCCATGGATTGGCCCTTGCGAATTGAGCATCTGCCTCGTGGAGATGTTTATACCCTTATAAAAGACATTTACCTTTTGCTGGCTATTAAGGTCATAAGTAGGGCATTTGTAAAGGAGATCGTTGTATCTTTCTCAAGCTTGGTACAACGTCTCATCACCTTCTTTTCAAGTTATGGATCTCCTCGAGTTGCTTTGCCGTCCAAGAGGGAGGAACAATACTTTTGAATGAAATACCTTTTGAGGAGAGCCCATGTATTAACTGTCCCGACGGGCAATCTGTCAATCCATCTTTTAGCATCCCCAGTGAGTGTAATAGGGAACACACATAACATGACAACATTGTTTGAGACTCTCAGAAATTTAAATAGGCTGACAATGTATTCCACATTATCCACGTGCTCGTAAGCATCATCGGTAATGCTTCCGGAAAAGGGGTTCGCACGAAGCTCCCTCATGAATAGTGGCTTGATTTCGAACTGAGTGTCATCAGCAATAGCTGGCCTAACAAGTCCCGGCCCTTGTTCATCCCTAGTCATAGCCAGATACACCTCGAGAGTGAGGTTATCAATGTCCACAACTGCCATGGTACCTAAAACTTAAAGAAAATCGCGAGAAAACAAAAAATTAAATAAACGAAAACAAAAATAAAGGACTTAACAATTAATCCTAATATAGCTCCCCGACAGCGGCGCCAAAATTCTGATGCAGGATTTTCGACCAGGATTTAATATTTATATTTCTCGTCTACCTAAGGTCTACCTAATGCACTTACGAGCAGTGAACCTGTTCGTGCGTGGTATAGAAGGTGGTAAAGCCAAGGTCGTTCTCAAGAGCTATGTAGATGAGGATCCTATTAAGTCTAAGTGTCACTTGTTTTAAACTGGTTTGAGGTTGAAATGATTAATTAAAATAAGAAATGAATTAAAACAGGCAAAGTAAATCGAGGGTGTGATCAATGGAGAGAAAGTGTGCCAACCTAATTAATCATCCTATCATGTAATGTCTATGTTTTAATTACTTCCAATTGATTCAAGTGAGGGTTACAGTCGCTAATTCAGCATTTGGTTAATTCGTCCTAACCTATCATCAAAGGCTCCTACCCGACGTCAAAGGTCTACCCCTTGGGGAGTTGAGCGTCTAAAGTCACCTAAGCCAAGTCATTAAGTACCCTACATGCAAGATTCGAAATAATGAGCTCCGCTAGCATCTTAGACACTCATCCCTGACTTTAAGTTCATCCGTACGACCATGATCATTTGCCAGTTCACACAAGAGAGGAAGGGTCGTCATTGATCAATCTTATGCTCCTAAACTCTACCTACCTACTAAGGGTCAGTTGGCCAATTCTCCTAAACAACTAGATACGACCGCATTTCAAAACTACTGAAGCTAGGGTAACTACCATCGAAGTATACATGCATAAACTAGAAACAATTATATGGAAGCATGAAAACACGAACAATACATTCAAGGAATCATAACTAGGCTAGCACCAAAGGGTGCTTAGCCGACCATATTAAAAGAAACAATAAATTCAATGTTTAACATAATGAAAGACATGAATTAAAGTAAAAGATATAAATGATCGCTAATGCTTATCGATATGTGTGATTCTCTCCCTGGAGATGGCTCCGTATGCTCCGTATGATTTGCCTTTGGAACCTCTTCACGTTCTCTCCTTTGAAAGTGTGAGTGAATGATGTGAAATGTAGAATTTAGGCTTGTATTTATAGGCACGATCATAGTTAACGTAACTTGAGTTGAGAGTTACGCCGTAACTTAATTATCTTCAAAATATAATTCTCTTTAAGTAGACTACGGCGTAATAATAGGGAAAGCTTACGCAGTAGCAGCGTCCTCCGTATAGTAGAAGTGAGTTACCGTAACTTAATTAACTTCAAACATAACTCTTAAGTGTAGACTACGACGTAATTCTTGTGAGGAATTACGGCGTAATTGATGGAGGCGCGAAATACTTCATGACCTAGATGATGACGGTGTAACCTTAGTTGGGAGTTACGCTGTAACTGCAGTTGAGTAGGCAATCCGAGATAAAACTCTAGCTACGGCGTAATGTGAGAGAATGAGTTACGCTGTAGCTTCTTCATAAGTAGCATACTGTTATAAACCGTTAGGAAAATCTCCAAAACTACGTCTCTAAGCTCCAATGCTCATAATTTACCTGAAAGTGAAATATAAAGAAATACAAGCGTAAATCAATATAAATGACATAAAATATGAGCATAATCGGGGGAAATTGATACTAAAAAGTCAAGACTAATTGATATTATCAAACATCTACAGTAGTAGTCTGCTAATAACTTTTCTCTACATTACCAATGTTTCCATCCCAGTACTCAGTTTTATTAAGTAAAGAAAAATTATTTGATGTGCTAATTGTGCTCTTCCTTGATCAATAGATGTTCATGCCTTGTTGGCTTCATTACTAGGCTGCTTGTTTTTCTCATTAGTATATTTCTTTCCACGTTGTATTGAGACCGACCTATACACAAAGCTACTCTTTGGCTTAAATACATAATTTCTCTTATTTTGTTTCTTGCTAGCGTTAAGACCTTTAACCACTTGAAATCCATCGTTATGATTTATCTCAATACTGTTCGGATTCACTTTCACATTGTAGGGCATTTTTCATTTGAATATCCAAATATCTTGCATTTAGCACACCTTGACGTGTAGTACTCGTACTCGAATGTGATAGTCTCCCTAGTAAATCCATCATCCTCTAAGTTTGGAATTGCGATAACCATAGACTCTTTCTTCTCTTTATCTGATTTAATTTCCACCATTACGCGAGCGTAGCTACTCCTACACCATGAAACATTACACCTTGAGCTTGGGTACAAGTCCATCATGATAGGAGTACCTATCTTGGTCGTTATAGCACTAAGTCCATCGGCTGTGAAAGCAGCCACTGGAATATCTTGTGTTTTCACCCAAACAGGAAAAGTGGTCACATTTTCTTTCATAAAACATGTAGCTTGGCTCCATTTGTTTAGTATGATTGGCACTTGATGAATCATCCAAGGCCCCTTTTGCAGAACGTCATCCACACCTTTTGTTAGGAATTAGAAAATTCCATAGGGAAGAGTCGGTCACCCCAAATATTATCTAGCATAAGTTAGCTCGTAGACTTGTGTTTACATTATTTAGTAGTTAATTAGTTAGTTTGTAGCGTAGTTTAGTTTAGTGCAACACCGTGGAGGAAGGACGGGTCTTTACCCATTGTATACTGATCCACAGGCGTTAGGATTCGTGTATTTTGTAACTATAAATACCCTTCCATCCATGGAAGGGTGGAGCTTTTTTAATCTAACCTTTTACATTTGTTGAACCAAGTCTCTACCAAGAAATCTCCCTCTCTCTACTTTCTCTCTCTAAAATGGTAAACATGTATTTTGATCATCCAAGACCACCCGAATCATCAAACACAATAATATTCGATCTTACAATTGGTATCAAGAGCCATGGTTATTGTGTTGTGTTGATTTGTTGTGGTTTTTCATACCGTGTTAAATCTGTTTTTGGCACTTTTATTGGTCGAAAATTTGTGTTTTTCCCTTATTTACATGATAACAGTTTTTAACATTGGTTTTTACTTATTCCTTTGAGTTGGTCAATAAGTTACATCTGTTTTTGTGTCCAAAGTCCAATGGTCCTTACAAAAGTTACATCTGTTTTTTGTGTGTCTAAGTCCATGAATCATTATTGTCCAAACTGCAGTATTGTAACTATTTTTTTGAACTTTTGGTACCAGAACTGTGATGATAAGTGGTCTGCTGGTCATTTTAAAGGTCGAAATGGGTCAAAAAGTTGCAACTTTTAATGTTTTTTCTGGGTTAATATAAAGATGGTCGGAAATATTAGTCGGAAAACTCATCGGAAAACATCAAAAATCTTGCTAGCGACTTGTCTAAAGCTGTCGGATGCAATGTATGTATTTTACCTAGCGACTTGTCTTTACAAGTTAGTGGCGACTTGGTCTAGCGACTTAGTCGTGGCGACTTGGTCTAGCGACTTAGTCGTGGCGACTTGTCATTGTGACCTTTTAACTGATGCAATATAATGAATGAAGAAGAAGAAAGTTGACCACGACCACATAACTTATACCATATACCAATCTTAACTCGACCTCAGTTTCAAAACATCATCGGTACAACCAACAACAATCGACTACTTTTAACTACTATCAAAATCATTCAAACATCTCATCAATACATTAACTACAAACATAAATCTCAAAATCAATATCTCATCATCATCAAAGCAAAAGTAAAACCGATATGTTAAATAAATCTCAGAATATTCATCATCGATCTTGGTGTGAAGTTTCTACTTCATTATATGTTAATTTTTATGAAAAAGAAGATAACATGGTGTTATTCTCTTGTCATTATTCGTTTTATGCTATTGCAAGTCAGTTTCATGACTTTGAAAGTTAATCAAACTCACAAGTGAGCAGTTTCGATTGACATCTGTTTGTTTTGAACATCAAGAAATTGGAATGTAACAAATATGTTAAATCCGTGTCCCTTGTTCGTTATTAAATCAAAACATAAAGTCATCTCAAAGGTAAACATCACGAAGACAAATCTTACCCGAGACCCTTTGTCTTGACCTTGATGTCCGAATCATGACTCTCAAACCATCCCTGTGGTGAGGTCACTTTGATTATTTTTCAAAGGAATGGCGAGATTCACTAGTTTATCTAGGGTTTGAAGTGGGTGTGAGATTGTTTGTGGGAAGAAAAAAGGCGGATAATTTTGAGAATGTATTTAGGGTTAATGTGAATAAAGTTAGGGGTTACTAATTTTTAGGGATATTGCATCTTATTTATATACCTAAAATTAGGGTTGGGTTACCTCTTATAAAGTATAACCGGTTATCTATGATCTGGATTGGACTATGATCTGTTGGGCCTTGTCACTTTTCTTATGGTGAACATTGATGAAATGATTCCACACGTTGAGCTATCTTTTCTATTCCATTATTCTAAATTTTATCCTCATTATTTCGTGGCTACACATTTTCTTGGATAATATTTCATATTAATAGTGGTACTTTGGTATTAAGAATTTCACGAAAGGATACAAGATTCACGGCCTGAGCTAAATTTCACGGATGGTTGGATTACACTTTCTCGGGACATGTTCGATTGATCTTGAATACTATCGAAAATGTTGAACCTTCTTTATAAATCCGAAATTTTAATGATGAGCCGGAGTTGATTTGGATTGGATTGGAATGGGGCTTAATGGACTATTGGATCGAATGCTTATTTTTGATAATGAGATTTGAAACAGGAGATTTGATGTTTTGAGTTGTTGTTGAGATTTGTTGTGTTGTGCGGGCAATACTTTGGTTTATGCATTTTCACGAAAGGTAATATGTCACGGCTTGGATTGTTATTGGAACTAAATTTGACTACGGGTTTGTTGTTCGGCATGTCTTATTTGGATTTGAAGTGAGGTTTTTCGGGGCGTTTACTTATTCATCTTCTTTCTACCCTTCCGCGAAGATGACTTGTTTGAGCATTTATAGAGTGTGATAAAGACTTGGCTATTTAATTACGTTTGTGATTCTTTCTCGTTTAACCCACAACGTAACTTTATCACCGGTGTCTCACGCATTGAGGATCGTCAAGAGGTTTTGTACATCGGGTACACCGTTTTTTTTCACAAGGATTAGTACAAGTTTAAGTAACAAATCTGGGAATTTTACTTCATGATCAAGTTTGGCATATCGGGTTTACTTCTCCAAGTTGTCACTGCAATGGCCGACAGAATGTGTGAATGATGTGTTTACCAAAGTATTTATTGGATGGTTGATGATGTTGATGATGTTGGGTAATGAACCGTTGATGAACCGCTGCATGTTCCCCTAAAACAGATATTTGCCGAAACCAAAAATGTCATAACACATTCAAGCTAACATTGTTTACGGTTTTGTCTTGATTTTGTAAAATCCCGCGAAAGAACCTATTTCGCGGTTTAAATCATAGACTTGTAAAATCCCGTGACAATGGAAACATCCTGATAATAGTAAAGTGCATTTCGGATCTATCTACGGTTTATTCTGGTTTTGTAAAATCCGCGAAAAACTATTTCGGTTTAAACCATAGAATTGTAAAATCCCGTATTGATGGAACCATCTTGGAGAAAGCGTATTTTGGGATCATATTTGATGTTGGTGCTACGGTTTCTTTTTGAAGACGGATAAAAGTGTACTTCATGAATTGGATGTGTGTTTGGATATTCGTTATGGCAGTTTGGTCATTACAAGGTTTTCTGGGCTATGTGCCTTTAACCATGGTCGGGATGAAAACCATTATCATAGTTCACTTTAAACGTCAAAGGAGGCTAGATTTGAGCTTTTAACAAGAAGATGTGACAACGGCGTTAATTCACTATTATTTATTTGAGGTTGAGGTAAAATATCACGGGCGAGTGTACTTAGTATCTGAAGGTATCGGGGATGGTTGGATGAAGATTCTTCATGATCCTTGTTGAGCTTACTATATAAAAACGAAGACTTGGAAATCTAGTTATTTTGGGTGTCTTTTACCTGTTTTTACCACTTGGGGTTATTGGGCTCATACCACTACAAAATAACTATCACTTTAAGGAGTTACGTTGTAGTGCTCATTGTCACATTCAATTGTGGATTTTCAAGAGGTAATGTACTTCTTATACTTGATGGTTGGTTGGTTGAAGAGTATAGAGTACATAGAGAGTACTAGAGATGCTAATGGAAATCGGCACCGCTCTTTGTTACATATGTGCAAGTTTAAGTCCCGAGTTCGGGTTAGTTTACTTGAGGTCAAATTCATCATATTGGGTTTTCTCCATCAGTGTTACGACAAAGAGCCTCTGAATGATAATGGGGATGATTACATGTTTTGCCTAGAGAGATGAAAGAGATTATGACGTTTGAACACAACAGTTCAAGCTCGTACTCTAAAGAAAGAAATTAATGCGTTTCATGCGCTTTATCTTGGAAAGAAGAGAAATCTTCTTATGATGTATGAACCATATTCATGCCTCGTACTCTAAAGAAAAGAAATTAATATGCGTGTGGTGCGCTTTATCTTCGAAGAAGAAATCTTCTTATTATGACCATTCTCATCAACATGCTCATACTTTTTCCATGCGCAGTCATCAAGTGAAGCAAGCTCTTTTGTTGATTGTTTTACGATTCCACTTTCTCAACTATAATGACGATGGCATCACATTGCTAATTTTGCGGGGGAGAAGTGTGAATACACTACATTTGGATGATTTCACTTATTCAATCAAGAATGGCATCTCCGTATGCAATTCTTGAGGAAGAAAATGTGAATTTTTGCATGGTTGATTGATATTTGAGAATATATGGTCAAGCGGCTCTAACTCATGTAAGAACGAGAGACTCTTCTTATCGGATCATCTTTACATGTAGTTTCTTCTAAGAGCAGTTGGTTGACATCTTCACTCGGATTGATGAGTTTATCGACAAAGTGCTTCCGGTTAATGCATCACGTATACATCAACATGATGATTCGAACAATCTCTCTGTTCTTGTTTGATGTGATTGGTAGTTTGGTGTTACCATCTTGTATGTTCGTTGCGGCACGATTCTTTGATTTCCTTGATGAACATCTTTCTGTTCTTGTTTGATTGGGAGGGATTTTAGTTAAGGGTTTTTGCAAGATGTAAGTTAATTGGGATGCTTTTTGGTGGGATGCTTTTTGGTGTGAGTTGAAGATGTTAACTCTCTATTCCCCATTCGGACAATCTTGAAGAAGGTCGAGTCTGATGGAGTTCTACATTTCTTTATGTTGAATACTAAGAGTTGCATTTGATTATCTAAAGACTTCTTAATCGGGCATTTATCAGCAGTTATGTCGGTTTATGGGAGGCGTTGATATTGACTATTGTAATATTGCATTTGCACTATTGAATAATAATCCGCTCTTTGGTATTCCTTTGCCAAATCTTCACGGATTATTGTTCATGAAAATTGATCCGCTCTTTGGTATTCCTTTACCAAATCTTCACGGATTATTGTGCACTCTGTAAATCAACCACATGAACATTAAGGAAAATGACTACCTCATCCGCAGAAGACGTTATTGGTGAATCTTCCAGATCAGTCTCTATATGTATATCTTTAGGAAGATGGAATTGATGTTGAGAATCATTTGTTCCATTCATTAAGTGGGTCAATGTACATCGGGTTGTACATTTATTAGCGTGTTGGACATTTGAAACAAGTTGATTACTTCAGAGTTAATCATTTATCACTTATTTGAGATTGAAGTTGACTTTCACAAAGGCGTGTTCTTATTTGATAACTTGCTCGGGCTTAAGAATTTGAGTTGAAGACTTGGTTTATCTAGTTACCCGTGATCGAGGTGGATGGTTGAAGACACTGTTAACTATCACTATTAGGAGTTACTTTGTTTTACTCGATTAACACGCATATGGCGGTGTGGATAATCGCAAGAGGTGTTAATGTCTCATACTTTGTTTGGGTAGTGAGTACTTAGAGATTTGGTTGAAGCATAAATTCTCGACACCGTTCTTCCATCATTAGGTGCAAGCTTAAGATACAAATGTGGGAAGTTGACTTCAGTTTCAAGTATGGTATATCGGGTTTTCTTCTTCAGTGGTCACTTCAAATTGTCTACATAAGGGTTGATAAAAATAGTCGGGAGAGTCTTGACAAGTTGATTCTCACAAGACTACATGTGTTCTTCTCAAAAGATTTCAAGTATACGGGCTTACAATGTTCTTGATTCGAAGTGTCAAAACTAGAGGGGAAAGGAGACACACATCTAAACACAAGTAAACTTGATGAACTTAATACTTCTAAGTGATTGAAGATATCCGGGAAGACAAATGTTATTACCGCAGAGAAAATCAAGGTTTGACTCATGGCAAGTAAACTTGATGAACTTAATACTTCTAAGTGATTGAAGATATCCCGGGAAAACAAATGTCATGACCGAAGAGAAACTCAAGGTTTTACTCATCAAGGCTTTTGTGTTATATTCCAGACGTGGGGAAGTGATGTAATAGAAAGTTTCGAAGATAAAGAGGTACACAAGTGTGTGATTCATTGGGGAGAGAGATTGTGTACATTAGGGATGCTCAGCTGTTTTACTTGAGTGCTTAATCATGATTGAAGATATAATCACTTATCGAGGTTGACATCCGCATAGATTGTCATCCTGAGAATAATCGGTGACTTGGCCTGCTTCTTCAATGTTATCAATTATTAATTCCTTGTGTATTGGTATACTTCGGATACTTGAGCTTCATACACGATCATCAGGGAAGAAAAATGTGAACATGGGAGGTGTTTTCATTCCCTTCATGATGTGTATTCGGGAGTTTCTTGGATATTGGTGTACTTCGGGTTCTTGAGCTTCATACACGTTCATCGGGGAAGAAAAATGTGAACATGGGAAGGTGTTCTTCATTCCCCTCATGAAGTGTATTGAGAGAGTTCTTGAGCATTATACACTAAGAGGTGCATCATTTCAACTACACGGGGAAGTGGTCTCTTGACAACCTTTTGGAATGGATTGCTTCGGACTTCATGGTTATGAAATTTGAGAGAGATTATTTATGAGTGGGATGATACGTTGCTGTTCTTGTTGATGATATAACCCTGAACGAAGAATCTCGATTATCGTTCTTAAAAGGAGCATTGGGTTTATGATAATGGTGTGCTTCGTTGTGCACTGGCTAAGGCAAGCTTGAAATATAGCTTGAATCTGCTCATCTAATGGATTTTTGGTTTGGGGAAGGCGCCAAAGTCTCACTTTCAGATGGTTCAATCTCTTTCTATTCAAGAGCCCTTGGAAGCTTTGGTGGTGAATGTTTAAGAGATGACGAATTCTATCTTCTACAACGGGTCGTTCGATATCCTTATCTCGGTACTCTTATCATCATCTTCTTTAACTATATCATCTATTCTATCCTTGTATATATTTTTCTAAAACCAAATACAAAAATATAAAACCAACAAAACCCATAAAATTATAAAATTAGAAAAATACCAAAATATGTTTTTCTAAACATGTCTTACGGTATCGATAACATCTACTGTCTTAGAAATGTCATTCAATAATGGCACCGGACCATAGATGAAGTTGGCGGGAGGAGGTGTAAATATTTTTAAACATGTCACAAAATATGGCTTCTGATTATTTCGAGGTATGGCAGCGCTTCAAACTATGGCTTACAGTTATTTGGCGTAACCGTGCTTAAACTATGGCTTGCTATTTTTTCGATATAACAACCCGCTCTTTTAAAGAAAGGAAAGTGTTGCGCTAAACCATTTTCAAATATTTAGGCACTTATCCTAAAACATATTGAGGAAAGTATGTGAGAAGGACTGTTGTTCCTACACAAATGTATTTCCGTCTAAAATTCTTCAGAAAAATATTTGTTGTTTTAAAAATGTGGAAAATGAGTTGCTTTAAAACAATCAGTTGAGAGTTTTTGTAAAATTGAAAACTCAATCAATGACGGCTTTTTAAACTTTTCATAAAATGAGTCATGGATTGAGGGGATAATGTTTTCAAATCTACATCTTAGGCTTTCTTAATTATTCTAATATGCTTAATTAAAAATGATGTTAACCTATGTTGAAGGACTAGGTGCCTAGGATATGATTGCTAGGATTAGATGATTAGAGTTTGATGAACACATTATTCCCATACATTTATATGATCTGATTGATATGTTGCATTGACTTTTATTAGTCGATTGTTGTTTGGTGTTATGCGACCACCATATATCGTATGTGTGTTCTAACATATGCGGTATATTGGTATAAAAGAATGTTCCCGATCCGGATCCCACAATTGAAGATGATTGGATGCTAAAAGGAAAGGGTAACTATATCTTGGGTTGACAAATGAAAAGCGAGCTTAATTGGACTTCCATGGAGAGTTGGCATAAATGCAGCGTAAGAGGTCTCACTTTGCATCGATATGGTTTTCTTCTAATTGATTGAAGAAACGGGCTTAATTTGACCTCGATTGGCATTCAAATGCAGCGTAAGAAGAAGTCTCACTGCATCGTGAGACGGTTTTCTTCCAGCCCTACGGCAACAACGAAGCTTCTCAACCACCTAACATATCTTTGTGCGGGATAATCGTTGATGATACCATTTTTCTAAAACTTTGAAAAATGTTGTTTTGAAAATGGAAAAATATTGTTTTGAAAATATATTGGACTAAATTTTGAAAATCACCGGACTTCATTTTATCAAAATTTAAGTCACTCAATATCGACTTCGGTCATTGATTGAGGGGGAGAGTGATTTAATTTAAAATATTTTCAAACAATATTTCTTCAAAAGAGTTTGTGCAATTATGTGGTGATCTAAAGATTTAATGTTATGTCATGGTATGATTTTCTTTTGAATCAAGGTCTTTCAAAATGAAATTTTTTCTGTTCTTGTTTGATTGTGAAATTGTTTTGTTTTACTCAAAAGATCTCTTAAAACAATCATACCTGACACTAACAATCTTTAATGTCTAAATCAGTTCCTTATTAATCATTTTTCAAAATTAAATTTTGCCACGTCTTTCCCCAAAACTTTTCTAAATGATTTAAATCAATTGGGATCACAAATCTCAAATGGTTTGAAATTTTTGATCAGGGGAGAGATCGTGATTTAAATCTCAAATATGTTTTAATGGGTGGTTTTAGTCCTTCATAGGCACTCCTGCCTCCATGTGCCAAACGATTTCAAATACACAATGCACATGTTGAGGAGGAGGATTTATCCAAAAACAAGATGAGTATTTAAACCAGGCACATATTCTCCCATGTTTTCTAAACCTTATTAAATCACTTGGGATCCAAAATCTCAAAGGGTTTGATATTTTTGATCGGGGGAGAATTTGTGATTTAATATGAAATTTGATAAAGGATGATCGTTTTGATTCAATTGTGCGGCGCTCTCTCATATGTGCTAAACGCTTTGAATCTCGAAGCATATATTGAGGGGAGCATTTTAAAAAGTAAATAAACTGCGAGTGCAAATGTTTATGAATTAATACCTGTGATTGAGTTTTAAAATTGGTTTCTTAATGGCGCTTGTGATCGTGGATGTGCTTCAAAAGAACTCTTGCCTCTATGTGATAAAATGATTTCAAATATCCTATGCATATTGAGGGAGAATTTACCAAAGAAAATCAAATGGCTTTTTCTATGAAAATTGTGATCTAAGAAAATATTTCAAAGTCCTCTTGCCTCCGTGTGCTAAACAATTTCTAAATCATATGCACATGTTGAGGGGGAGGTTTTCTAAATGATCAAAACTATTAGGGTACAAAATGCTTTGATCTCGTATCACAAGTACCTTGATTGTTTTCCAATGATTTTCAATTGGTTTCTAGGAAGAATGAACTGTACCAAAAGACCGACCATTTTACTTTATGTATGGAGTTATAAGGATGGTTGGTTAGGTATTAGTTCCCACGATCCGCCCGGAGAGGATCTACCAGGGACAATCTACTAGATAGTGTAGAGTCCTTAGGTATGATGAAAAAAAGGAGAAAAATGAGAATATGGGAAGAGTGCGGATTGAGACAGAGCTAATACTGGAATAAACCCAACAAGGTTCTAGTTATGAAGTCTCGGTAAGCATTGAAGGGTTGAAGAATGAAAAAGAATTGAATGTGAAAAGGGTGAAAAGAAATAGCCCTCCAATAATTCAACCTTAGGGCGAAGCAGTTCAATACATATACTCTTGGTGTTTACTAAGGTAACACGGTATTGAAGACAAGACATCATGGACCCAGTGATGCCTTACGCACTAAACTTCCCAAGCTACTCAAGTTCCTCTTAAAAGGGCTTTTCATTCTCACGGGGAACCGACATAATCTATCGACTTTCTCTTAGAGATTGTTGATATTGAAGAAGGAGACCCTCTCCCTAGTCTCCGGCACAGGAACCAAATGTGCACTATTGAGTCTAGAGTCAAGAGATCATCCACAATATCTCATTAGGACACTAAATTCTTGAAGACTTGTTGTTTCACACAATGTGGAAAGTAAGTATATATTAAGAGTCCTACGCATTATCCTTGTGGTATTGCCAGAACATCCGAGTGATATGTGAACATATTCACAATGAAGATGGAAAGCCTTCTGGAGCCAACATCAAACAAGCTCTGGTAGGTGGCATGTGAGATCTATTATATAGATCAACCATGTGACAACTGATGAAATAATGGGGCGATTCAATCTCTTGAATCAATCTTGGTTCGAGGTTATGGATTGCGGATACCTTTGAAAAACCGGTCTTTGTGCGTAAAACTCTTTTCTTTGGCTTTGTCCCGACCGTGTACTATTTTCAAATCAAAAGGTATTTATGATTGATAATTGATTTTCATTAAAACCTTCGTTGTATTGCAAAAACAATTTCTATTGAGCAATACACGATTGTCTTACAAATCTGTTTTCATCAATCAGTGGACTTAAATTCACTGGTTCACTCACTCCATGTTGTCTTCTTTGAGACGTTCGGTTTGAAACACTAGAGCATTTGCGAAACCCTGTCAAGGAAATTCTTGAGGATATACGATCCGCGAGCGGTACTTATCTTGATCAACGAGGAACCGTGGGCCGTGTACCTCAATTCAACGAAAGTGATCAAAGACACTTCGTGTGTTTTTATTATACTGTTGTTTGCGGTACATTTGGACGGTTGCGGCGAATTGAGGAGTCATTCCAAAGCGCGCATGCCACAGCATCACACTTAATTTGAAGAAATCATGACTGGTGCATATCTACATAACACGGCTCACGATTTCATACTATGCTTCCTTGCTATTTTGCAAATATCATGAACGATAAGCTTCGCTACTCTGATGGTAAGATGTCATGATTCAAAAGTGTGAGCATGTCGGTCCAAAAGTCACAACCTCACATGATGGCAACACAATAAAGGGTGATCAGAGAGATTTCTGTGGTGATGATCTCAATGAAAGCTCAGATCATCAAAGATGTGATCGATTAAAGGCCTCCACTAAAAGTACAAAATGTGCGGACTATGAAGAGTCACTGCTTAAGCACAAAGATTGCGGAATTGAAGAATTGAAGTCTACGAGCTCAAGAACAAAGTCAAGAATAGAATGCTAGGATTCAAAATGTAAAACATGGGGTGACCTCCCTTAGGGGAAGATTGTTAGGAATTAAAAATTCCATAGTGAAGAGTCGGTCACCCCAAATATTATCTAGCATAAGTTAGCTCGTAGACTTGTTTATTTACATTATTTAGTAGTTATTTAGTTAGTTTGTAGCGTAGTTTAGTTTAGTGCAACACCGTGGAGGAAGGACGGGTCTTTACCCTTTGTATACACGATCCACAGGCCGTTAGGAGGTCGTGTATTTTGTAACTATAAATACGCCTTCCATCCATGGAAGGGGTGGAGCTTTTCTTTAATCTAACCTTTTACATTTGTTGAACCAAGTCTCTACCAAGAAACTCCCTTTCTCTAAACTCTCTAACTATGGTAAACATGTATTTTGATCATCCAAGACCACCCGAATCATCAACACAAAAATATATTCAATCCTACAAAATTGATACTTAATATTCAGGACTATTTGATGTTATCATTAGACATGTTAAACAAGCAAGCATACACATACAATTGAACATGGGGTAGACATAATGATAAATTGGATAAACAAACTTATCTTGCGATGTAAATCGGTATGGAACCCTAAAATCTTGTCAATTCGTTACTCTGGCTGAGTTAGGGTTTGCTCTCCAAAGTTCTACCTCTAAAATACTGAAAAAATCAAATTCTATATATAGATTTACAATCGCTGGCAACCACCTTTTGCTAGTGGCCGTTAGGTGCGCCGTCATTAGGGTTTCATTTGGGCCAAGTCATCGTTGGGGCGGTCAGTTGAGATGTGTGACGTATCAGTCTTCATGCAGGATGTAAAATGCGAATCTTGGATCTTGGGCACGGTGTAAAATTTGTGAGTGACGTCTTCCATAATTTAGGCGTGACGCCATCAGGCTTTAGGACCAGAAATTCCGATGATCTGTCGGGTGCACTTTTGATCAAGTCTTCAATAGAGGGACGGTGTAAGCCTTTGGTTGGGGCGTGTCAGTGTGATGGAGTACCTTTGATCTTGACTTTGCCATTTTCTTCATGTTTTCGCTCCTTTTCATCTAAATATGCTTCATTCCAGCATTTTGCTTCCAAAAGACCTAAAGTGTGAAAAGGAACGATTTTAAGTAATACGGCTATAAATGTGTCGATTGGGCTTAAATATTCCCTAAAACGTATGTTTTAAATCCCTATCAAATATCCCTACACTTGGAAATTTGCTTGTCCTCAAGCAAATGTGCTTTTGGCCAATCAATTTATAAGTTAGGGGCATGAGGCAATTGTTTAAAATAGTCTACAAAAAAATACAAGCGCCCAATAGTCATAACAGTCTTGAATATCACTGCACCTCA
This sequence comes from Chrysanthemum makinoi, assembly GCA_910596185.1. NCBI lineage: Eukaryota > Viridiplantae > Streptophyta > Magnoliopsida > Asterales > Asteraceae > Chrysanthemum > Chrysanthemum makinoi. Next base: position 95,586,632 of record OU343223.1, on the reverse strand, counting down.
CAATTGGTATTTGGATTCTCTCATCTCTCGGGTTTATATGAAATATAATATGAATGGAAATGGAAGATAAACACTCATTACCTAGCATAGTACATAGATTACCATTGGCTAGAGAATAGATCAAACCTCCACCTCTTTGACCTAAGCACCTAGGAATAACTATCTAATAGGTCCTTATAAGGGTTGTAATGTTAGGCTTAGGGTAGGGAAGTAAAGGGTTTTATTGGATAGGGGGTATTTAGTGGTGGCAGGTCAAAAATCTTATGTTACAAGCATGTAAAGCGTGGTGTTGCTAAGCTAAGACTCGACTCAATAACACTAGATAACTTGGAACAAACACAAACATAAACTTAAAAACATAAACATAAAGATAGATGTAGGATGGTAGCCCATATTTTTTTCTCATTATTTTCAACTCTTTTTTTCTCTCTTTTTTTTTCCATTTTTTTCCCATGCCTTTTTACTCTACCATCCTCTACGAAACATCAAAATATAAGGGATTTATAGGAGCATCCCTACACTTGAGTTTTATTTAACTAACACTAATTGAACCGATTTGAAAAAATCAAAACACTTGGATTATTTAATTATGTAGACAAAGGGAATTTGAATTTATCGTTCTTTCTCGTTACACCAGAAAATTTTTTTTAACCCATGAATCCCAATCGTTCCAAAACTGTATACAAATGATATGACTCGACTTAGCAACCATGCAAGTAACTAGATAATTGAACTAAGGGTTTAGTAGTGATAACAATAACACACTAAAGATGAGTGCATACAAGGTAGGCTAAGGCAATTTTGGTGTACATTTTGGGGTGGATTGTAAACAATGCTCTTCATTGATATTCTGGAAAACCGAAACATCACGAGAACCGTGAAAGGATAGGCTCGAATGGTTAACTAGGGGTATCGTGTACTAAGATGAGTACATGGGGTGTGGGGGTAATTACTCAACCAATGTGGAAGATGTTTATTCCACAAAAAGGTGTAGGTTGGCGGGAACACCCGACCCGGGTGCCATTTGGCACCAGCCATTGTCCACCCTACAAGGAATAGCTCCGGCAACTCTCTTGGCCTAGTGGGGCACCAACTGGAGTGAGCACGAGCCAAGACTCGAACCCCTGAGCTCTTATTCCACAAAGTCTCTCTAGTGTGCTCATAGGTTTTGTGGAGGTGGGTACCTATCTGAAGCAACTGCCAAGGATGGGACTTGAACCTGGGTCCATTGACTCAAGCACAAGTGCTCCAACCATTGGACTAATGCTTGGTGGTGGGATATGTAATTATAATACAGGTTTAAAACAAGGGTTATCTTAATGCATCTTATCATTTAGTTACTCCTAACTATACAAGCGTAGTCTCAGATCTCGGAATGCATCGCAAAACAAGTTCTAGAATCTATTATACTACAGGTACACTCACTAAGCATTAAAGATGAATGCTTTTATTCCTAAAGATCTAGGGGCGAACCTCACATTTTGGGGTGGATTTGAGTGGTATCACGGTTTTTTGCTAGTCATATAATTCCTATCCATGAGACTCTTTATTAAGACTAAAGTTTAGCTTGTAAATGTCATAAAAAATTTTAAATTTGGTGCTAAAATTGCCCTAACAAATATTACTTATGGTTTATTACATAAATTACCAAGGGCAAGACAAATAATCAAGTGAGTGAATAGTTTCTAAGTTCCCGTTTTATTCTCCCTCCCTACACTTAAACTGAACATTGTCCCCAATGTTCCCCGAAATATCAAAGTTATGATAAAGGAAGGTGAGTTGAAAAGAAACTAATACTCCTGATTGCTTGGTAGGAGATGCGTGAAGTTACAGTTAAATCCTCCTCCTAGAAGAATGAATAAGTACTAAGCTTCTTCCATCATGTGTTTCTTCTTCTTGTCCAATATAACCTGCATACTTATAAGAAAACAAATGAAACCTTCACGTAAAATCGGCGGTAAAACTATATATGACGCACAACTCTACTAGAAAGAAAGTAAGATATAATGCTTGTGGAATGGATGTTTGCAATTTTTTTCTGAAAAATTAAGAATTGGGAATTTCCAAAAATTACAAGTTACACGAAAACGCGATATTTTGTTTCTACATTACACGGCGTCGTTGGTGTTAATCCTGACGTTTTCAGGTTGTCCGACAAAAATGGTTTGCTGCGTTTTTTGGAAAAATTACCTCATTAAAACACGGAAAAATTTCGCAAAACATCCATTATGAATCGATACAAGCATTTGACTCTAACAAACACACAAATACATCAATTTCAATTATTGTTAATCTTATGTTCATGTTCTTAAAACATGTGATCTTCCCTACACTTATCTTTTTGAAAAATACCTTTATATGCAAGTTAGACGAGGTTAAAAACAAAATAAAGCATTTTCACAAAGTCTAACATGAGAATAAACAACAATGAAAAAGATATACAAACACACAAATTGAAAAACAAACAAGCAAACAATTAAGCATGGGTTGCCTCCCACGAGCGCTTTTCTTTATTTATGAGTCTTGTAGCTAGACTCGAAGTCGTGCTCCTACGTACCTAGGTAAATAATTTTATCCTCAAGAATATCGTTGGGATCAAACTTATCTTTTAACTTTCTCTTAGTATGCTTAGTTCGGTATGTCTTTTTCAACTTCTCAACATTGGGATCATAGATTGTCATCCTAATGTGCCACTCTCCATTCCCATCACTAGGTGATCTATCCCAACTCCAATTGTACTTAGGATTCTTACTCTCAACTTTCCACCAATTCATGCAAAGATTAACGGGCAAGGTTCCTTGGAATTCGGTTATCTTCATAAACACTAAAGTATCCTCGAATGGGTTCACTTCAATCCCTAGCAATTTTTGTTCATTGAGAGTTGAGTTACTCACGTAGGTCTCTTATAGATAGAAAGGTCGTTGAGGGCCTACAAAGTCTCTATTGGTCCAAGGTCCATATCGGATGGTCTCTATCAACATGATCTCATAAGGTATTTGTTCATCCTCATTGTAGTAGGAATGCTTCTTGACATCGTAAATTGACCTACCACTATCTTGACATCTTGTCGATTATGGCATTACCTGTAGCTAAAAATCATCTTTCAACTAACAATGGGCATGTAGTGTCCTTATTCATGTCTAGCACATGGAAATCCACCAAAAGAGTTAATCGACCTACATGTACTACCATGTCCTTCATTATTGCTACGGATATGCACTCTAGTGCTAAACCTAAGATTGTTTTCCGTTGGTTCTATTTTACCTAGGTTAAGGCTTTATGGAGGATAATGGAAGAAGGTTGATTCTTGACCCTAAATCGGCTAATGTGTTGAAAGCTTTGGAATTTCCAATGCTACATGGAAGAAGATGCCGGGATCATCGACTTCTTAGGTAATTTGTTTTACACAAATGCGGACCCACGTTCTCCTAATTTTAGTTCTTGCTCATATTTATCTTTCAAAGCATTATAGTAAGGCGCATGAGTCAAGACTTCAGAACCATTTTCTTCATAAAGTTCATTAAACTCCTCTTCTAGAGTAGATTTGGGTTCTTGATTGGTTGGTGTTTCAAGAGTTGGACCGTCAACTTGGGTTGTTGGTCTTTTGGAATGGTTTATTTGAAAAACGTGTTGATGGCGTTGACCGAATGGACTTGTGAGTGTGAGGGGCATGGATATGCACTCTCCCTTGGTGAACAAGAACATGGAGTCGATGAAATCGAATTCACTTTTGGGTTCTTGATAATGTCACTTGGGAGTGCTCCTACATCCCGATCAATGAAGGATTTTAAGAGTTGTCGAGCTTGTTTATCATCTCGCTTTATCGTTTCCTGAAATGAAACTTCAAGCAGTCAATCGAGCTTTTGAGATGACATGAATTTGGACACCATTCCCCAGACTAGTGGAAGTCCGCGTTTGGAGGGTTGTTGTAGGAGGTATGGTTTGGTTGGGACCTATTGGGTGGACTAGATGAGTTGTTTTGGGCCGGGTTTGAGTTTTGGCTCCACCTAGGTTATGGTGATTTCTCTATGAGGGTTGTAGGAATTTTGTTGGAATCGCTCCTAGCTACAGAATGGAACGACATTGACGGGATTACATTATCTATCCTAGTTAGCCAAAACACATAGGCTTGTTATGTCATATTGTAATAGATGTATGTGCTAGGCTATAAATACCCCTCCATACTTCCATGGAGGGGTGAGTTTTCTTAGTGTAATTTTCACCTTTCCTAATAATAAAATACATAGTTTCTCCCTTCTCTATACTTTCTCTCTCTAACTTGAAGATGGCTTTCTTCCATCTTCCAAGACCTCCCGATTCACCAAATCTTCTACACATACGGTCCTACAATTGGTATCAAGAGCCAGGTCGGTTTTTATCATGGTTGATTTTTGGTGATGTATCTTGTCATAATCTTGTCTAAAATCTATTTTTTTAAAAAAATATCAACCTTTCACATATGTTTTTAGTTCTTTATGATTTTTTACAAGGTTACTTGTATTTTAAGGTCAAAGTTGTTATGGTAACATGAATATTCATAAAACTTTTTGTCTCCACGTTTTTTTATTCATTTTTTTTACTCAGTATAATTTTTTGTCCATCTCGTGATAAGTCAATATGTTTATATTGGTCAAACGGGTCAACATAGAAGTCTTTTATGCTTTTTCTTTCTGTGTGTCTATGAAGATATGAACGGATTATGGTCGGAATAACTCACGAAAAAAGTCAACAAGGGTCAAAACCCTTTTTTTTCGCATAAGGTGCCGTCTTCATGATATTCATAACTGTGAAGTTACGCGTAAAACAGTTGTGCGTAAGGTTTTTACACATAAGCTAAGCCTTACGCATAAGAACCTTACAGTAATACCCTACGCGTAAAGCTTTATATATAAGGCTTAATAGTAAAAAATCTTTCGCATATGGGCTTACGCGTAAGATCTTTACTCCTAAAGGTCTTGTTTACACATAAGAAAAATGAAAGAAAGAGACTTATATAAGACCGACCACAAGACCAATAAGGACCAATTTTCCATGACTCAAAAGACCCAGTTATTGAACTATCATCATCCTTGTAAAATTGAAAAAGCTTCATCAACTGAATTGACTCCAAACTTCACCTCCGACCAAAATTAAATCACATCTACTATATCTATCAATCCCTTTAACTCATCACAACCTCAACTTCAAATACAATCCTATCCTCCATCTTTACATCTATTCAAGACTTAATCTTAAAAGGAAAATATTACATGAGACCTCAGAAAGAGTTCCATCTTTTCAATCTTTTATAAGATTTTTTAAGTATAAAACTTGTATCATCATAGATCCTATTGAAGGCTTGCTTCGTTTATTATACGAATCATATCAAGAAAGTACAAAACTTTCCATTTCATACTTCTTGGATTCGTTTAAGACAAAAGACACAAGGACACAACATTATCACCTACCTAAGACCATTTCAAATGATCTTGAAGTTTCTTTTCGTTGATTTCTTGACTCGGAATAAACAGCACATGATGTCAAAGGTTGGGTTAGGATGTTTGTGTGTTTGATGATTCGATTAGTAGGACGTTATGATAATAGATGAAGGAGATGAGATAGACGAATTTGTTGTTGAGATGAGGCTATAATTTTCCCAGATCTGTGATGTGATTGTGATGAGGCGTCTAATGTGAGTAGGACTTTTCATAGTCTTGTGTTTTTAGGTTTAGGTAAATATGTGAGAGTTGAGCATTTTATTTCACCCGAATATGAGTGCAGAACTGGACCCACGGTGCTTTATTATTCATATTGGGCTAAAAGAGCTTATCAATCGTTTGATTATGGGCCGAGTACTCATTATGAGGTTGAATCCGGCTGAAACTGCGCAGTCTCATATACTTATAAATTGGTCTAAAATGATGGGCTGAACTTATACTTAACAGAAAATTTGTTTATCCAACTATATTTTTTGGATACAAATTTTTGCTAGATAATGAGTGGTATTTTTGGTTATGACAAATTTTCACGAGGATACAACTTTTTGACAAGATTGGGAAAAAAACCATTATGGTTCATCAACCGTTAATGAAGGCTAATTTTGGGCATTTAACCAGAATGTGACTACTGCGGTGAATTCAATATTATATATTTGAAGTTGAAGTGGCATATCACGAGTGCGTGTATTTAGTATCTTGAAGATATCGGGGTTGGTTGGATGCATGATTCTTTGAGATCCTTGTTCGAGCTTTAACCGTTACGAATGACAGAGACTCGAGTTGTCTAGTTGTACCTGATGTAAGGAGTTACGTTGTTGTGCTATTATAGCTTACTATCACTTTTAAGGAGTTACGTTGTTGTGCTCAAATGTACAAAACCGTGGATAATTTGAGGACTTTAAGTTTACCTTTTTGATGGTTTGTAAGAAAAGGGTTCTTCGTCACACACATAGTGCAAGTTTAAGTCACAAGTTCGGGTTATATTACTTGATCTCAAGTTCGTCATATTGGGTTTTCTCCATCAGTAGTCACTACAAAAGCCGTCAGAATGATAATGGGGTCGGTAAAGAGTTAGTGAAGAGTATACACGGTAAGAAGTCTTAATCACAATTGATTCTCACATGATAGTTATGGTACTTCACAATTGTTCAATCACTTGGACATACATAGTTTCTTTGTCTCCAATTCATCATCAACATACGTGGTGTATGATTCTGATTCATTGAAAACATCGGAGGGAATAGAGTATAGGTGGTGTCTGTTTCCTTTGATGTTTTTATGAATTTTAACCCTCTCCTTTCATGATTTCTTCTCAGGGGGAAGAAATGAGACGATTAGTGGTTAAAATTTCTCAAGTTGGTGTTATAGTCTCACTTTCACAGAGTTATCATGTGTGAAGTTACCTAAATATGATGTTGTGATGCCTCACACACGGTTATTTTATCGATTAATTGCAGATTCGGTAACTATTATCCGATAGCCGCAATATTGAGGGAAGTCGTTTCATTTCGTCTTTCGTGGTTTGTTTGGTGTGAAGCATCTACATACGTGAGAAGATCTTGTTGATTTCTTGCATGTTACCCTCGAACGGATTTTCCATACATGTCGATTTACCTTGTGTGGTTTCTTGCTCATCTACAAATTCCATTTAGCGTCTGAAAATTTCAAAAGTTAGAGAAATGTTCACTACATCAAAGTTTGAATCTGCTAAAGACGGTTGTCAGTTTGGGGGAAGATTGAAACTTAATAAGGAGTGTACGGAGAACGCTAAAGACATGCGACATGAATTGGGGGAAAGTTAATCCAATTCTTGCATGTTACATCATTTGCCTACAAGTGAAGAAGACTGTTCTCAAATTAGAGGTACAAGAAGAGACAAAAAGCGTAAACTTTCATCATCCTCAGCATTTGAAGAGCTTATGAAGATCTTTCTTTATTTGTTTTTATACTTGTAGGAAATGTTGTAAGTAATCCCTTATGTCGTCCCATTGGGGAAGATTGTTGGAATCGCTCTAGCTGCGGAATGGAACGACATGTGGGATTACATTATCTATCTAGTTAGCCAAAACACATGGGCATGTCATATGTAATAGATGTATGTACTAGGCTATAAATACCCCTCCATACTTCCATGGAGGGGTGAGTTTTCTTAGTGTAATTTTCACCTTTCCTAATAATAAAACACATAGTTTCTCCCTTCTCTATACTTTCTCTCTCTAACTTGAAGATGACTTTCTTCCATCTTCCAAGACCTCCCGATTCACCAAATCTTCAACACTGTCCTACAATTGGTATAAAGAGGCAGTGGTTTTATCATGGTTGATTTTGGTGATGTATCTTGTCATAATCTTGTCTAAAAATCATTTTTTTTTAAAAAGTATCAACCTTTCACATATGTTTTAAGTTCTTTAACAGATTTTTTACAAGGTTACTTGTATTTTAAGGTCAAAAGTTGTTATGGTAAACATGAATATTCATAAAACTTTGTCTCCTGATTTTTTATTCATTTTTTTTACTCAGTATAATTTTTTGTCCATCTCGTGATAAGTCAATATGGTTGCCTTGACGGTTTTGGGCAACTCACAGTCATTCAACATTACGTTGTCATAGAGGGCAAGGTCCTCTATTGTACCCCATGACTATTCTACGGTAAGTTCACTAAGCAACACCGGCCACTGTGCGATGGTTTGCCCATGGAGAGATTGACATGATCGTAAAAGATTTGGACTTGAAGCCAAAGATCAATGCCATGATGAGGGACTTTATGGAGCAAGTCCTTGAATCGAGTCCATGCCTCATAGAGAGTTTCACCTTGACGTTGTTGGAACATCAAGATGTCATTCCTTAGCTTGGTATTTCTCCTCGGTGGGAAAAATTGGGCAAGGAAATGAGTGGTGAGATCATCCCAACTTAAGATGGATCCAGCGGGAAGTCGCTCAAGCCAATTACTAGCTTGGTGCCGTAGAGAGAATTGGAAGAGAGCTATGGCGCGTGGTCTCGATGTGGTAGCATCAAGGTAAATGAAGTCAATGATTTTAGGAAATCATTGAATCTTTGATAGGATCTTCGGAGCGAAGTCCATAGAATACATCATTTTGCACCAACGGATGGTGTCGGATCGCAGGGCCGTAGTTTGAGCTTGAAGTGGGAGCTCAATGGTGTTTCTATAACCTTGATGGCTCGGTCTAGAGTATTCACCAAGAGTACGGCCTCTTGGCGGGTCATGTGGTAGTTGATTGAGTGGAAGTGGTTGATGTAGTGGTGGATTGTTGTTTGGGTGGTTATCACCTTTCATGATAAAAAAATTGATGAGATTACGAACAAAACTTAGAATGGGGATAGACTACAAGAAAGCTAATGAAAAAAAAAAACTCACTTGATAGGAATCAAGCGAGTGGACCTAAATGAGATAGAAATCTAACTAGCTATTCTATTCTCCGTGGCGTAAAAACTTGATGTGTGGGTTAGGAATTAAACCTCCTTTTCTCACGAAGCTTTTCAACCCTCTAGGCGTGTGAACCTAATGGTTGTAGTGTAGTATGGGGTAAGCCTGGGGATTTATTTACGTTCTCTAGGGGAATAGGAATGCTAGAAAGAGATATATGACGAGAAGGTGGGTTGAGGAAGATTCTTTTTAGTCTTTTTTGGCTTTTAAGCAAGGGTAAAAATCTCGGGGTATATGATTCTTGGGTGGTACTTCTACCGATTTTACTACTTTAACTACTTATCTAATTATCTAATTAACTAAAGATAGATTATTCTTAATTGAGGTGTGCTCGTATGATGATTAAAGATGTGTTCACTTAGATACTATTACTCCCTAGTTATCTCTTGTTAGTGGAGTTGAATTGTCACTTCCTTTATCTTAATTGGTGCGTTGTATTCGTTTGGTGGTAGGGTGGAGCCTAATTCCTAGTTCTATGAATGCAACTCTCCTCTAGAAGCCGGGATGGTAAGTTCAATAGCATCTCCTCCTAATACACTACTATCCTAAAGCTACAATTCACGCAATAAACACAACGAATGGCTAATGTGCACTCAAAGGCTTTTGCTATTTAGGACGTTCAAGTTAGCAACAATGAAAGAAAAAACCAGTTTTCCTTAATCTAGCGTCTACCAATTAAAACAAGAGAAAACCTAACAATAATTAATAACTAGGTTTCATAGATCTTGTTGGTTTGTGGGAGTTTAAAACACGAGTAAACACTAAAAGTGTGTGAGCCTATGGGGCACACCACGATAAACACTTATAGTCTTGTAATGACGTATATAAATACTTGAATATATACCCAATATGCATCATCCGGCGATATCACGTACGTGATGACCCATGGACAGGGTTTTGAAGGACTTTGGGTGTGTTTGGGCTTGTCTTGGGCCTAGTTGATACAAACGTTTGGGTAAAGAAAAGGGAATGGGTTGTTTGGGTTTTATGCTTGTCGACCAAGTCTTAACCCAAGACTTGGAGTCAGCCAAAAGACCCTATATAAACACATCCTCACAAATGCATAGTATGCATCATATAACCCTGCTATCACAAAAGCGATTCTATCTCTTCTGAAAACTCATTGAGTTCTATATATCGATTAGGGTTTGTAGGGTTTAGACAAAAACTATAAACTTGCTTAATCTTATAGACCAAGTGTTTAGTGTTCAATCGATATTGGTGGTTTTGTTGTTGTGTTCCTGTCGGCGTACAGCGGCTGAGCAACCCTGTAGGACTTTACGTGTTTGTTTTCTCGGACAAAGAAGCAGAAGATATCAGACAACACTTGTCCGATATCGGGTGATATACAAGCTTCTCGGACAGAAGCAAATCTCGGGCAGAAACAAGATAGTTTTCTTGGGGTTTTCTTGTTCGTGACATTCAAGTGGTTCAAGTGTTGAATGGGTTTGACGTTCTCGACTAGCTTTAAATAGGCAGTACTCTTTTTCGTGTTGTGTGTGTACCGTGAGGTATCTACTTCAATACTTAGGTTTTCTTTGGTTTTCTTGTTACGTTCACTTGCGTTCAATAATAATGCGTAAAGGTTGATTTCTTATTTGCCTTTTGTTAATACAAATAAACAGTAAAAACGTTTATTAATATTTTACGATCTCTTTGTGTTTTGTTGATAACAAATATAATGTTATCTTAAGTATAATTATAAGGATACATGTTATTTTTGTAAAGCATTTACATATAGCCATTTAAATACAAAATGTAATAATTAAGCATTTGTTGTAATAGTTTATTAGGATGGGTAAAAACCATAACCCATGGACCATAACCATGGACCCATGGATCATAACCCATACCCAAGTTGGCTAGATACAATGTATACTTAGATACATTGAATCTAAAGAAAACCATGGACCAACCCATAACCCATGACCCATAACCAAAAAACCCATGGGCAAAGAGGAGCGGACCACGGATCCCTAGGATTACACTAGCCGGATCCCAAGTGGGAGGGATCCGTGGGATCCGTGGAACAGAGAGGAAATTTGCCTATAAATAGAGAGCCATTTCTTCATGCTAACTCACCCCTCTTCTTACTAAATCTCTCATACACTCTCATTCTCTTCTAACATATAGATCACTTGATCTAGAGTTGTTCTTCTTTCTTTCTATTGTGATCCTCATATAGGTCCTTCTCTAAGGCGAGATCGCGAGCATTCTACAAGTCATCCAAGCAAGGGGTCCTTGATTGATTTGTCACTCCGCAAGATTTCTGGAGCGAAGATCTTGTATTTGATATTTCACATATTTGTTGTGTAATAGTTGTGTTGGTTTGGTCCACCGTGCTACGGACTCGGTATCTAGCTTTGTAGGAAAAGTGTAAGCGACTTTGTGAAGGCTTCTCCGCCAAGTGAAGGAGTTTGTTGACATAGTGCTTGAACTCTCAAGTAGGTGACTCGGGGGGTGGAGTAGGGCAAGGAAGGTGTCCTTGTAGACGAACTACTATAAATCGGTTGTGTCATTTCTATCCCTTAACTTTATTTATTTGCTTGCATTATCATTAGATCTATACGTTCTCAACATCCATACGATTTCACATAATATCAAATCTAAAGTTTTTGAAATCAAATTAAAATCGGCAAAACTATTCAACCCCCTTCTAGTTTTCCACAATTGGCATCAAGAGCTAAGTTTATAAAAGTTTTAAAATAAAATTGTATTTTAAAAACTTTTCGATCACTATGGGTTCGAAAATTATAAGGACGGGCAATCTATGCAACGACCACCACTACTTGAAACTAATGGTTTTATATATTGGAAAAATAGATTGGAAACATATGTGAAGTCTAAAGATATTGATCTTTGGTACATTATTGTTGAAGGTGATTTTGAGGCTACCTCAAATGATGATAAAGGAAATTTAGTTCACATACCTCATGATAAACTAAATGATGAAATGAAGAAAAAGCTTTCTAAAAATAGTGAAGCAAAAATGGTTTTATATAATGCTTTACTGAAAAAGGAATTCGAAAGAATTTCTATGCTTAAAACCTCTAAAGAAATTTGGAATTCTTTAGTTGTAACTCATCAAGGCAACCAACAAGTTAAAAATAATAAAATTGATTTATTTGTTCAACAATATGAACAATTTTCAATATCGGATGAGGAAACTATAGATCATTCATTTGCTAACTTTAATACTATTATTACATCTTTACAAGCACTTGATGAATCTTTTCTAGCCGTAACCATGTTAGGAGATATCTAAGGGCACTTCCATCGAAGTGGAGATCAAGGTAGGCCGAAGAGTCAAAAGATTTGACAATCCTCACCCTCGATGAACTCATAGGCAACCTAAAAGTCTAGAGCTTGTCCTTGCTAAAGATTCGAAGCCTCAAAGGTGAAAGAGAACAAATCTCTTGCTTAAAGCCAAAACGGCGATGAGGAGAACTCATCTTGAGTAGTGACGGCGAAGAGTACGCTATGGCGGTAAGGGACTTTAAAAGTTCTTTAGAAGAAAGGGTAGATACGTCAAACAACCGTATGATGATAAGAAAGGCTTTCGGAAAAGCAAAGAGGACGAACCAAGGATGATCGTACTTTATTTAAATGTGGGGACCCAAACCACTTTATTAGTAAGTGTCCCAAACGGGATGATCAAAATTGGCGGCGCGCGTGGGGAATGGCGGCGAGGAGGATGAAAATTTGTCTTATGGCAAATAACGAGGTATGTCACGAATACTATAGTAGCTCATCACTTGATGACGACTCATTGCATAATGAATATGATAAACTATGCAATATTAGCTTAAAACTAGTTAACAAAAACAAGCTTTTAAAGAGTCAAAATAAGCGTTTAGATAAAGAAGTCATAGAATTAAAAGCAAAACTAAAACGTTTAGAAAAGGTAAAATAGCAAGTGGTGAATGTGAACTTTTCGTTCAACTTCAAACACTAGTGGATCACTTAGATTCTAAAATTGCTAGAATGAGCACGAACACTTTAGATACAATACTTGATAGCGTTAAAACTGGTAACAATCAAAAGGGTCTAGGTAGTCAACAACTTGATCCATCAACTAGTGAAAGTAAAGAAACAAAATTTGTTAAAGAACTAGAAAACCACCCTTGTTGTGGCGGATCCCATGGATCCCTAAAAGGAACCGGCTAGTGTAGAAAAAGGGATCCGTGGATCTGTTGTAGCAAACATTAGCAATAATGTAGCTTCTTCATCTAGAACTGAGTTTGTCATAGTTAATAGGAAGAAACAAATCATGTCACCACTAGACAACCACATCAAAAATATAATCCTACTTTTGCAAGAAACAAAGCTCCATCTTTTTCAAAACCTAACTCATTTAGGAGACCTAATAATTACCCAAAAAGTAACCATCAAATGGGATGGAATCAAAACATGCACAAAGGTTTTCCTTTTCAAAACTTTGCTCCATGGAATGCATACTCATCTTATCCATACATGTCTAACATGAATGGAATGTTTAACACTAATGGACCCATGAACAAATGGGGACCAAACTTTGAGTTTATTATTGTTTTAGGTGTGCTTAAAGGTCGACCTAGACCCGATGAATGGGTCAAGGATAGCGGGTGCACGAGGCACATGACCGGAAATAGGGATCTATTCTCCACATATGAATCCATTAATGGAGGTAATGTGGTGTTTGGAAATAGCAAAAGTAGAATCATCGGTAAAGGTACGATTTCTAACAAATCTCTAACCATTAACGATGTGTCACGTAGAAAACCTAACTTTAATCTCTTAAGTATAGGACAAATATGTGATAAAAAGTGCAATGTACTTTTACCAAAACCGGTAGTAAGATACTAAAAATGGCATAACCATAGGAAGAGGAATTAGGAAACATGGAGTCTATGTCATTAAAATCGGTAATGAACCTAAAGACAAACTATGTCTTACCTCTATGGATGATACTTGGACCTTATGGCATCGAAGATTGGGTCACGCCAACATGCGACTTCTTCAATCGCTATCATCCAAAGATCTAGTAAGAGATCTACCTAAGTTAAAATATGAACATCATTTTTGTGATGCTTGTAATGTAGGAAAACAAGCTCATTAGAGTCATAAAGCTAAAAACATGGTGTCCACAACTAGGTGTCTAGAATTACTACACATGGATTTATTTGGTCCATCCGCTATCCAAAGTTATGGAGGCAACTGACTACACTTGTCATAGTGGATGATTACCTAGGTACACATGGACAAAATTTTAAAGAACAAAACTAAACGCTTAATTATTTTGAAATATTAAGCAAGAAAATCCAAAGACAACTAGGAAGTCCTATAGTGTCTATTAGAACGGATCATGGTAGGGAATTCGATAATGAAGTGCAATTGGGAGCCTTTTGTGACGCTAATGGTATTACTCACAACTTCTCGGCTCCACACACTCCACAATCGAATGGGGTAGTTGAAAGAAAGAATAGAACCCTACAAGAAATGAGTCGCACCATGCTTAATGAGCAATCCATACCTCAAAAGTTTTGGTGCAATGCCATTGATACTTCAACGTACATACTCAATCGAGTCTTAATTAGACCAATCTTAGGTAAAACTCCATACGAAGTTACTTCGAGGCAAAAAGCCTACGCTAGATCACTTTAGAGTCTTTGGTAGCAAATGTTTTATTCTTAACACTAAAGATTACCTTACAAAATTTGATCCTAAATCAACCGAAGGTATCTTTCTAGGTTACTCTCCAAATAGCAAAGCTTACGTCATATTAAATAAAGGAACAATGAAGGTAGAAGAGTCATTAAATATAAAATCTGATGAAAGTCCACCCAAACCCTCTCCACCTCTTGTTGATGACGAGATTGTCGAAAGTGAAGCTATAGTAATAAAGAAAAAGGTAAATGAAGAAGAAGAACCTTTAAATAATGAACTCATAAATATTAAAGAGTCCAAAGATCACCTCGTAGATAAGGTCATAGGTAAGTTAAACGAAAGAACCTTAAGGTCTCAAGTTCAAAACCAAAGTAGCTTATTTTGTTTTGTTTCAACCATAGAACCTAAGAATACACAAGAAGCCATAAAAGATGAAAGTTGGGTAATGGCTATGCAAGAAGAATTAAATCAATTTGTTTCTAATGATGTTTGGACACTTGTCCCTCCACCTAGTAATCAAACCATAATAGGAACCAAATGGGTTTATAAAACAAATTAGATGCAAACGGAGTAGTGTCTAGGAACAAGGCTAGACTCGTTGCTAAAGGGTATAACCAACAAGAGGGAATAGACTTTGATGAGACCTACGCCCCGTGGCTAGATTAGAGTCTATAAGAATACTTTGCGTATGCTTGTGCTAATGATCTAAAGCTTTATCAAATGGATGTCAAAAGTGCTTTTCTAAATGGTTTTATTAATGAAGAAGTATATGTAGCTCAACCTCCGGCTTCATCGATTTTGAAAAACCCAAACATGTGTATAAATTAAAGAAAACCCTTTACGGTCTTAAACAAGCTCCAAAAGCTTGGTATGATAGACTCAAGTCATTCTTAATTAAACACAACTATACCATGGGGTTAGTTGACAACACACTTTTTACTAAGAAAAGAGAGTCACATATAATCATAGTTCAAATATATGTAGATGATATTATATTCGGATCCACTTGTCAAGACATGTGTGATGATTTCTCTAAAATCATGCATGACGAGTTCGAGATGAGTATGATGGGAGAACTTAGTTTCTTTCTTGGTCTACAAATCAAACAAGTAGAAGATGGTATCTTCTTTAATCAATCTAAATACATAAAAGAGATGTTAAAGAAATTCGGTCTAGAAGAGTCGAAACCAATTAGGACACCAATGTCATCCAACACCAAACTCACTAAAGATGAAGACGGTGAATCCGTCGATAATACTAAATATCGTGGCATGATTGGTAGTCTTCTCTACCTCACGCAAGTAGGCCTAATATCATGTTTAGTGTTTGCTTATGTGCTAGGTTTCAAGAAGACCCTAAAACATCACACCTAGAAGCCGTTAAAAAAGAATATTTAGATAATATTAAGGGTACAACACAATTAGGATTATGGTATCCTAAGGGCACGGGAGTAGAAACAATTGTATATGCAGATTCGACCATGCATGTGATTATGTTGACCGAAAAAGTACAAGTGGGGTATGTACTTTCATGGGATGTTGTTTAACATCTTGGTTTTCTAAGAAACAAACGGCATTAGCAATATCAACAACCGAAGCCGAATACGCCTCCGCCGGCAAAGCATGCCAACAAGCACTATGGATGAAACAAGCGCTAGTTGACTACAACATTCATCTAAGTGACATAGCCATTCTATGTGACAACAAAGGTGCCATAGATTTAAGCAAGAATCCGGTATTACATTCTCGCACAAAGCATATAGAGATTCGTCATCACTTCTTAAGAGACAATGTTTAAAAGGGGAACATCTCTATTGAGAAGGTAGCATCCTCAAGACAACATAGCCGACGCCCTCACCAAACCGTTGAAGCGGGAACAATTCAACCTACTTCGTCTTGGTCTTGGTCTAATGGAACAAACGTCGAATTCATTTTTTCTACAAGGTATGTAAACACTAGCCTTTTTCTTTCTGAGTCTAGGATATCTATTTCACGCACAACTCACAAACAATACGGGAATTTTCAAAACCCAAGATAAGTTTTTACTTATAGTTTTTCTTATTTTCTTTCAAAAATAAGTACAAGTTGCAAACACATAATTACATACACATCTTCTTTTCAAAGGATAAAACGATTTTATTCACACATAAAACCTCTTTTGAAACGCTTTTTAAAATGATACCTCTTCCCGTATCAATTTCACAAAAGCAATTTCTCACGTCTAGGACAAATCGCTTTTCATTATTAATAAAAGTAAAACCCGCTTTTCATTGCATCTCTTGTCTTTTGAATGCTAAAGGAGATACATAACTAATATGTATTTTCGGGTACATTCATTTAAGCAACAATGAATTAGAAGCACTCTAATGTACTAAATATGGTTATCTCACATAATAGTATGCTTTTTCAATTCTAGTTTATTTTTCTTTTCCTCTTCGGAGTCGAGATAACCGCAACTCCAAATAGTTTGCATATAGGCACACACTAGGCAAAAATGTTTCCAAAAGGAAAATTTTGTGTCACCGCATCACCATCCCACGGATCCCAAAGCCTTCATGCCGGACGGATCCCTCAAGGGAAGGATCCGTGGGATCCGTGGAGACAGAACGCTTTTTACCTTCTATTTTTTCTCACTTTGGATGAAAACTCCAATATCTTTTCATTTTTTTTGGAGTATGTTCTTTAATGCTTGTGTTCTCATGATCACATGCCTTAAATTCATATCTAATCATTAGATTTTAATCCACATTTTGGGTCAAGCATTCATTATAATGCATTGTTTCTCTATATATAGAACTCCCAAAATGCTTGCATAATTCATCTCATCTTCACAAACAAACAACACCATGTCATTCACAAGCTCTTACAACTTAGATGAATCACCTAGTACAAACAATCCTCCTCATGAAACCCAAACTTTTGTATTACCACCTTCCAAATAACCACAATCAAACTCTAAGATATCTGCACGGATTAGCATCCGATCTTGTTGCTTAGCAAAACCATCATCAAATGGCTCATCACCATCAAATAAGTCACCACAAGATGCTTCCATCATAGCACCTCCTTCATTACCAACAAGTACACCATCTTCATCACCTAAAGTCACTCTTTTGGAACTCCTTACGACTCCAACAAGATCTCAACAACCAAAACAAAAAGAAATAGTCTTTTTGACACCTCCCACTTCTCCAAACACAATATTCAATGATCTTGAAACACCACCACCCTTAACTCCCATTAAACTACAAGAACATCTAGGTTCTTTTCCACCACCACTTCCAACCATTCCGGACTTTGATCCGTATTTTCCTATTTTTCCACCACATATTCCGCAACTCACAAATCAAAACAACCCGGAAAACTTCCGCACTCATTACCCACATCACTTACATTGTGAACATTGCCAATCCACTAGGGAAATTGCAATAGAAGTTAGGGAAGAAATGCGATTCATACTCAACCTCATCCTTGATCGCATCAATACCATTACTCATCAAAACCTCCATCCATAACCTTATGCAAGCATGGACGGAATCATTACTACTATTTTCTATTTTTAGTACTTTCTTTTGAGTCATTTTCAATAACAAGTCTTGTTCTTATTTTTACATGCTTGTAGGTGGCATAAATACCACTACACTTTGTTGTTTTTATTACAAGGCCTTGTTTACATACCTTGGCTCCCAATCTTGATTATCGTCAATCACAAGATTATTTAAGCATGTTACTAACCATTCTATTTTTAGGATTTTTTTTTAATTTTTCTTCACTTGACGCCCAAAACTAGGGGGAGCTGCCGTTAAGGGGGAGTAAGCAATACGTGGACTCTTTTCCCACACTTTTATTTCTTCGATGGGTTAACTTTTTGCTTTGACAAAAAGGGGGAGAAGAAGTAAAACTTAGGGGCTTTCAAAAAATACATCTATTCTTAAGTTTTACTCATCATAATATTATGTTTTGTCATCAACAAAAAGGGGGAGATTGTTAATACAAATAAACCGTAAAAACGTTTATTAATATTTTGCGATCTCTTTGTGTTTTGTTGATAACAAATATAATGTTATCTTAAGTACAATTATAAGGATACATGTTATTTTTGTAAAGCATTTACATATAGCCATTTAAATACAAAATGTTGTAATAAATCATTTGTTGTAATAGTTTATTAGGATGGGTAAAAATCACAACCCATGGATCATATCCATAACCCATGGTATTGACCCATACCCACTTGACTAGATACATTGTACTCATTAGATACATTGAATCTAAAAGAATACCCATGGACCAACCCATAACCCATGACCCATGACCCATAACCAAAAAACCCATGGACAAAGAGGAGCGTCCCACGGATCCCTAGGATTACACTAGACGGATCCCTTGTGGGAGGGATCCGTGGGATCCGTGAGAACAAGGGCGATTTGCCTTTAAATAGAGAGCCATTTCTTCATTCTAACTCACCCCTCTTACTAATCTCTAATATACTCTCATTCTCTTCTAACAAAAGATCACTTAATCTAGAGAGTACTTCTTCTTTCTTTCTTTAGTGATTCTCATATAGGTCCTTCTCTAAGGCGAGATATTACGAGCATTCAAGTCATCCAAGCAAGGGGTCCTTGATTTATTTGTTCCTCCTGCAAGATTTCAGAGTAAGATCTTGTATTTGATATTTCACATATTTGTTGTGTAATAGTCGTGTTGGTTTGGTCCACCTGGTATGGACTCGGTATTTAGCTTTGTACCGAAAAAGGTGTAAGCAACGCTAGAAGGCTTCTCCGCCAAGTTGAAGGAGTTTTTTGACATAGTGCTTGAACTCGAGTAGGTGACTCGGGGAGTGGAGTAGGGCAAGGAAGGTGTCCTTATAGCCAACCACTATAAATCAGTTGTGTCATTTCTATCCCTTGCTTTACTTTATTTACTTGCTTTATCATTAGATCTATACTTTCTATACATCCATATGATTTCACATAATATCGAATCTAAAGTTTTTGAAACTAACTTAAAATCGCAAAACTATTCAACCCCCTTCTAGTTTTCCATGATGGTTGAATTGTCACGTTCTTATTCTTAACGTGTTGTGTCTTCTAAGGTCGTAGGGTATGCTTTTCTCCCTAACTCTTTGAGACTACCTTAAGGTTATTGCCTACGAAATCTCTAGGATTCATAAACTAACTCTAAGGTTATCTTTGGATATTTAGCATACAATAACTCTAGGTGATTATAAACTAATGTTCACAAAGATTACTCAAGCATTAAAAACACAACGAATGACCTATCGCAATCCTAGGTCAATCACAATTAAGATAAGAGACAACCAATCAATATTCAATACCTAGGTTTCATAGATCTAAGCAAACACACAAGTAAATTAGTAGGACATGGAGAACATGCAAGCATACACACAAACAATTGAAGGCATAATTGAATTAATGAAGTAAATCACTTATCTTGTTGTAAAATAGGGTATGGAACCCTAAGATACTGTCCAAGACAACCAAAGTTCGGTTTAGGTTTTACTCCTCAAAACTACCTCTCTAAAAATCTGAAAATTCGAATTCTATATATAGAGTTACAATATGCGACGGCGTCACTCTTTATTTGTGACGCCGTCGGATTGCCGCCATTAGCTTTTTGTCTTGGCCACGTCAACTTTGTGACGGTGTCACCTTATGGTTGTGACGCCGTCGGCTTCATCTTCTGACGCCGTCGGGATCCGAATCTAGGCCTTCAGAGTTGTGACGCCCTACTCTTTAAAACCTGATGCCGTCAAGTGCAAAATAGCAATTTCGCTTCGAGTCGTCACAAAGTATGTTTGCACGGCGTCGCCCTTTGAATGTGACGCCGTCACCTTCAATTCCAGCAGCTTGAGTGTCTTGATCTTGACTTTGGCCATTTTCTTCATATATTCGTGCCTTTTCGTCCGAATAAGTTCATTCCAGCAATTTGCCTTCAAGAGACCTAAAAAGTGAAAAGGAACAAAATTATGCAGTAACGGATATAAAAGTGGTCGATTAAGGGCTTAAATGACCCCTCAAAAGTGTATATTTTAAATCCTTATCAATAACCTAGACGCCACCCTATTTATATAATAGAGGGAGGTTACAAGAAACCCTATCTTACTAATAAAGCTAACTATTACATATTAGGCCCTCATTTTTTTTCTTTCTCCATTTCAGCTTGTGGGTTTTGTAATCATCAAATTTGTAATTCCTAACAATCTTCCCCTATTTGATATTACAAAACAATCTGCATAAAGAAACAATGCAAAAACATGTCATCACAATAATAAGATGCACATCATGAATCTTCTTCCCCTTTTTGTAAACATCTAATAGGGGTCTTGAGCAACTCGTAAACGCTTCCCCTAAAGTGATACATGTAGATGGTAAGTATATGACCAATAAGGTTCCCTTTAAAAATATACTAACCATCTGCTTGAATCAGGAATTCAGTAGCATAGATCATCTCTTCCTTCAGTGCGAACAAGACATGTAAATGTCTTTGAATCATGTATAATTCTTGTAGACAACAAATAGTAGCATGCCGATATAAATAAATTTTGAAAACGTATTTATATGTTAATACCAACGACCACCATCACAGTGAGCTCTATTGCATCAATCGATACATTATCAAGCCCATTCTGTGAACTAAATAACTGAATCGTATCATGTATAACCAAATCTGTAAAAGAGCGTGCAACAACCAATCAAGAATCATATCATGCACTGAAACTCCAAAAAAAACTAGACACATCATCATTGTTCAAGATCCAAGGGCGTCAATGGACCTATATTATGTGTTGTCCAATATCAATAAACACTAGTAGCATAAACAAGAAGAATCGGACAACACTAGCAGCAAGAACAAATAGTATCAGACAAGCAGGAATGAAATAATAACCAGTAGGAAGTCATAACCACCAGTACGAATCAGAATATGCAACCAGTAGGAACACCAAATCAACCAGTAGGAACACGAGTAGGCGAATTGATTTCGGATTTAAAACCCTAGTTGAAACACGCCTTTATACCAATCCGTGATCTGGATGACAACCCCTTTTGCATGTTGCCTCTTTCTTTCACGATTGCGCAATAAATGAATTAGGGTATAAACCCTAATTCAGGAAAACCTTATAAACTCTAGATCGAGAGCCACGAGGCTCTGATACCAATTGTTAAATCCATAGATCCGACTCAACTAGGGTATGAATAACATTGATTAATTAAAACATAGCGGAATAATAAGAACACAATCAACATTACTAATAAGGTTTCCTTTATTCAAACATGATAAAGAAACTAACTATACTAATACACACGCCGCTTTCTCGTGTGTCTAGACTCTCATTGGGAGAGATCTCTTTTAATTGGATACCTCATAACCTAGACGCTACCCTCTTTATATAATAGAGGGAGGTTACAAGAAACCATAGCTTACTAATAAAGCTAACTATTACATATTAGGCCCTCATTGTTTCTTCCTTCTCAATTTCTTCTTGTGGGTTTTGTAATCATCAAATCTGTAATTTCCAAGAACTTTACCTTGTGAATTATGTAGTGGTCCCACGGCACTCAAGACTGGATTGCACAAAACTCCCGGAACAAGCTTTTTACGGACTACGCTCCACGCTGCATCGACGGAGCGGAAGAGAAGTGGTACACTTTCAAGCCCGATCAAAACAACCTAGGAAATTCCTACAACCCCTCGTGGAGGAATCACCCTAACCTTAGGTGGAGCCAAAACTCAAACCGCCCCCAATACAACTCATCTAGTCCACCCAATAGGTCAAAACCAAACCACACCTCCTACAACAACCCTCCAAACGCCGGAACTTCCACTAGTCTCGAGGGAATTGTGTCTAAATTCGTGTCATCTCAAGAAGCTCGATTGACTAAGCTTGAAGCCGATTTCAAGCAATGACAAAGCAAGATGACAACCAAGCTCGACACCCTCTTAAAAGCCTTCAATGACGGGATGTAGGAGCACTCCCAAGTGACATTATCAAGAACCCAAAAGTAAATTTGATTTCATCGACTCCATGTTCTTTCTCACCAAGGGAGAGTGCATATCCATGCCCCTTGCACCCACAAGTCCATTCGGTCAATGCCATCAACACGTATTTCAAACAAACCATCCCAAAAGACCAACAACCCAAGTTGACGGTCCATCCAACTCTTGAAACACCAACCAATCAAGAACCTAAATCTACTCTAGAAGAGGAGTTTAAGGAGCTTTACCAATAAAAGCGGTTCTTAAAGTCTTGACTCATGCACCTTACTATAATGCTTTGAAGGATAAATATGAGCAAGAACTAAAACTAGGAGTACGTGGGTCCGCATTTGTGCACAACAAATTACCTAACAAGTTAGATGATCCCGGGCTATTCATTCTTCCCGTAGCATTGGAAATTCTAAAGCTTTCACTCATTAGCGATCTAGGGTCAAGCATCAACCTTTTCCGTTTTCCTCTATAAAAACCTTAACCTAGTTACGATAGAACCAATGGAAACAATCTTAGGTTTAGCGGACGGTAGTATTGCATATCCGGTAGGAATAATGAATGACATGGTAGTGCACGTAGGTCGATTAACACTTTTGGCGGACTTACATGTGCTAGACATGAATAAGGACATGACATGCCCATTGTTAGTTGGAAGAGGATTTTTAGCTACCACTAGTGTCATAATTGATTGTAAGATGTCTAAGATAGTGGCAGGAGAAGGGAGTGCTAGTTCAATTTTTGATGTCAAGAAGCATTCCTACTACAATGAGGATGAACAAATACCTTATGAGATCATGTTGGGTAGGAGACCATCTAGATATGGACCTTGGACCAATAGAGACTTTGTAGGCCCTCAACGACCTTTCTATCTAGAAGAGACCTACGCAAGTAACTCAACTCTCAATGAACAACAATTGGCTAGGGACATTGAAGTGAACCCATTCGAGGATACTTTAATGTTTAGGAAGATGACCGAATTTCTAGGAACCTTGCCCGTTAATCTTTGCATGAATTGGTGGAAAGTTGAGAGTAAGAAGGCTAAGTACAACTCGAGTTGGGATAGACCCCCTAGTGATGGGAATGTAGAGTGGCACATTAGGATGAAAATCTATGATCCCAATGGTGAGAAGTTTGAAAAGACATAGCGGACTAAGCATACTAAGAGGAAATTAGAAGATAAGTTTGATCCCAACGATATTATTGAGGATAAACTTATTTACCTAGGTACGAGGAGCACGACTTGAGTCTAGCTACAAGACTCATAAATAAAGAAAAGCGCTTCGTGGGAGGCAACTCATGCTTAATTGTTTGCTTGTTTTATTTTAAATTTGTGTGTTTATATATCTTTTTCATTATTATTTATTCTCATGTTAGACTTTGTGAAAATGTTTTATTTTATCTTTAACCTCGTCTTAATTACATATAAAGGTATTTTACAAAAAGATAAGTGTAGGGAAGATCATATAAGTTTTTTATGAACATGAACATGAGATTAACAATAATTGAAATTGATGTGTGTGTTTGTTAGAGTCAAATGCTTGTATCGAGTCATAATAGATGTTTTGCATAAATTTTTCGTGTTTTAATGAGGTAATTTTTCAAGAATTTTTTCGAAAAACGCAGCAGACCATTTTTGTCGGGACAACCTGACGCGTCCAGATTAACACCTGACGACGTCAGGCAAAGTAGAAACAAAATATCAGTTTCGTTTTCTGTGTAATTTATGATTTTTTTTGAAATACCCAATTCTTAATTTTCCAGAAAAACTGCAAACATCCATTCTACAAGCATTATATCTTACTTGCTTTCTAGTGTAGTTGTATGTCATATATAGTTTTACCGCCGATTTTACGCGAAGGTTTCATTTTTTTTCTTATAAGTATGCATGTTATATTGGACAAGAAGAAGAAACACAAATTGGATGAAGCTTATTACTTATTCGTTCTTCTTGGAGGAAGATTTAACCGCGACTTCACACATATCCTACCGAGCTAATCATGGGAGTATTAGTTTCTTTCTCTATTACTTACCTATATTTATCATAACTTTGATGCTTTCGGGGAACATTGGGGACAATGTTCAGTTTACGTGTAGGAGGGGAGAATAAAACGGGAACTTAGAAACTATTCATTGATTTATTCACTTGATTATTTGTCTTGTCCTTGGTAATTTGTGTAATAAACCATAAGAAATATTTGTTAGGAAAATTTTAGCACCAAATTTAAATTTTTTTATGACATTTACAAGCTAAACTTTATTCTTAATAAAGCGTCTCATGGATAGGAATTAAATGACTAGCACAAAAAAACCGTATATCACTCAAATTCCACTCAAAAATGTGAGTTTCGCCCATAGATCTTTAGGAATAAAAGCATTCATTTTTAATGCTTAGTGAGTGTACCAATAGTATATTAGATACTAGAACTTGTTTTGTGATGCATTCCGAGATCGCTAGTGAGACTACACTTGGGTAGTTAGGAGTAACTAAATGATAAAAGGCATTAGGAACCCTTGTTTTAAACTTGTATTATAATTACATATTCCACATCCGTCGAGTAATTTTCCCTACACCCTTGCGATGTACTCATCTTTAGTACACGATACCCTTAGTTAACCCCTTAGAGCCTATCCTTTTCGCAGTTCTCATGATGTTTCGGTTTTTTGGAATATCAATGAAGAGCATTGTTTACAATCCACCCCCAAATGTTACACCCAAATTGCCTTAGCCTACCTTGTATGCACTCATCTTTAGTGCATTATTGTTATCATTACTAAACCATTAGTTCAATTATCTAGTTACTTGCATGATTGCTAAGTCGAGTCATATCTTTTGTATACAGTTTTGGGACGATTGGGACTCATGGGTTAAAGTAATATTTTATGGAGTAACAGGAAAGAACGATAAATTCAAATTCCCTTTGTCTACGTAATTAAATACTCCAAGTGTTTTGATCATTTCAAACCGGGTCAATTAGTTTAGTTAAATAAAAACTCGAGTGTAGGGATGCTCCTATAAATCCCTTATATTTTGATGTTATAGTAGAGGATGGTAGAGTAAAAGGTATGAAAAAAATGGAAAAAAGAAAAAAAAAGAGTGTTGAAAAAAAAGAAAAAACATACGGCTACCATCCTACATCTATCTTTATGTTTATGTTTGTTTTGTTTCAAGTTATCTAGTGTTAGTGAGTCGAGTCTTGGCTTAGCAACGCCACGCTTTACATGCTTGTAACATAAGATTTTTGACTTGTAACCACTAAATATCCCCTATCCAAAAAAACCCCTTTACTTCCCTACCCTAAGCCTAACGTTACAACCCTTGTAACGACCTCTTAGATAGTTATGCCTAGGTGCTTACGCCAAAGCGGTGGAGGTTTGATCTATTCTCAAGCTTATGATAATCTATGTACTATGCCAGGTAATGAGTGCTTATCTTCCGTTTCCATTCATATTATATTTCATATAAACCCGAGAGATGAAAGAATCCAAACACCAATTGTGAGGTGCTAGTATATAATTTATGTGCTTGTTATGATTATTGTAGCGCTTGTACTTGTTGTAAACTATTCTAAACTAATGCTTCATGCCCCCTAACTTATAAATTGATTGGCCAAATGCACATTTGCTTGAGGACAAGCAAATTCCAAGTGTAGGGATATTTGATAAGGATTTAAAACATACGTTTTTAGTGGGTCATTTAAGCCCTGAATCGACACATTTTATATCCGTTACTACTTAAAATCGTTCCTTTTCACGTTTTAGGTCTTTTGAAAGAAAAATGTTGGAATGAAGCATATTTGGACGAAAAGGAGCGAAAACATGAAGAAAATGGAAAAGTCAAGATCAAAGGCACTCCAAGACACTGACGGCCCCAACCAAAGGACGGACGCCTTCCCTCTATAGAAGACTTGATCAAAAGTGCACACGATTGACTCAGCGGAATTTCGGTCCTAAAGCCCGACGTCCTCACGCCTAAAATATGGAATTCATCACTCACAACTTTTACACCGGACGCCCAAGATCCAAGATTCAGACAACGTCGCTACTTAAGACTGACGGCGTCACATATCTCAACCGAGCCGTCCCCAACGATGACTTGGCCCAAACGAAACCCTAATGACGGCGGACATGACGCGTCACTAGCAAAAGGCGACGCCGTCGCGATTGTAAATCTATATATAGAATTCGATTTTTCTCTATTTAAGAGGTAGAATTTTGGAGAGCAAACCGTAACTCAGTTGTAGTCTAACTTGGACAGTATTATAGGGTCCCATACCCTATTTAACATCTCAAGATAAGTTTGTTTATCCAATTTATAATTATGTCTACCCCATGTTCAATTGATTGTGTGTATGCTTGCTTGTTTAACATGTCTAGCTAAATTATTCTTGTGTTTGCTTAGATCTATGAAACCTAGTTGTTAATTCTTATTAGGTTGTCTCTTGTCTTAATTGGTAGACGTTAGAGTAAGGAAAACCGCTTCTTCTTTCATTGTTGCGAGCTTGAACGTCCTAAATATCAAAAAGCCTTTGAATGCACATTAGGCCATTCATTGTGTTTATTGCATGAATTGTAGCTTTAGGATAGTAGTGTATTCAGCAGAGATGCGATTGCACTTGTCGATCCCGGTTATTCTAAAGGAGACTTGCAATTCATAGAACTAGGGAGTTAGGCACCACCCTACGACTAACCGGAATACAACGCACCAATTAAGATAAACGAAGTGACAATTCAACCGACCAATAAAAGATAACTATGGAGTAATAGAATCTAAGTGAACACATCTTTAATCATCATACGAGCACACCTCAATTAGCATAATCTATTCGTAGTTAATTAGATAATTAGATAAGTAGTTAAAGTAGTAAAACCGGTAGAAGTACCACCCCCAATCATATACCCCGAGATATTTACCTTTGCTTTCTAAAAAATCATAAAAAAAGATTAAAAAGAATCTTCCTCAACCCCACATTCTCGTCATATATCTCCTTCTAGCATTCCTATTCCCCTAGAGAACGAAATCAATCCCCGAGGCTTACCCCATACTACACTACAACGATTAGGTTCACTGCCTAGAGGGTTGAAAAGCTTGCTCGTAAAAAAGGAGGTTTTCTCGACTTCGAACCCTGCTATCAATTTTCTTCTTTTCCGGTTTTATCATCTTTTGCGGTTGCTTGAAAATCACTTTCAACAATAATATACCAAAGATCAATATCTTTAGATTTCACATAAGTTTTAAATCTATTTTTCCAATAAATACAACTATTAGTTTCAAGTAGTGGAGGTCGTTGCATAGATTGCCCTTCTCTATAGTTTTCAAAATTCATTTTGATCGAAAAGTTTTTAAAATACAATTTACTTTAAAACTTTATGAAAACCTTGCTCTTGATGCCAATTGTGAAAAACTAGAAGGGGGGGTTGAATAGTTTTACCAATTATAATTTAAGTTTCAAAGATTTAGATTCAATCTTATGTGAATTTTTATGGATGAATAAATAGTACCAAGCAATAAATAAAGTAAGTAAAGAATGCAAGTAAAGTAAAGGATAGAAAGTAGCGACACACGTGATTTATAGTGGTTCGACTACATGGACACCTTTCTTGCCCTACTCCACTCCCCGAGTATCCCACTCGAGATTTCAAGCACTATGTCAACAAGCTCCTTCAAATTGGCGGAGAAGCCTCACAACGTCTCTTACACTTTTTCCGGTACAAAGCTAAATACCGAGTTCTTCCACGAGGTAGAACTACACCTTTACACAACTATCATACAACAACTATGTGAAATATGAAATACAAGATATGCTACTGAAATCTTGTGGATGAACAAATCAATCAAGGACCCTTTGCTTGGATGACTTGTATAGTAGCGTGATCTCGCCTTCGTGAAGGACCTAAAAGAGAATCACAACAAAAGAGAGAAGAATTACTAGAATGATCAAGTGATCAGAGGTTAGGAGAGTGATACAATATATGAGAGAGTTGTAAGAAGAAGGGTGAGAAACAATAAAGAAATGACTCACTATTTATAGGCAAAAATGCCTTCTGTTCTGATTCAGGCGGATCCCTCACCCAAGGGATCCGGCCAGTGCAATTCCAGGGATCCGACTGTCTAGGTCAGTTTAGTTCGGATTTTAGGTTGCAAACCGGGTTATGGGTTATGGGTTATGAACCATGAGTCATGGACTTTGGGCCATAGGTACCCAACAAGATACAATGTATCTAGACAATGGGTCATGGGTCTTGGGTCATGGGTTATGGATTTAGTTCCACGGGTATGGGTCATGGGTCATGGATATTACCCAACCTATTACATATTTTATTACAACATTTATGTAAATGATCAAATGTATATACTTTGCAAAACAACATGTATTCTTAGAGTTTTATTAATGATAACTTTATATTTGTTATCAACAAAACTTAATGATCTCGTTAAATATAAACAAACGTTTTTACGGTTTATTTGTATTAACAGAGACCTTTAGTCAGGTGGTTAAGCCGGCTACTATTCGAAGTGTTTTGAGTCTTGCGATATCGCAAGACTACCTATTCATCAGCTTGATGTGAAGAATACCTTATTTCATGGTCATTTATCTGAGATAATATATATGCATCAGCCGCCTAGGTTTGTTGATTCAAGTCACCCTGATTATGTGTGTCTCTCAAAGAATTGTAATATGGGCTTAAGCAAGCCGCTCGTGCATGGTTTTAGTACTTTGCTAGCTTTGTTACATGTATCATTTTAGCAAGTAAAACCGCACATCGTTTTTGTCTTTCATCGTAGCTCTTTATT
Source organism: Chrysanthemum makinoi (assembly GCA_910596185.1). Lineage (NCBI taxonomy): Eukaryota > Viridiplantae > Streptophyta > Magnoliopsida > Asterales > Asteraceae > Chrysanthemum > Chrysanthemum makinoi. The sequence goes on along the minus strand of OU343223.1, from coordinate 95,557,262 downwards.
ATATGTAGATGATATCACTCTCAAAACTTCTTCTGCACCACTTTTACAGTGTATTATTGCACTGCTTCATGATGAGTTTGCTATGACATATCTCGGCTCTCTTAACTATTTTTTTTGTTATTTATGCTTAGTGGACCTCTTCTGGCACGTTTTTATCACAATCCAAATTTGTTGAGAAAATTCTTGAGAGGGCACATATGCAGAAGTGCAACATATGCAAGACCCTTATAAATATTGAGTTCAAGCTTGGTCCTGATGGTGATCATGTTAGTGATCCTACTCTACATCGAAACTTCGTTGGTGCTTATTAGTATCTCACTTTTACATAATAGGACCTTTCATATGTTCTTCAACAGGTTTTCCTTTATAGGCATGATCCTTGTGATCTACATTTCGCTGCTTTGAAACACATTATGCGCTATGTAGTAGTACTATTGATCATGGTTTTCAGCTTCATGTATCTTCTACTGCTCAGCTTACTGCATATACTGATGCTAATTGGGCTGGTTGCACTATTACTCGTCGGTTTACTCAGGTTATTGTGTATTCTTTGGTGATAATTTATTGTCATAGTCTGTAAAGCTTTGTCTCGCTCTAGTGTTGAAGCAGAATATCGTGGTTTTGCTAATGTGGTTGCCGAAACTGCATGGATTTGCCTATTGCGTGAGTTGCATGCTCATTTACTACGCTTATTGTGATAACGTGAGTTCCGTGTATATGTTTTCGAATCCAATTCAACATCAGCGTACAAAACACATTGATATTGATATACGCTTTGTTCATAATTTTGTTGCCATGGGGAAAGTTCAGGTTCTTCATGTTCGTTTGCATTTTCAGATGCATATTTTCAATAAAAGTCTACATACTGCATTGTTTCTTGAGTTTCGCTCTAGTTTGAATGACCGGAGGTCTCCCGTTCCAACTAAAGGGAAATATTAGTGTGGCATTAGTTTTCAGTATTGGGCCTAAGCCAAGTTATATTCTAGTACAATTCGGGCATATGCATGTATATATACTTTACAATGGGGTTTAATAAAGATTATATGGACTCATAAAAAATAATAATTCTTACACAACATAGTAGTGTTTTAATTCTTACACATACATCATCTTTCATCAAAGGACATTTCTATATAGTTTTGACGAAACCCTTTTTTCAAAAATTTATGTCTGAAAAATCAAATGTGATTTGTGATTTGAACTTTAAAACTTGTATCACAAATCACATGTGATTTCGTATTGTGTACTATTCAATACCCATATAAAAAGCTAGAAAAAAAAATTGCTGAAAGTATATCGAAGTGCCCCTCTATTAAAAAACCAAAAATTCTCACCGTAATGATGTATTTTTTCGTCGTTTGACGTTTTACCGTTTGTAAAATATTTTATTTTCAAAAAATAGATGAAAAATGGATTTTTAAATGAAAAAAATGGGCATAATTTGTATATTTGATCTTTGGTTTTATTTATCTGTATTGAACTCACCCGAACATGGTATACTATTGAACACAAGCTATTTGACATTTTAAACTATAGGAAAATTTGCATTTTCATGACCCATGATGACACTTATTTTTAAGTTAACTCATATTTGTGTCATATTGTCAAATCTAAGATTTATTTTTTTAAATATCAAGAATACCTTTTTCAATAGTATTCCGTTATTTGTGTTCGCAATGCATCGTAGCATATTCGGTTTACACGATAATCCAGATAAAAATGATAAAACAAATGACAAATTAACTATTTTCCATCTTCTTCATTTTATGTATATCCGTGTTTTTCATCCATTTTTATCGTTTTAACAAGGGAAAAATGTCTAAAAAGGCATCGAACTTGTCACTTTTTTTTTTGTGGGCATCAAACTTTTTTTTTCTTTCCTAAAGTAGTCAAAAACTTCATTGATTTTCCTATTGTAGCCTCTAATCAGAAATTAATTACATAAATTTACATAAATCGTCCCTGTGGCTCTAAACAATAATACCATTCATCATTTAAATTTTCTTTGATGGATTTCACTTACATGTATGGTTTTGATTCTCCCGACTACCTTCTTTTATTTCTCCGCACACTTATCAACCGCTTGTGAACGGTCAACCGTAACAGATGATAAAAGGGCGACAGCCCGGGAGAGAATGCAAGTTTTACCAAGGATTAAAATATCTTTGGATCGTTTATGTCCTGGTGAGGCTGGACGTCTGGTACAATGACTTGTGAATTGTTGAAAATAATATTAGCATAGGAAAAGGAACTGATTGACTAACACTAGGAATGTGAATAGTAATAGCTCACACGCCTACGTCATTAAAAACGCATACAATCGAAACCTAAAAACGTGAAAGATATAAACGTACGTTTAACCTAAATTAAACGTAAACGTATAAAAACAAATCGAATATAACTATAGTAGGGATTTGCATGTCTTAGCGACTTAAATGCAAATTAAATAAAATTAAAAAGATAAAATATATTAAATAAACGCTATCACTATTTTTAAAATTGATGAACGTTTAAAACTTAAAAACGTACGTTTAAATACAATTACGTAAACGTACAAAATAAAACGTGAGTTTAAAGAAATAAAAGGCCTACAAATATGAAAATGAAATTTATACAATCCTAATAATAAAAGAAAATTATTAGAAAAAGAAAATTATTTTTATAATTATTAAATTAATTATTATTAATTAAAAACTATTTATTAAGTATTTAAAATGCACTAAAATATAAGAAAATACAAAATTAACCTAGAAAAATGAAATTTTAATTTAGAAAAATCTAAAATAATAGAAAACTTATTTTAAAACTGAAAAGATATTTTTTATGCTTTTTATTTTTTTATTATTAATTATTTACTATTATTAATTACTAAAAACTATCATTGATTTATTAAAAATAATAAATGATCAAAGAAAAATCTGAAACTTTTTACAAAATTCTAAAATAAATAAAAGAAGCTAGGAAAAATATAAAAACTATATGTTGTTAACAAAAATAAGCTAATAAGCAAATAAGCTTCTAAGGAAAAGCTATCACTTAGCTTAAAAATGGATCTTTTTGGCTTTTCTGCTCCTGGAACTAAATATATACTGACATTATACATGTTTAATGAAGACAAAAAGCTACAAACTTAGAAATAAGCAAATTAAGAGCTTATGAGTCCAACAGTTAAGCTTTTGGCTTGACTGTTGGAACTCAAGCTATAAATAAGCTTGAAATAAGCTATTCAGTGGAAACAAAAAGGTAAAAGTATATATGTACAAGTATAATAGGTGCATATGAACAAAAATAAGCACTGAGAAGTGCTTATAAGCATGAGCTTATGGTTTAGTTAGTTTAGCCTTTTTGGGCTAAACTTGGATGGAATTGAGGCCTCTAAAGCCTGTAATAAGCTCCATACTAAAAAGAAAGGTATAAAATATATTTGTACAAGTATAATATACATATATGAACAAGCCTATGTACTGAGAATAACTTATAAGCCTCGAATAAGCAAATAAGCTATTCCCGAGTACACAGATCCAAACAGTCCAAACCAAGGCCCTAACTTTTGAATGGCCATTTAAGTTGACGGGTTAAGCTCAAAATGGCAAAATGAAAGTTGGAGTTGCAAGATGGCTTGGTAAGCTTTCCAAAAAGCCCAAGTTCACTCTGTGAGGTTCACAGATGAGCTTGTGAGAAGCTTATGAAAAAGGCACCAGTTCACTGCTCAGCTTAAGCTGAGTCAGTTGACACTGAGTAATGGACAAAAACAAAAGCTAGATGCAGCCCTACTAAATAAGCTACAAGATGAAAATTAAGTGCAGGATCATAAAGTTGGGTTGCTATGCTTCCTAAAAAGCCAGGCCACACCAGCTAAGGATCACTAATGAGCTTCTGAGAGGCTTGTGGAAATGGTGTAATACCACTGAATTGCTCAGGGGTATGTTGTGAGTGGGCAAACACAAGCTCTCAAATCTTATCTATAAACTTTAATAAGCTCAACTCATACTCAGACATTGAGATGAGTACCTTGGCTTTGTGAAAAGCCAAGGGTCACATACTCAAGCTCACTGAGGAGCTTATTAGAAGCTTTGGTAACAAGCCCCACTCAACTGTTTGCTTCAGTTGAGTGGGCAAAATGGTACAAAAAGATGGGTGGTAAAAAGGTGCTAAATAAGCTAAAAAGCAGAAAAATAAGCATGTGTAATAACAAACAGCTAGTAGGGTTTCAATAACAACAAATAACACACCCCCAAGCTCAAAGGTCCACAAGCTACAAGCTTGTGGTTTTGGGCTTGAAGCTGTGAGACAGGGCAATATTAGCCTAAAATAAGCACAAAATTAAGCACTAAAACATGCATAATAAAATTTGACAAAAATACATAAGCAATACAAGCAACTAAACTTCAAAACCCTACAAGCTTTTAGACAGAAACAGATTAATAAAGACACACAAAAATCACTTTTGTTCAAAACCCGAAAAAGAAAATTTGACTTTTACAAGAACATCCAACTTTGACTAATATGAAATTATAACTAATCCTACTGACTAAATATGGAATATTAAACATAAATGACATGGAATTATGAAAGATTAACAACTTGTAAACAGGTGTGCAAAGTTATTAGACATGACAGTCTCACAATACTCATAATAGAGGATCAAAGTGTCAATTTTGACCTTTATCATGCTATACCACTTAACTGAAACTATCAATGAGTTATTAAGACCATGTTGAGTCTACATAAAACAAGAACAACACCCTTCATAGCCTATAACTCAGATCAGTCATCACATCCAAACAACCCTTAAATGAACATAAATTGAACTTTTCAAAGCAAATTACTGTGTAAACCCAATCTTTACAATCCAGAGAATCCAAGGTGTCAAAATGGATCTTTTTCAGCATACTCAAGTAGTCACACAAGCTTATGCCTATGATTATCAAAAAATCAAGCTTATGACAGTGAAAATACAATATTCAAGCACAATCAATTCCAAAACATAAACAACCTATATTAAGCTATAATTACATTACATAACAACAAATAAACACATAAACATGAGAATTACCACAGAATAAAGATTAAAACTAAGAAATGCAAAATTGAGAAAAATTGCTTACATGGTGATATGAGCTGAGACTTTGGAACCAATTATCAAAACCAATACCTATAGCCTCCCCTGAGGCACTAATACCATGGCAATCCATTATGAACCATGCTCCAAGCTGAGATCACCAAGAACATTGATTTTTGATTTTCCATTGTATTTTTCTCTATTTTTTTTTATGATTTTTGGTTTTAAAGACTACAACTGATTAAAGGTTTCTAAAAGCTTAAACAAGCTTTGTCAGGAGCTTATGTGATCTAATAGAGTCCAATAACAACAATAATCCAACAAAAAAGTAAATGACATGAAAATTAAAGGTAACTTGAAAATTTGAAATGTAAAAGATGACTTGCATTAAAACTGTAAATGATATTTCATTACACTAATTTGAGTTCCATTACACTAATAAAACTTGTAAATGACAGTAAATAAAGAAAGCAATAAAGGTTACACTACATGATTAAACTAAGTCTAAATGACATTGGCTTAAGGCCAAGGTGTGACAATTGGCTAGCCCAAGAGTCGTTTTCCTCTCTCTTTCTTCTTCTTTTATAGTCTTTTTACTCCTTGGAGACCACTCATAAGTTCCCACTTCATTTTATGACCATTGATGCAGCAGAAGTCATCCTAGCCTTTGAAAACATTTTTGGCGCCAAAAGTTGAATAGACAGCTTATGGCAGTTCTGCTTTAATTAATGCATCATGGAGTGTTGCAGAGGGTTAGGGGGAGAGTTTGGATAAGTTTAGTGGACTGGTAAGCTAAGTAGGGTGGTACTGGTGAAAACCGTGGGTAAAAATGGTAGTTTGGGGAAAAAGGGTGTGAAGGGCATTTATTGTGGGGGGTAGTAGTGGCAGAGGTGGTGGAGGGAGTGGATAGTAAAGTAGAGGGTGAGCTGGAAGGGGTAAGGTGGAGGTGCAAGTGGTGGTGTTACAGTGGTGGGGGTGTGTGAGGTGGAAGAAGAAGATAAGTGTGGCGGGTTTTGTAGCTGTTTGACTAGTTTTGACCAAAGGGTCCAAAAATAGGAAAAGACAGGGCCAAATGGGATAAGTGGCAGGGGTTCAAATCTGTTTTGACAAGGCTAGCTTTAGTTAATATGACAAGGACTAAAACTGCAATTACTCCAATCTTGAGGGACCAATCCTGCCATTTTTCCAAAGTTAACACAAGGACTGAAATTGACAAACTTTAATAGTACAAGGACTAGTTTTGACATTTTTGATTTTCCAAGGACTATTTTTGCCAAATTCCAAAGTTCAGGGACCTAAGTTGTAATTTTGTAAATTTGAATCTCAAGGACCACTTTTGACAACTTTTGAATCCCTAAGGACTTAAAATGATATTTTTCTTTATTTGGTTTTACCAGGGACTGTTTTTGACAACTTTTGAAACTTGGGGGACTAAAACTGCCAATTATGCAAACTTTATACGTTTTTCACCAGATTTTGATATTTTTGCATTTAAAACACATAAAACACTTATTTGTGATATTTTTATCATTTTGATGCATTTCTGAGTGTTTTCAGATGTTTTTGCAGTTTAATTGGTACAAAAATGATGAGTATTTAGACACTCATCAGTTTTACAATCACACCCCTCTTACTGCCTCTCTCTCTCTCTCTCTCTCTCTCTAGCACCACCACACCGACACCATAGCCACCTCCACCTCCACCGCCTTGCCACGCCACCACCATAAAAAAGATGCAAATTTGAGCTTAAAAGGAGCTTGTATGAGCTGTGAAAAAGCTTTGAAAATTAAAGGTGTTTGCTTATGACCTTAAAACCAAACACACCCCAATGTCTAACTTAACACTTATGAAAAGCTACCTAAAGCTTTAACTAAAGCTTTCAACCACCTAAAATTTAAATGAAAAGGCTAAAAAAAACTTAAAATTAAATAAACTAGAACAAGATAAGCTAAGAAGAAAATGAAAAAGCTTGTTTGGTGTTTTCTGAGGTGAAAACAGCCCAAAGGTACTATTTCAAGCTTAATTAAAGACAAGCTAATAAGGATGTAGAAAAGCTAGATTATGAAAATTTTGAAGAAGGTTAAAGCTTATAAATGAGCTTATGAAAAACTGCAACACAGCAGTACTAACTAAAAGTTAGTAATGCTCGTGTGTTTTTAGAATTCTGCAAAGGGATTTGCTTAATAAGCTATCAAAAGCTTCAACAAGCTCAACCAAGTCCAAACACACTTATAGGAACTTAGAACAATAGATAATAACCAAATAAAACCAAAAATTAAGCTAATGAGCACTTTTTTAAAAAATCCAAATTTGTGATGATTTTAAGTTAAGAAAAGGGATGACAAGGGCTTTTTAAGCTAATCAAAACAGGACCAATTAAGTTCCAAATCCAAAGATAAGTGAAAAAAGATGATGATTGACCTATGAAGTACCCATAAAACCAATTTTAAACATTTTGAAAACCAAATGATCATAGAAATCTCACCTATATCGGACAGTTTAAGACAGGACTTATACCAAAAATTATTGACTTTTTTGAAAAACTTGAAAGTTGACTTATTTGAGATTTGATTGCTTCTATTTGACTGAAAATGATTTATTAAGCTAGTTTAAGACCTAATTAAGCTGTATTAACAACTAATGCACCTATATGGATTATTATGCACCTTAACACCTAACTGTTATGCAGAATTATGGAATAAAAGGAATTTTTGACTTTTATATGAATAACTATGCAATTTTATGAATCTATTGTCCTAGATAAACCTAAATGAGAGTGACTCAACTAGTTTATACCTTTGAAACAGACTAAAACACAAAGATCACCACTGAACCAAACACCCCTTTTAAAACTCTTTTGAAACTTTTGAAAAGCAACTTAATGAAATAAGCTCTGAGACCTTAAAACAGATTACAAGCCACTTGGCTTTTCCATTACAAGCCACTTCCAAAAGTTATCCATAGTCACTTGTATAGGTAATTTTGGAACTTTTTTAGAATGTGACTGATTTTAATGGTTGAAGTAGGTTAGAGTCAGGTTATGAGAGCTTTATTTAAACATCTTATCGAAGAAAAACATAAAGTCTACTCTTGAAACGGATACCTTAAATTTTCTACTGGACTAGGTTGCTTCTTAAGAAGCTAGTAGTTGTAAGTTTCTCGCCATACAAACATATTGACAGAGAATTCTAATAAAGTAACTCATTACACACTTAACTTAGGTGTACAAAGTTAGACACATGTGTTTGTAATGGATGGTGGCGGCAGGCGGCGGATGGTGGTTGCCCGGATTAGTTTAAGTTTATAGCTACAAAGACGAAATGTGTAAATTATTAGTGCCACAGGGACCTTTTATGTAATGGACTCAAGGATGAATAGTGTAATTGTTTAGAGCCACAGGGACGATTTATGTAAATTTATGTAATTAATTTCTGATTAGAGGCTACAATAGGAAAATCAAAGAAGTTTTTGATTACTTTAGGGAAAAAAAAGTTTGATGCCCATAAAAGAAAAAAGTGGCAAGTTCGATGCATTTTTAGACATTTTTCCCTTTTAACAAACATTCACATGAACCAGCAACGTAACCGTCATATGAAGAAATTGATTATGATGGCTTAATTAATAAGTGTAATAAAAAATGTGAATATTAGTGTTGTAATTGTTAGTAAAATGAATGAAAAAATAAAGTTGAAACATAAAAGTTATGTTGAAAGTAAGTGGGCTTTTAAATAAATGGAAGAAGAACTTTTTTGATATTAGTGTTGTAATTGTTAGTAAAATGAATGTAAAAATAAAGGTGTAAAATAAAAATTATGTTGAAAGTAGTGTATAATAAATGGAAGAGTGAATATCGTGTTTAATAGTGGATGAGGATGGAGGAATGAAGGAAAGAGGAGGTTCTCAAAGGTTATGGGTTTATAATTGGTGTGGAAAGAAGAGTTTGCAATTGGTTCGCTTGGTTTCATAAAAGAGACAAAGGGTTAGTAAGAGGAAAAAATGAGTTATTTGGAGGAAATAGTTAGGATGGAAGGATGAAATTCATTGAAGAAGAGAGAAAAAATACAATCAAAAACAATATTTTAGAAAAAAGATATTATAGACAATGATTTAAGATCATTCGAAGACAAAACATTATTTACATATCAAGGGATCAACCTATTCTTTCATTTTCCCTCTATTTTTATTTGATTTAATGGATGAGATCAATATCAACAATTTAAAAAACTCGCTTTCAACATTTTTTTCAAATATAATATCTTTCAAACTGTTAATCCTTAAGCATATAAAAATATACCATTACGACATGCATTTAATTATCTTTCTATAGATAGACACTTTGATATACTTTTGACAAAAAAAAATCGTATTTTTTTCACTTTTTTTACATTTTTTTCGTAACTGAAATTTGCATTAAAAAAATCTTATGTGATTAAATACTAATTTGAATATCACATGTGATATTAGTGTTAAATCACATATGATATTACGCTAATATCTTTACACTAATATCACATGTGATATTACATATCACATGTGAATATAATATGTGATTTAACACTAATATCACATGTGATATTCAAATTAGTGTTTAATCACGTGTGATTTTTTTATGCAAACCTCAGATTCGAAAAAAAGGAAAAAAGACAAAAAACGTGAAAAAAACGATTTTTTTTCTTTTTTCGAAAGTATATCAACGTGCCCGTCTATAGAAAGACAATTAAATGCTTGTCGCGATGGTGTACTTATTTTAATTTAACGATTAACGGTTTAAGAGATATTTAAATTATCAAAAACAGATGAAATAATAAAATGTTTTTAATCTCAACCATTGATTTATTTTTAAATGAACGATGTGGATGAGTCCCTTGATATGTAAGAAAAATTTGGTATATAAAACAATTTTCCTCATAAACAATTTACGTTCAAAGATGAAAGTAATTTTATACGTTCACATTTTTACGTTCAAAGATGAAAGTAATTTTATACGTTCACATTTTTAAGTCATAATTTAAGCAATATACAACTAATGTAAATCATTTGAAATAAGTGGTATTTGAGTGTCACAAATGCAAATTTCTCAAACTATATTTGATGGAAATTATTTTTGGAAAGGATTTTTATGTGATATATGTAATATCTCTACTATTATTAAAAAATTATGTATTTCATTAAAAATTTTAAATCTTGAAACTTAAATTAATGTAGTTTGGTTAAATCACCTGTAAGTATTTCTTAAACCTGACAACTTTTTATAAATTTGGCAACTTAAATTATGTATTTCTAGATCAATTCTAGAGTCCAACTTGACAACTTTAAAAAAAACACGAACTATATTAATTTTAAAAAACACACACTTTGTATTTTAAAAAACACACACTTTGCATCTAAGGTCGAACCCTAATATCACGATTTCACAAGTATAACTATTTGCCGCTATACACTATCGCTTTACGCGAGTATTACCCTGGTTTATATTTAATGTAGTTATTAAAAACTAAAATAAAAACATGATACTCATTGTTATTATCAGTTGCGCGTATTTAAATCACAATGATAATCGAGCTAAAATACGATTAAGCTATAAAATTGATCTCAGATTGTTACATGAGCAACCAAACATTAGAAAACAAAGACCTACATGCCAAAGTCCAATCTTTTGAAATACGAGTTCGGGGCTTTGGGCCCTAGGAAATTGTTTCAGCACACACTTCCCACTCCCATGTCTTTTAGCTAATGCATATATTAAACAATTGAACAAAACCTGATCGAACTGATTACTTGTAGTTGTAGCTGTATGACTGTATCAGCCAATTCATGAGCTACTTGATATCAGCCAAAAAATAATTGAGATCAAGTTAACTAAATCAAGTTGAGTTCAAATATCAAATTACTCGGCTAGTTAGCTCGCAAGGCTTACCAAGCCTATATCATCTTATATCTCATATTTTCACTCTGATGTATATCTATTTGGTTTCGTTACGAGTCTAACTGAGTTTAGTAAAGTTTAAAAGTGTAGTGTACATCAAGTCGATCAATACTGACCTTGATTAATATTAGTGTCATTATTATTCTTAATCAAGTCAAGATTGAGTTTGACATAAACTCGTATCGTCACGATCACTAGTATTATATATAACTCCAAATGCGCAGTTTATGGGGCTTAAGATTATCACCAATGTGTTTGAAAATGAGTTTTTGCAAATTTTGGACACTATTTAATATATGTATATGTTATATATATTTATATTTCTTGATAGCTTTGCGTCTCCTTGACGAGCTTCGCCAACGAGCTAAAGCATGTCCAAAATGGAGTTGAAATGAATGAGATATCGTGTCTCAAAGTGAGGCACTTGAAACATGAAAAATTGGAAAAGAGGATGTATCCCACATCGCCCAAAACAAGAAGTGAATGCTTGTTTATAAGGAAGTCATAGCATTGGCTATCAAATTCCTTTAGGTTGGTTATGCTCCCACTCCTACGCGGTATGCGTGTGTATCTTTTGTCTGCAGATACAAATTTCCTTTTTCCATAATTTTCTGTAAATCTATTTAAGGAATAGATTTGAAACTTTTTGACAAAGTTTTACAGAACTGTTGTGTAATTAAAGATATGTAAATCTGTTTTAATTATAAAGATTTGATAAATAAAGCCTTATCCATCAATAAGGCTTTTATTTAGTCTTGGAGAATAAGACACTTTTCTGTATAAATAAAGCCTTAACCTCATTCAGAAAACACAAAAACGCAGCTCCAATATGAATTGTTCCAGACTCTCTTCGATCGAAACACTCACGTTTTCCGTGATCTTCGTGCAAGTGGTCTAGTCCGGCAAATACAGCTGTGTATACGAATACCTCGGGAAACAGACGGCGAACTGTTTTAAGGGAATCTTGTTCAACACGAGCCTCGTGCATTTGTCTTACTCGCTTTCGTTTATTACAATTCTATAGTGTCTGTCTCGCTTCTACTCCATTCTCGTCTGTTTTATTTTCTCATATTATTATTTGTATCTGATTTATTAATAAAATTGTACACTGTTTCCTACACAATGACACTTGTTTAAAAGTCGAAACCCACATACACTTTGTTTGAGGTCGCGTACAAGTGCAAACCTCAGTTAGTTTGACAGGCGAAGACTTTGCATGGAAATCGCTTCTTAAAATGAGCGAACACTCTTATGAGCACATACATGCTTAGTCTCAAATTGTATTTCATATATTGTCTCTTGAACTAATTGTATAAATCAATTAACATTACATGTTATGAACCTTTTGCAAGAGTATCCGTGTTTGTAAAAACGCTCGTAATTATCATAAGCAAAATGCGAGTCTAAGTTCAATTCCTACGTGGTGCTAATAGGACGGAACAGGACCCGTCCTGAGACACCATGAAGTTTTGAGGTGTAGTGCTAATTTTTTTTAAAACCTCGGTGTTTCCTAAATGCACATGATTCCAAAAAATTGTGTTCTTTGTTTTGTATATTTTTTCGTAATTACACCTAGTCAAATTGTGTCTTTAACAACCATGATGTTCCACATCAACCTTTTGAAAATTTGGAAAGCTTAACCTGGTTTATGTTGTTATAACTTGTAAGTATCACTGGAAACGCAACAACAACACGACTCGAACCAACAAGAACCTTTCACTCGATCCAAACAACACTTGCTTACACCCTTAACAACACCTAGAAAAACCTGCAACATAAGAACAAAAGGAACAAAACTGCAAGGAAGAATCTCCTGTCCTTTTAGCTTAATACGAACTCGTATATTTGCTGCGAGTCTACAATCGTACAAGCCCCAAATTTTGACGCAGCCAACACGTGTCTATTCGGCAGCAACCGAATCAACACAAAACACTTCGGCGATAGCAGAAAACAATATGATGGAAGATTAAGAACTGATACTTTTAGTATGAAGCTGTTGGTAATTTTTAGTTATATTAGTTAAGAAGTATAACCTCCTATTTATAATGAAAGTTAAAGACCCACTAAGATATCATTTGAGAAAAACTAGTGGACTCAAAACCATAACCATTGCATGATTCAAATCAATAGAAAATGTAGTCGTGCTTGAGTATTATCAGGAAGAAAAAGTCGTCAAGAGAACTCCACAAAGTCATATTTTAACGTCAAGCACAAACCAATTTCAACATATTGTATCTCATTAAACTATAGGTTATACCCCCACCATACTAATATTATTATTGTAAAGTAATCAAACTATACAACATCATCACAATATCCTACAACCCCCCCACCATTTTAGATAGTTTTCTACTATTCTAATAGGTCATGTCGCAAAGGTGTCACAAAGATTAAACCTTGCATTATACAAGTAGGCAAAGTAAAATTGATTCAGTGGTGTCCTGTGGTATAAGATTGAACCACTAACCTTAAGATATAATGGTGTCCGAAGATTAAACCAATACCTTTAGATTATACAGGCATACTTATACACATTTCCTATCGTAACCGTTGTTTTCTCACTGAGCGCTAATAAGGCCATGAGCTTAAATCCTGTTTCATGACCCTTTAAAAGAGAAACCAATACTCTTCATTCAAGGCGGCACCACCTCTAGATCATATAGGCAAAGCTTTTAACATCTTTGTTGCTAAGATGCCTCTAAGGCTTTGTTAAGAGGAATGACCTCATCCTTTCCTCGGCAACGCTGTACTAGCTATATTATACATGAGTCAATTATGCGATAGTACCTTCTATCAATTAGTGACTTCTTTATTACCCATTAAACTCGTGAAGTAGGAACACTACAAACAAGTCGGGTTTCCGTCACTAACCAATTCACATATGGTTTCATACTCATGTCTCTAGTCACTCTCATTAAGTCCTCGTCAGAGGCTCAATAAGATCAACAATCACATCTCACACATTTAATAAGTCTCTCGTCAGAGGCTTAATAAGTGCAAAAATTAAGTTTCTAGATCACTTAATAAACTTGTCAATAATGGTACCATTCTCTATAATTTATCCCGTATCATGACTTAACACAAAACAAAGATATTTCAACATCTTTTGAAATTTATACATACGTTTAAAGTAATATTTTAGAACAACTCTAAACTTTCCTTTAATCTCAAAACACAATGTTCTCTGTTGGAGTTACTAACAAAGACAATGGATATCCCATTAATTCCTACATGAGTTAATGGGGATTTATACAAGGTAACTTGATTTTCCAAAAAGAAATTTATACACCAATAAGGTTATTCATCGATTCCCTCAACTATATCAATTATCAATGTCATTCAGTTAGTTCAGTATCATGTTTGTTTTCTTCTTCAAAGTAAATGACTTCTCATGCAATAGATTGCAACGCAACTGATTTTGAAATCTAAATTTAATAAGAAACACTAGCTTTCATTAACATTTTAAAGGTTACCAGGAATGAAAACAAACTGACGACTACTGACTCGAATTAAAAACAACTACACTAGAAACTGAAACAAACATAAACTGAAAGACATTGACAACTGAATCGAAAGAGGTGCTAAGCACCTTGCTAGTGTTCTAATAATACTAGACAGAAATTCACCCCACGAGTTCATCTCCATCATCAAGATGAACATGAGCCACCATCTCGGCTATCTCGGTGTTCACCATATTCACTTCATTAGTCCCCGATTTTCTGTCTTTGCACTCGCGAGCAAAGTGGCCAGTTTCTCCACAAACATGACACTTGAAGGATCGCTTTGATAGAACGAATTTCTTGAAGTTGTTCTTTGTTACTCCCATCTTGGCTTTGTTTGATACGTTTCGAAAGACTCTCTTCATAGAGCTTTCACCTTGCACATGATTAACACTTGACACATTGTTACCCAAGTTTATCTCTAAATTTAGCCTCTTCCTATATAATGAAGATGCTTTAGAATATCATCTAACGTATAATCTTCTGTTTTCTGCAACATTCTCTTAGAGAAAATTTTCCAAGAAGATGGAAGTTTGGTTAAGATCGCACCCACTTGGAACGCATCACTAACGGGAACATCAAAAGACTTCAACTTGTTCACTAGCACTTGGAGCTCATGCACTTGCTCCATAATTGATTTCCCTTCAATCATAGCATATTCAAAGTATTTTGAAACCAAATACTTATTCGTACCTTGCTCATGAGTTTTATACTTAAAATCTAGCGCACTTCAAAGCTCTCGCAGGTTAGTAACCGATGCATACAAATCATAAAGAGTACCGGAAAGGCATTATTGATATGGCCACAACAAATAGTCTCGTCCTCTTTGCGAATCATTCGCAAATTCTCAAGTTCAGCCACACTTTTCTCGTCCTCTGGTTGAGCGGGTGGGGGGGCACCGTTACATGGAATGGGCGCCAATGTCGGGTCCAAAACATAGTAAACCTTTAACAAGATGAGCAAGAACTTCATCTTGTCACTCAACGAGTATAGGTACACCCGTCAAACCTATCGAGTTCAACCACTTCTTGGTTCATCATTCGGAGGTTTGTGATGGAAGCAGAAGCACCGTTGTCCATGCCGATATTAAGCTTAAAGATTCTTGTAACATCTTTTAAGTATCACTGGAAACGCAGCAGCAACACGACCCGAACCAATAAGAACCTTTCACTCGATTCAAACAACACTTGCTTACACCCTTAACAGACCTAGAGAAACTGCAATAAAAGAACAAAAGGAGCAAAACTGCACGGAAGAATCTCCTGTCCTTTATGCTTAATACGAACTCGTATATTTGCTGCGAGTCTACAATCGTACAAGCCCCAAGATTTGATGCAGCCAACACGTGTCTATTCGGCAACAACCGAATCAACACAAACACTTCGACGATAGCAGAAAACAATATGATGGAAGAGTATGAACTGATACTTTTAGATATGAAGTCGTTGGTAATTTTGGTTATATTAATCAAAGAGTCTAACCTCCTATTTATAATGAAAGTTAAAGACCCGCTAAGATATCAGTTGAGAAAAACTAGTGGACTCAAAACCATAACCGTTGCATGATTCAAATCAATAAAAAAGGTAGTCGTGCTTGAGTATTCTCGGAGAAAAAAGTCGTTAAAAGGACTCCACAAAGTCCTATTTTAACGTCAAGAACAAACCAATTTCAACATGTTGTATCTCATTAAACTATAAGTTATACCCCCGCCATACTAATATTATTATTGTAAAGTAATATGACTATACAACATCATCACAATATCCAACACTTCAAGTGTGTGCATATTATTATTGGGCCATTCATCAAACCATTAATCGTCAGTCATCTAATAACAGCTTGGCCCAATAATTAGCCCATTCAGTAATCATACCTTAAAACCCGACCCGACCCGGAAATACCATCTTATTCTTTCTTGAACAGAAAGACAACAATTCATCTTCAAAACCCCAAAATTCCTCACAGATCCTCAAACACACACAAAAAACACCAAAACACACACACAAACATGGGACAAGGAACACCAGGAGGCATGTCTCGCCAAGGCCAAAACCAAAACCAAAAACCCGACGAAAAGAAAGACAAAAAATTCGACCCCCCTCCTCCGCCCTCTCGCGTCGGGCGAAAGCAGCGAAAGCAACGCGGAGCCGAAACATCTTCACGCCTGCCCACAATAACCCCCCACACAAAATGCAAACTTAGGTTACTAAAATTAGAAAGGATAAAAGACTATTTGTTAATGGAGGAGGAATTCGTCGCGAACCAAGAGCGGTTGAAGCCGCAGGAGGAGAAGAGTGAGGAGGATAGGAGTAAAGTTGATGACTTGAGAGGGAGTCCAATGAGTGTGGGTAATTTGGAGGAGATGATTGATGAGAATCATGCCATTGTGTCCAGTTCCGTTGGGCCCGAGTATTATGTCGGGATTTTGAGCTTTGTTGATAAGGATCAGTTGGAGCCCGGGTGCGCCATTTTGATGCATAATAAGGTATAATTGTCGTATTTTGTGTTGTTTGTAGGATTTGATAAGTTAGCATTTTATAGAAATTGTATGCGTGACATTATTATCGGTAGGACTATTAGTTTTGGCCGTGTTTTGATCTTTACCCCCTGTTTTATTGAGGCGTGGATGAGTCTATAAGTTAATTATTAACGGCGTATGAGCTTTATCATCTTGAGCTTATAGCTTTATTTAAGTGCATTAGCTCAATTTGATAAAGTTTATAAGTAGTTATATTTGAGCTCATTAGTTTTCTCATGTCCAATAAGAATAAGCCTTACTAATAAGCTAAACCAACCACTCCCTTGCATAGCAAAAAAGGGGAATATGCAAAGCTCGTTAGAGTTGCCTTTTTGCTAAAGCCATAAAGTTAGCCAAACACCACCTCAGGGTTCGAATTGTTGGGTTTGTAAGCTGTGTAGTTAGGTTTCAATAGAAGTTACTGAAGTTGGATGTTTTATATAATACTTGTGTATTGGTTTTAAGATTGCGGAGTCTCTGTTTTACTTCGAATTAGGCGTTACTGTTATACATTATACTTTTAGTTGATATGAACTTAAGTTTGTAGTGTTTTGATATATGATTTTGTAGTGTGAAACTTTATAATGGAACTTTGTACTCGTTCCAAAGTTGCAAAGTCTTCAATTTGTAGAAGTTACTAGTAAATTAACTGCCTTCAATTCAAGTTTTTTTTTTTTTTTTTTTTTTTTTTTTTTTTTTTTTTTTTTTCAAGAATTCTAGATATATATATATATTTTAAGAATTTAGATAGAGCTTTTTATAGGCAGAACTTATATGGTTTTGTTTTGAAAGTCTATTCACGTTACGGTCCTAGTGACGCGACACAGTTATTAGTTTTTATACAGGATCTCTATTACTGGTTTAACTAAACAGTAATACTTGAAGGAATGTGATTTTTCTGTTGGTATGTTGATTCAATTTCTACCATCAAGTTTTATCTTTCATAGTTATAAGGTTTTTCTGATGTGCTCTACGAGACCATGATTGTGTTATTGCTTTTTAGTTGAGTGTGACAACTTGAACAATACCGTCTCTTTTCCTCACAGCATACTTCCCGTACTTGCAACTAGAATACTGAGCTTTAGGAACTTGTGATTTGTTCATTACAGTTTCTTGTTTTCTTGTGAATTCGATTATGTTCCCAGTAAGTAAAGATGGATTGTTAAGGTTTACACATCTCATCGAGCTTTCAACCCAATTGTAGTTTTAGCTATATAAATGTGCTAATATTCATATTCTCTAACATCCTCAGGTTCTTTCTGTTGTTGGGCTTCTTCAAGATGACGTCGACCCCATGGTGTCTGTGATGAAGGTCGAGAAGGCTCCTTTGGAATCTTATGCTGATATTGGTGGACTGGATGCCCAAATACAAGAAATCAAGGAGGCAGTAGAGCTCCCTTTGACTCACCCTGAATTATATGAAGACATAGGTATTAAGCCTCCAAAGGGAGTCATACTGTACGGGGAGCCTGGAACTGGCAAGACATTGCTAGCAAAGGTGTGCATTTTAAACGTTTCTTAGTGCTATATTAAAAATTTTAATTTGCTGAGAATTTCGTGACATGTTGTGGAGTAGCTTTATGTTGTGTGAGTAATGGTTCGCTTGCACTGATTCAACTACTATTATGAGGTGAACAAGTATTTGATAATAAGGTCTATCAAGGACATCTCTTAATGAATAATTGAATAGGTACGCGAAAAAATAGGAAAAATATATATACTCACCTCAGATTAACTTGACGTGTATAAACATATCTATTCAGTTTGATTAGGATGTCAGATGTTGATGTTATTGCTGATTCATTTTTGCTAATTTGTGAATGCCGTATTTTGTGAATATATGAATGATTTTTAATGAAGCTGTGCTTCTAGCAATAGCTCAAATAGCATTATGCATGATCTCATACATTCCTTCCTATTAGAACAAGCGGAGGTATCTTTAGTATTTGAACCTATTGTTTGTTATCCAGGCAGTGGCAAATTCTACATCAGCAACATTCTTACGTGTTGTTGGAAGTGAGTTGATTCAGAAGTATCTTGGTGATGGTCCTAAGTTGGTCAGAGAACTATTCAGAGTTGCTGATGATCTCTCACCATCTATTGTCTTCATTGATGAAATTGACGCTGTGGGTACAAAGAGGTATGATAATGGCTAGTTTTGTCTTGGAAGATTTCTTACGTGAAAGAGCCTAACTAGGATATTATATGCAGGTATGATGCCCACTCTGGTGGTGAACGTGAAATTCAGAGGACTATGTTGGAACTGCTGAATCAATTGGATGGTTTTGATTCAAGAGGTGATGTTAAAGTCATACTAGCAACTAATAAAATCGAAAGTCTTGATCCAGCATTGCTTCGACCTGGTCGTATAGATAGGAAGATAGAGTTCCCACTTCCTGACATCAAAACAAGGAGGCGTATATTCCAGGTACGGTGACATGATATTGATATATGATAAATCTGTTTTGGTCTAATTTTATAGAGTTGAATAACAGTTCTATGATTGAAGTAACTCATCTAACAATAAGTGGTTTGAGTTAATGTCATTAAATAGCTAATGAAAATGCCACTAAACTGTAGGGAAATTCAGCACATTTAAAATTTAGTGTTTACTGTTTATCTTTCAATATGATTGACATAATCTCGTTTTCCATTGTGAATTATCTGCGTCAGCATTGCTGCTGCCAGCCTGCCGGTGCCTTTGGCTGAGTATTAGGGATGTTCAAAATGACAATTCTTTGTTCATCTCTATTATAAATTTAATAGCGTATCTAAAAGAAAGTCTACCAAGATATTGATATATGTTTACTAGAATTCTCTGAACATTGAAATCTAGAAACAATAAAAATTATGAAAGTTCTATAACTCAATAACTTATATGTACATTAAAAAAAATCGTTCCCAAATCAAGACAAGTTATACTCATAAATGATCTGTTACCTTCTTACATGTATCCTAGTGTTTTGCTATTGGCTGGTACTATCCTTTAATTCAGAGATATCTATTCGATCAGTCTTACCTCAACCCCCCCATCCCCATCCCCACCCCACACACAAACACAAGCGCGCGCACCACATTTGATGTAATGTCTGGCCTACACAGACCACAGTATCACTTGCTTTGCCTCACTTGCTTTGCCCACCCTGGCACACAGCTTTGTATAGGGCAACCAGTACTCAACTAGACGACACGAGTCGTTTTCAGGGGGTGACCCATCCTGGTACCACTGTTACCCAAGCGCGCTAGATTATGGAGCTCCTATGGAAACAACATTGTTCTAACCT
The DNA here is from genome assembly GCA_910596185.1 of Chrysanthemum makinoi. NCBI lineage: Eukaryota > Viridiplantae > Streptophyta > Magnoliopsida > Asterales > Asteraceae > Chrysanthemum > Chrysanthemum makinoi. The sequence continues at coordinate 95,536,972 of OU343223.1, read as the reverse complement.
CGAAAGGGGTCGGGTTTTGTAATGCGGAACATTTGAAATCACATTTCTATTGCGTGTCAATGATGTGTGGATGGGCTCTCTATTATACATTTTTTTATTTTTTTTATTTTTTATTTTTTATATATATATATATTTTAAATATGGGCATGTCATGGGGGGAACCTGTCTTTAGTTTGGAGGTTCATATTGGAACAAGAATGGAGGGTGAAGACGAGGTTGGTAGAAAGGCTACTTTTTCTTGTGGGTGTATGGCCGTATGGG
>OU343223.1:95460331-95536611 GCA_910596185.1 Chrysanthemum makinoi | reverse complement strand
TGACCTTCTTCTTTGGATCGATAAAATCAAGTTGTTAGCTAAGAAGAAAGAGCTCTTTGAAATTAATTGTCTCATTTGATGTTAGAGTATTTCTTTGTGGGAGCTTGACCGTCTTGATGGGGGTGGGGGCAAAAATTTGAGAAAAATTATAGTATTCTATATAAAAGAATATTTATAGTCATATGAAAACAGATGACAAAATTAAAACTAGTAAACTATCATAACTGCTAAGACAAAAGTACCAATGTAGAACTACATTTTTAAACTAACTTAATACATTGGTTTACTTAAATTGTTATAAATGAAACAGATCTCTATTTGAAAAAATTCAGTAAATTTGTTGAAATATGAAGAGTAAGTGAAAAGATTACATCAACTTCTATTTTAGTTTATATAGTCCCACTTAGAATATGATAAGGATTTAAAACATAGGTTTGGGGCATGCTTATCGGGTTTGGGGGGAAGGTTACGGGGCATTAACAGTTTGGGGCTGGGGTGGGGACGGGTCTTAGCATATGATAAGGATTTAAAACATAGGTTTTTAGAGGGTCATTTAAGCCCTAAATCGTTACATTTTATATCCGTTACTGCTTTAAATTATTCCTTTTCACATATTAGGTCTTTTGGAAGCAAATGAAAATAAGATATTAGAGATACCTCGATACTTGGCGATCCCAAATATTCTAGAGACTTACAATTCATAAATTGAATTAGGCACGCCCTATGACTAGAATATAGAATACAACGCATCAATTAGGAAATGATGTGACAATTCAACCGAACAATAAAAGATAACTAGGGAGTAATAAAATCTAGGTAAACACACATCATAAGAACACTGCCTACAATCCATAGATTTTACTTTTATTTAGTTTAATTAGATTTAACTTAATTTGTTAAGTAGTTTAATTGAAAAATTACCAAACCCCCACTCTTCAAACCCCGAGATTTTACTTTCTTTCATAAACAATTATAAAGACTAAAAAGAATCACCTTCACCTTTATCTTTTCGTCATACATCTCCACTAGCATCTCTATTCTCCTAGAGAATGATCAAACCCACAGGCTTACCCATACTACACACCAGCGATTAGGTGCTTCCGTGGGTTGTGAAACTTGATCTTTGGAAAGGAAGTCTTTCGACCTCGAACCACGCATCAAGTTTTTGGCTAGCTGTAGGGAATAGAATAGCTAGTTATGTTTCTATCTTTAGGCAGTTCCTATCAAGTGAGCATTTTTTTTGCTTTCTTGTAGTCTATCAACCTTTTTTATGCTTTTGTTAAGTAGATCCCATCAACTTCCATGATTCCCATCTTTTGCCGTAAGAACTTTACACTACCTCGATTCCGCCATGGAGAATCTTGAATCTCTTGAATCTCTCACCCGTTCATCACTTTGGTAATCACCTAGAGCATAATGAAATAAATTAGCATCATAATAGTCCTTTTATGATTCGTTCGATGAGAATTTGATGATAAGGAGGCACTACATGGCGGATGTCATTGATGAAGTGATAGTATAGCGCGTTAGGGGTCAAAGGAACTTCCTTTCTTGAGCAAGTTTTTCAACACCCTAGGCGGTGAACCTAATCGTTGTAGTGTAGTATGGGTAAGCCTGGTATTGATATCATTCTCTAGGGGAATAGGAATGCTAGTGAGAGGTGTACTACGCTAATGTTTGAGGTTGAGGAAGATTTTTTTTTTAATATTTTTATAATTTTTTAGAAAGCTAAGGGTAAAATCTCGAGGTTTGGATTTGGGGGTTTGGTACTTCTACCGATTACTCTACTTATCTAATAATCTAAACTAAGGGCGATCTATGTCTATTTGATGAGTGCTAAAATTATGATGATTAAAATGTGTCTACCTAGATACTATAACTCCCTAGTTATCTTTTTTGGTGGTTGAATTGTCATGTCCTTATTCTTAACGCGTTGTGTTTTCTAAGGTCATAGGGTATGCTTTTATCCCTAACTCTTTGAGACTACCTTAAGGTTATTGCCTACAAAATCTCTAGGATTCATAAACTAACTCTAAGATTATCTTTGGATGTTTAGTCTACAATTACGCTAGGTGGTTATAAACTAAGGTTCACAAAGATCACTCAAGCATTAAAAACAGCGATGGCCTATTGCACTCTAAGCCAATTACAATTAAATAAGAGACAACCAATCAATAATTAATAACTAGGTTTCATAGATCTAAGAAAACACACAAGAAATTTAGCCGGACATGTTAAACATGCAAGCATACACACATACAATCAGAACATAATGAAATCAATGAAGTAAAAAACTTATCTTGATGTAAAATAAGGTATGAGAACCCTAAGATACTGTCCAAACCGGACCAAAATCATTTTAAGTTTTACTCCATAAGTCTACCTCTTAAAATTAAAATTCGATTTCTAAATATAATTTTATAAGCTGCGACGGCGTCACCTTATAGTTGGGGCCGAGTCCGGTCGCCGTCATTAGGGTTTAGTCTTAGCCAAGTCATCATTGGCAGTCGCGTTGTGGTTGTGATGCCATCGGTCCCGGCGTGGCGTCGATGCGAATGCGGATCTAAGCGATGCGAGAAGAAAAGTCTTCGTGATGCCCTTACTCTTCAAAGTTTGGCGTCGGTGTAAAATAGAAAAATCACTCTTGATTCAGTTACAAATTCAATTACATAAAGAGGGACGGCGTCATTACTCTATTTGGGAGCGTCGGTGTAATTCGGCAGTGTCTTGATCTTGACTTAGCCATTTTCTTCATATATTCTCTCCTTTTAGATCCAAAATGCATCATTTCGGCATTTTGCTTCCAGAAGACCTAAAAAGTGAAAAGGAATGAAATTTAGCGATAACGAATATAAAAGTGAAGATTAAGGGCTTAAATGACCCCTTAAAAGTGTACGTTTTAAATCCTTATCAAATATCCTACACTTGGTATTTGCTTGTCCTCAAGCAAATGTGCTGGCCATCAATTTATAAGTTAGGGGGCATAAAGCATTGGTTTAACATAATTCATAACAAGTAAAAGCACATAATAGTCATAACAAGCACGTAAATTATATACTAGCACCTCACAAGTGGTGTTTGGATTCTCTCATCTCTCAGGTGTATATGAAATATAGCAAATGGAAATGGAAGATAAACACTCATTACCTGGTCATAGTACATAGATTACCATAGGCTTGAGACTAGATCAAACCTCACAGCTTTGGTAAGCACCAGGAGTAACTATCTAAGAGGTCTTAAAAGGGTTGTAACGTTAAGCTTACGGTTAGAAACAAGGGTTTGGTTGGATAGGCGATTTAGTGGTGGCAAGTCAAGAATGTTGGGATATAGAAAGTCAAAGTCTTTGAAGAGTCAAAGTAATGAAGAGTCAAAGTACTGCTAAAGAAGAAAGTCAAAGAAATCTTGCTCGTTCATCAAATCTTGCATGGTTAAAGGGCGCTATGCAAAGTCGTTAAGAATTATTATGTAATTCTAGAATGTTCTAAGTTTAGTTTAGTATTACTTGTCGTACAAGGATTAGAGTTGTAAACCGACTAGGGTTATCCTTATGCCTATAAAAGGACCCCTAGATTGGCATTAGAGATATATGTTTTAGAGTTTAAAGAGTACGAATTCACGTGCAATATTAGAATTTACTAAGTTCGATATTAGAATTGTAAGGGATTGTTAGTGAATCTGTGTATTAAGAAGGTTCAGAGTTTTAATATAATTGTTAAAGTAAAAGTTAATTCTTCTTAGCTTTATTTAAGTAAATTCCACATACTTAATAGAGTTAACTCAGTGTTTCATTGTCAGTGACTTAGGATTTATCCGAGGTTGGTAAGCCCTTACAAGCTACATAAGTTAGTTTGGTTAGAGTACATCGATCCAACAAGTGGTATCAGAGCTTGTGTGGAAACTCTGATTAAGAAGAAATTCTTAAAACCGATTTAACTACAAACCCTAAAGATGTCATTGTTGCACAACCCCATCCATCACCTCACTCATAATTCCTGTTATCAAGAAGGGAGAGTACGATCTATGGAGCATGAAGATGGTACATTGCTATTACAGACCATGCATTGTGGAATGTAATTGTCAATGGTAATGAAGTTATTGAAGATCCTATAGAAGTTCTTGGACAACCTAAACCACCTAAAGCCGTCTTGCCGGCCCCTAAATGGAATCAAGAAAAGGCTCTCAACATCCTATTATGCGCTACACGATGGTCACCTACTCAAGTTTCATGATGCTAAGGATGCTAAACAACTATGGGCTACTATCAAGACAAGATTTGGAGGTAATGATGCTTCCAGAAGATGCAATTTGTTGAAACAACATTTGAAACATTCACGGTTGGAAAAAGAGAAAGTCTTGATCTTGCTTATGACAAATTTCAAAATCTCCTTAGTATGCTAGAGTTGTATGAAGCTAAGGTATCTGTTTAAGATGCCAATCTGAAGTTCTTAAGGAGTTTACCATCTGTATGGCATGTGATTGCAACTATGATTAGAGGACAAGCTGGTTGAGATGTTATGGACTTTGATGATCTCTACAACCATCTAAAGGTGTATGAGCATGAGATGAATGGCCAATAAAGTTCAAAATCTCCAGATATTGCTTTTGTGTCATCGAAAAGAAGCGATACTTCCACTAAAAGTCTTGCTTATCCTATAAAGTATTGTTGCTCAAAGTACTGTTGTCTACCCCACTCCTACATCACCACCAACAAACACCATCCATTCTGATGAAGTTGTATGCTCATTCTTTGCTCGACAAGCTACTCTACTGTTACTTATGAAGAGGATTTGTCACAAATTGAAGAAGATGCTCTTGAAGAAATTGATATAAGGTGGCAAGTTGCTAGGATCACAGCTAGGATCAAGAAGTTCATGAAGAAAACGAGGAAGCATAGACTTCAAGCCTAAGCAGGGTATAACGTTTGACAAGACCAAGATTGAATGCTTTAATTGTCAAAGAACTGGACACTTTGCAAGAGAGTGTAAATTTTCTAAATATCGGGGAAAATAGAATGGCCGAGAAACCCAAGCTTGAACTAAAGGAAATCCTATTCTTGAAACAAAAGCTTTGGTTGCTCAAGAAAATCTATCGAGAGGTTGGTAGTCTTGAATTTGATGATGAACCGGTAACCTCTTGTATGGTCGATGGAAGAGTTTGATTGGAGCACAACTTTTGATGAGGAACCTGGATTTGCTGCTTTGGAATCCAAAGATGGTCTAGGAAGCTTTGATTGGAGCATGGAATGTGAAGAGGAACACATACGCTTGCTATGGTAGCTACTTCACCAGTTTACCCTATCTCGAGGTATGCTCTAAGTGTCATAATTTTTATCAAAAAGTGCTTAATGATTATGTAACTGAAAGAGATAACTATAGTAGGGCTAGGTGCGGTAGTGGTTATCAAATTACTTTAGAGTCTATGGAAGCCAAAGTAATAACACATGAAAATAATGAAATGGCTTGGGAGAAAGTATGAACAACAGTTATCAGGTTAAAATTAAGTGAATGGAAGTTAGGATGTAAGATTTAGAAATTGAGAAGCTTACTAAGAAAGAGATGAATTGTTAGAACTTTGCTTGGGAAAATGCGGTCTTTCATGTTAGTTATGTTGAAAAACAAAGAAAGAGCATACATTAGAAGCTGGACTAGGTTTTGGTATGGACTTTAGCCTGAAGAAAACCCACCTAGTGATAAGGATGAACTTGATTTTGAGGATATAACAACTAGTGATGATGAACTCATTAACTATGTAGATACACCTAGTAATGAGGAATCAATTAGTCAAACTCTGAGTTTAAGAAAGACAAGGGATATCATGCGTTCCTCATCCCTTTGGTAGTTTTCAATTAGGACAGATGTTTCGGTTTGGAATAGACAACTTAGAGTTTAGGAAAAAGCTTCTTGGTCAATCTAGTTCTAAAACCCCAAAAGAAACAGTTGAGAAACCTAATGATGATAATGTTATAAGTCAAGCACTACGTTCAACTCAAAGTCTTGCTACATCTGTGCCTTCAAAGAACATTTTCAAAATACTTCTACTTACTTTTAGGATAATTTTGGTCAAAATAGTTTTCATCATTCACCAAAAGGTCAAGGTAGGTCATAGACATAGAGAAGAAATTTTTGGAGTATGGGTCAAAAATTGTGTTTTGTTTGTTATAGTCACGATCATTTGATTAAGCAGCGTGACCTCAGTACCTAAGCAAATTCCCAAAAACGAGCTGCCAACCAAAAACCAAGGGAGAATAGACGGTTGGAGTCATTCACATAGGGTTAACCATAGTAATTTCTCAAAAGACTATAGGTACCCTCATCGGGAAGACCTTTTCAAAACCTCCGGTACCTTCAAATAATTTCAAAGATGTGATAAGCCAAAGTTTCTCAAGCAGTACCTTCTCAAAGTCGCTAGATTTTCAAACAATCAAAACTTGCTAACACTTTTTTGGAAACCTAGGACATCCAATTACTATCAATCTAGAAGGCATTACACCTCAAAAAGAGTAGCTAGATCCAAGGACTCTACACCTGAAGTTAAAACCAAATGGGTTGAGAAAGAAAGTATTGATGGGGAACAAACGGTACTTTTCATAAATAAGGTTGAAAAAGAAATTTGTTGAAAAAGAAAATAAGATTTGGTGAAAAATAAAGTTTTTTGAAAAACCAACACAAGTTTTGAAACAAAAGATAATTCTTGATTACTGTCTACGTGAAGATATACTCAAAGAATTTGAGTATGTTACTCCTAAGGAACACAAGTCATAATGGCTTGGGTTCCTAAAACACTAACTCTTTTATCTTTGTGCTTGAGGCAACCCGGAGAAAAGGAGCTTAAAGATCATTTAATTGTGGATAGTGGTTGCTCTGGGAAGCATGACAGAGACAAAGAGATTACGGACTTTAGATCTTATTGTGGAGGAAGAGTTGCATTTAGGAATGATCCTAATGGAGGAAGAATTACTGGAAAAGGAACCATCAAAGTAGAGTATAGATTTTGAGAATGTTCGATATGTGAAGGAGCTCAAGTTCAATCTTTTGTCAGTCTCTCAGATCGTGACAAGCACCATGTTATTCACGACACGAAATGAATCTCATTCTTTCCTGAATTCAAGCTTGTGGATGATAACTTGGTGATCTTGAGAGTCCCAAGAACCAATGATGTATGCATGCGGATATGAAGAGTCTTCACTCTTTTGAAAGAGCTACATGTTTAGTAGCAAAGGCAACAATTGAAGAAGCACATCTGTGGCATAGAAGATTAGGCCATGTAAATTTCAAGAATATCAACAAGCTGGTTAAAGGCAATTTAGTTAGAGGTTTACCTTCCAAAACATACAAGGACGATCACTCATGTTTGGCATGCAAAAAGGGTAAACAACACAAAGCTTCATGCAAGAAGATTGAAGACAGAACTATTGGAGAACCTTTGGAGCTATTACACATGGATTTGTTTGGACCTGTTTCTGTTGCAAGTCTAAACAAGAAGAAGTATTGCTTAGTTGTAACAGATGATTGTAGTAGATTTAGTTGGGTCTTTTTCTTGGGTTTTAAAGATGAAACTTTTGATGTTATTCATGATCTTATAATAGCCCTGGAAAACCAATTGAGGCTCAAAGTAGAGGTATTAGATGTGACAATGGGATTGAATTCAAGAACAAGCTTATGGATGAATTTTGTGCCAAGAAAGGAATCAAGAGGAAGTTTAGCATTGCAAGAACACCACAGTGAATGGTGTTCAGAAAGAAAAACGAAACTTTGATTGAAGCGGCGAACAATGCTTGATTCACAATTACATATTCAATTTTGTTTGAAAATGTAAATCTTGCTTGCATGTATTGAATAGAGTATCGATCACTAAACCTCGAGATGAAGACACCTTATGAGTTGCTCATGGGAAACAAACCTAATATACGTTTTATGAAACCTTTTGGATGTCTTCCGACTATTCTTAATACTATTGATGCTTTGGGAAAATTTGATAGCAAGTCAGAAGAAGGATACTTATTGGGATATTGTACCAACGACAAAAGGATTTAGAGTGTACAACAAGGTCACCAAGAAGGTTCAAGATTGTCTTCATGTTGAATTTTTAGAAGATCAAGAAAATCAAAAGGTAAAGGTCCTGATTGGATGTTTGATCTTGATGTTTTGACTCCTTCTATGAATTATGTTCTGTTAGAGAAGAAAATCAAAATCACAAAGAAGAAGATTTACTGATACATTGTTCATGGAGTCAATATTAGACGATGTTGTTCACGATAAAGAACCTATACCTATTGAAACAAGAAAATACTTGATGAACCAAAATCACCTTTGTCTGCTGAAGATCAATCTATTCAAGATGAGCTTAATAGGATGCTTTTTCAAGATGTAATAGCACATTCTTATGATGATGATCAAAGAAGAGCTTATGAAGAAGCAAAGAAAAGAACAAACTGCGAGATTCTCTCACGATTTTTGAATGCATTACTTTAGATCAAAATACTGCTTTGCACTTATTGACGCTTTGGATGATTTGGACGATCCTAACATGCGGCTTAGAATCGCGATTATGAGTTTGAAGATGAAGGTATTTTCTCAGATTCCAATGAAGATGTTGATTTCACAAATTTGGGTGATAATCTTGAAGTTCCACAGACTCCTACATTAAGAATTCATAAAGATCATCCTACTTGTCAAATCATTGGACCTTACTCATGGAGTTCACAAGAACCAAAGCTAAAGGTTTTTCTACACCACACAATGCTTTACTTAGCTTTGTGTATAAACAAAACAGGCTGAATCATAAGGATCATCAAACATGCTTATTCACTTGCTTTATCTCTCAAGAAGAACCCAAGAATGTAGCTCAAGCATTAACTAAAGAGAGTTGGGTTGAAGCAATGCAAGAAGAACTTCTTCAATTCAAACTTCAAGAGGTTTGGGTACTATGTGATTTGCCAGATTGAAAGAAAGTCATTGGTACAAGATGGGTTTCGAGTAAAAGAGATGAAAGAGGAATGTCATCAAGAAAAAACACGGCTAAGTAGTACCATATAGACAAGAAGAAGGAGTAGATTATGATGAAGTGTTTGCTCTGTAGCAAATTGAAGCCATTAGAATATTTCTTGCTTTTGCATCATATATAGGTTTTCTTGTTTATCAAATGGATGTCAAGAGTGCCTTTCTTTATGGTACTATTACAGAGGAGGTCTATGTCAAACAACGTCCTGGTTTTGAAGATCACGCACATCAAACAAAGTCTACAAAGTTGTTAAGGCTCTTTATGGTCTTCATCAAGCACCTAGAGGTTGGTATGAAAGGCTCTCCACTTTTTTATTGCAACATGGTTACGGAGAGCAATTGATAAAACTTTGTTTATCAAGAGAGAAAAGGATATCATCTGGTTCAAGTTTATGTAGATGATATCATCTTTGGAGCTACCAAACAGTCAATGGTAAAGGAGTTTGAGCAGCTGATGCAACATGAATTTCAAATGAGTTCTATGGGTGAATTAACTTTCTTTTTGGGGCTTCAAGTTAAACAATCAAAGGAAGGTATTTTCATAAGACAAGATAAGTATGTCTCGACATTCTTAAGTTCAACTTTGATGCTATGAAGCCAGTCACTACACCTATCAAATCTATCAACTCATTGGGCAAGGATGAAGATGGTCAACTTGTTGAAGTCAAGCTTTACAGATCTATGATTGGGTTGTCTTATGTATTAGCATCTAGACGATATCATGTTTTTGTTTGTTTATGTGCAAGATATCAAGTCTCACCTAAGGTCTCTCATATGAATGCAGTCAAGAGGATTTTTAGTTATTTGAAACAAAAACCTAAGTTAGGGTTGTGGTATCCAAAGGATTCACCTTTTCACTTGGAAGATTTTTCAGATAGTGATTATGCGGTGATAATTATGATAGAAGATCAACCACTGGGGATGCCAATTATCTTGGAAGAAGATTAGTCTCATGGCAATGTAAGAAGCAAACTATTGCAACAACCTCATCCACAGGCGATATGTTCTTTTGCAAGCTGTTGTGGACAAGTGTTATGGATACATAATCAACTTTTAGATTATGGGTTCAACTTCAAGAATACTCCTATCAACATTGATAATGAGAGTACAATTTGTATTGTGAAGAATCCAGTTTATCACTACAAAACCAAGCATATTCAGATTAGGCATCACTTTATCAGATATTGTTATGAGCATAGGCTTATTAATGTTGTCAAGGTTCACACAGATGATAATGTAGCTGATCTACTCATAAAGGGATTTGATGTTTCAAGATTCAATCACTTGGTGGTGAGTATTGGTATGATTAATTACTAAGCTACATTCAAGGGGAGGACTGGTAGTTAGTTAGACAGTCCTATGCTTTGCTTGAGGGGAGGCAATCCAATGCCTATTTGAAGTTTTTGCCATTATGAAGAAGATAATGGAAAAATCGCGCTTTGGTTATATGAAATATTTCACGAAAGTCTTGCTCGGAAAGTCTTGCACGTGGAAAGCCGCTTGTCTTATCAACGTCTTGTTCCAACGGTCAAAAGATGGGTTAAAATTCAAATACGGTAACTTTGTTATTATGGGCGTGATTTTCAAATCTTACCTATAAATAACTACCCTTCGATTTTCCCTCTCATCTTTATACTTATCAATCTTTTCCATATTTCTCTCTCTTTCACATTTACTATTCATCGAATCACTTTCTTTTGTAAACATTACTCAATGGCGAATCGAATCACAGTCACTAAACACAACATGGTGGCTAATTTAGATAAGACTGAAGCCAATGTTGCATTTAATGACATCATTGATTTCCTTGCTGGTTCTTTGATCAATTATGCCCTTTTGGTTGAACCTGATGTTATTGAGCCATGGATTCAACAGTTTTGGGCGACTGCTAGAACTCACATGGAAGGTGATGAGTCATATATACAGCTAAGGTTCTTTGAAAGATAGTGAAAGTTAGTGAAGCTTCAATTCGTGAAGATTTATTATTTGATGATGAAGAAGGAGCTATCCGTTTTGACAAACAACTTCTTTGGGATACTTTAAGAGATATTGGATATGAAGGGTCCTTACGAAAACAACATTCAAGAAACCCTTGTTTAGTCCACAATGGAAGTACTTGGTTCATGTTCTACTTCATTGTATCAGTTCAAAGAGTACTTCATGGGAGCAATTTGGATCCAATATAGCATCTGCTTTAGTGGGGTTGGCTACAAATCGTGTCTTCAACTTTTCAAGATTAATCCTGGATGGAATGCTATCTCACATTTCTAATGGATCACCCTGGTTAATGTATCCAAGATTTATTCAAGTTTTCTTGATAAACAACTTCATGATGTACCAAAGCCTTCGAGCTTATTACATGTTGTGGTACAACCTGCAAAGATATTCACCTTCATGGCTAGGAAGAGTGATAGGTTCTCTGGAAGGAACACTCCTTTGACTACTTCTATGATGGAGATTGTTCAAGCTGATAGAGATGAGGCAGTTGAAAGTGAAAGATCTTTGCATCAACTCAAGGTGCGCTTCTCAACATCTGCTTCTTCACAAGGTACTGGCACAAGAATCTTGCATCTCACCTACATCATCTCAACAAGATCTTGAACATCTTTAGTCGAGAACCGGAAATCCACCCACCATCATCGGAGGAGATGTAAGTGATATACCTCCGAGGTTGGTTACGGACAATTATGTTTTGACAAGGGAATTGGTCAGATTGAAGAAAGCTACTGAAGCTCAAGCTGCACAACTAGCAAAGCTAAAGACCAAGTTTCGAAGATTAAAGACTTTTGTATGGCCTTTGGTTCAACATCACAGGTTATGGATCAAGTCACAGCGGAGACAAGGGAAGAAGTTTAAGAAGCCTTCAAAGGGCAAAAAGGTTCAACAGCAATCTTCATTCAATTTGGGGAGAATCTGGAGCAAGATAATTTGAAAGAAGATGCTGAGTTTCATGCAAATAAGGAAGATGAACCTCAAAGTCTTGAAGCACAAGTAAATATTCAAAGTCTTGAGCACAGATGAACTGGGTGTTCAAAGTATCTGATGATCAAGGTGTTCTTGATCAATACTGCTGCTCTTCAAGAAACATACATACAAGAGCTAATCACACAAAGGATTCTAGATTTTGAAGAGGAAGCTGGTCCTTCAACAGTCATACCGAAGAGGAAGCGATACACCCAAAGTAGTGCACACTGCAAGTGAGGATGAGACTATAGCTGAGATATTGCACAACTTATCAAAACCAAGGGGTGTTAGTATTCTTTGAAGAACAACCTCAAGCATCTCAACGGTGTTAGATCCTAAAGACAAAGGCAAAGGCAAACTGGTAGAAACAAAGAAAAAGAAGGCGACTTTGGCGAGCTAAGAGCTATTGAAGTGGCTAAGAATGAAGAAGTTGCTAAGTTTCAAAGAATATGATCTTTGAGGTTTCTATAGTGAAAGAATCGAAGTTGTTGTACCAGAAGAAAGCTGTTCTACCAAGAAGACCAAGTATTGCTAAGGAAAGAAATGCCATGATGGCTTATTTGAAGGGTCAAGGGTATCTTGGATTACAGTAGAAGTATTTTGAGATGAAACAGTTGTATGACTTGGTAAGAGAAGCTTATCAAAAGCAAGTTGATAGTATTATTTCTTTTAAAGATGATGATAAGCTAAAGGAGGATGATAGAAAAGAAGCTTAAGAGGAAAATAACAAGCTGAAGAAGAACAATCATCAAAGAAGGTAGAATTGAGATCGATACGTTGATGAACTAAGAAATTACTTAAGAGTTGTCGACTTTGATCACCCTAAATCCAAAGATGCTGTAGTAAAGAAATCTAAAGTAACTACATTTGAAGTGGTAACATCAAAGGATGGAGATTATCTGATGTTTCATAGGGAGGATGAAAGTTTTAGAGTGTTCAATTTGCTATGGGATATATTGCACATAATAGATAGAGCAGATCTGTTTCAACTATATCAATTAGTGGAAGAATACTTTGAACATATTCCATCAATGGGTTGGCTTAGTATTGCTAGGAGATCGACAACTATCTGGAAACTGAGGAGACAAGTCTGATGAAATCGGCTAAATCAAGTATGGGAGATTACAAGTGGAGATTCTTTAAAGAATCGAGGGTACATGCTTTGGAATTGGAAGATGGAACTATGATCCATATGTTAGCTGAAAGAAGATATCCTTTGAATAATGATCTTATGAGAAGGATGTTGGATCATGGAATGGAAGTTGAAGAAGAAACTGAAAGACCCTAATGGTTATTGAATTGTATATCGATGGACAACTATGGTGATGATGAAGCATAAATCTTGGTATGATGTTTAATTGTATAAATTTTTGAAAAATAAGTACTTTACTCAAATCTTCTTTGGACAAACAGTACTTTAATCAAAGTCTTGCTTGACAAAACCAGTTAATGATTTTGAAAGAAAACTTTTGTTAAGTGAAAAATATTTTGAAACAAAGGTTAAAAGCAACAAATGGTTTTTGAGATGGTTATAACAAAAGGTTATCAATCCACCATGTTTAACAAAAGGATTGGCTAATCCATGAGCAAACGGCTCTGGTAAAGATATCTCAAATCCATTATATAGTTGACAACTTGCTAATAAGTTGTATGGTAATCAACTCACCATATCAGCAAATGTGAAGAGTTGGCTAGCCGATAAGAAAAATGGCTTGTGGTAAAGGCTGTGGAAAAACCACTTATATGGTAATTAGTTCACCATGGTTTCAAGAACTAACTAGTCCAAAAGGGTACGGCTTTTGGTAAAGACAAAACAAATCCGTTGATACTTGATGATTTGCTAAAAATCATATGGTTATCAATGTACCATGGTTTTACACACTTAAACATTTGGCTACTCCCGAGTTAATGGCTTTGGTAAAGAGACATCAAAATCCATTAAAATTTCAATTATTCACCTCTCACAGAGTTTACACACACAGGTGATTAGTGAAACTTAATGAACTATGTACAAATTGTCATATGTTCTGAAAAGATGGAGATTGTGATTGTTCTTTGTAAAGAAATATTTCTAAAGATTACTTTGATGATGATAATACAAGCACAGAGAATACAAAGACAAAACTTTGAAGATAAAGACACAATCTTTCCTTGAAGTCAAAGGCATTAAAGATGAATATACAAAGGAACTTGAAATCAAGCAAGTAGAATTCAAGTTAGGGGAGGATTGTTGGGATATAGAAAGTCAAAGTGCTGAAGAGTCAAAGTAATGAAGAGTCAAAATCTTGCTAAAGAAGAAAGTCAAAGTGCTTCGTTCATCAAAGTATCTTGCATGGTTAAGGACTATAAAGTCGTTAAGGATTATTATGTAATTCTAGAATGTTCTAAGTTTAGTTTAGTATTACTTGTCGTACAAGGATTAGAGTTGTAAACCGACTAGGGTTATCCTTATGCCTATAAAAGGACCCATAGATTGGCATTAGAGATATATGTTTTAGAGTTTAAAAGTGCAATTCACGTTATTAGAGTTTACTAAGTTCGATATTAGAGTTGTTAGGGATTGTTAGTGAATCTTGTATTTAGCGAGGTTCAGTTTTTTAATAATTGTTAAAGTAAAAGTTAATTTTTCTTAGCTTTATTCAAGTAAATTCCGCATACTTAATAGATTAACTTCGGTGTTTCATTGTTAGTGACTTAGGATTTATCTGAGGTTGCTAAGCCCTTACAAGCTACATAAGTTAGTTTGGTTAGAGTACATCGATCCAACAAAGAATATTTATGTTACAAGCATGAGAAAAATGGCGTTGCTAAGCCAAGACTCGACTCTCTAAACTCTAGATAACTTTGAAACAAACAAACGTAAATATAAAGATAGATGTAGGATGGTAGCCCGCATTTTTTTTTTTTTTTTTTGCATACACTTTTACTCTACCATCCTCTACGATAACATCAAAATATAAAGGATTTATAGGAGCATCCGTACACTTGAGTTTTTATTATTCTAACATTAATTTGACCCGAATTGAAAAGATCAAAACACTTGGAGTACATTATTACGTAAATAAAGGGAATTTGAATTTCACATTCTTTCCCGTCACTCCATAAAATTTAACTTTACCAATGAGTCCCAATCATCCCAAAACTGTGTACAAAAGATATGACTCGACTTAGCAACCATGCAAGTAACTAGATAATTGAACTAAAGGTTTAGTATGATAACAATAATGCACAAAAATTGAGTGCATACAAGGTAGGATAAGGCGATTTGGGTGTACATTTGGGGGTGGATTGTAAACAATGCTCTTCGTTGATATTCTGGAAAACGGAAACATCATGAGAACCTGATAGGCTCGAGGGTTAACTAGGGTATCGTGTACTAAAGATGAGTACACGCAAGGGTATGGGGAATTACTCAACCGATGTAAGTAATTATAATACGGGTATCAAACAAGGGTTATCCTAATGCCTCTTATCATTTAGTTATTCCTAACTACACAAGTGTAGTCTCACTAGTGATCTCGGAATGCATCACAAAACAAGTTCTAGAATCTATTATACTACGGTACACTCTCGAAGCATTAAAGGTGAATGCTTTAATTCCTATAGATCTAGGGAGCGTCACATTTTTGGGGTGGAATTTGAGTGGTAAAGGGTTTTTTTGCTAGTCATATAACTCCTATCCATGAGACGCTTTATTAAGACTAAAGACCCACCCATACATGTCATGAAAATTTTTAAATTTGGCGCTAAAATTGCCCTAACAAATATCTCTCATGGTTTATTACACAAATGAAATAGAAGAGGACAAATGATCAAGGATAAGCATAGTTTCAAAGTTCCCGTTTTATTCTCCCTGTCTACACTTAAACTGAACATTGTCCCCAATGTTTCCCGAAAGTATCAAAGTTATGATAACGGAAGGTAATTAAAAGAGAAAGAAACTATTACTATTAGCTCGGTAGGATCCGTGTAAGTAGGTTAAATTCTTTCCAAGAAGAATGCATGCGTGATGTGCTCCATCCAAACTTATGTTTCTTCTTCTTGATAAATAAAACCTGCACACTTTAAGAAAATAGACGAAACGCCATAAAATTGCGGTAAAACTATAAATGACTCTACTAAACTAGGATATAATGCTTGTCGATAGATTTGTAATCCACGACGCCGTCAAAATTATCTGACAGAAAATGGTCTGGCTGCGTTTTTCGGAAAAATTACACCTTTAAAATCTAGAAAAATTTACGCAAACATCCATTATGTCTCGATACAAGCATTTAACTCTAACAAACACACACATATATATCATTTTCTATAATCGTAGTTCTCATGTTCACGTGTTTTAAAAACTTGGGTAATCCTCCCTACACTTATCCTTTTTGTAAAATACCTTTATATGTAATTAAAACGAGGTTAAAGACAAAATAAAGCATTTTCACAAATTCAAACATGAGAACATACAATAATGAAAAGATATATAACACACAAACAAGCAAACAATTAAGCATGGGTTGCCTCCTACGAAGCGCTTTTCTTTATTTATGAGTCTTGTAGCTAGACTCGAAGTTATGCTCCTACTTTCCCTTTATCTTAGAGGCCCATTCGATTTCCTTAACTCTTCTTTCATCACGAATATATTCAGGGCCTAACTCTAGATAATCGGTGTAGTAAACCTTGTTCCTTCAAAAGCCGGAATGTTGTCTACATCTAAATCATCAATACCCTCAAACTTCTTATTTTTGTAGGGCATTATATATTTAACACATTCGGTCCCATTTGAGAACTTGGCTATTCCTTTCTCTTGATCATAAACCATCTTAGATTCCTCAATAAATGGTTGCATCAAAGTATCACATCTCCTAAAAATCCATCAATGATGCCCTTAACATTTTCCAAGATCATGAAGTCACACCTATATGTGAAGTTACCTACGAAGACATGCAATCCTTTAACCCTTCCAACATAGTTACTCACTTTCCTAGGTTAAAAGGGGTCCCTAATAGGTCCTAACTTTTCACACATGATCCAATTGTAATAAAGTCTAGACATTATGTTCATGGGTGCCTTATAGTCTATGTAAGTGTGATCCCTATATGTACCAATCATGCACGATATCTTAATGTTTTTAGGGTCACCTCTTTTTATGCATGGCTCGAAAGGTGGTCGCGGTAAGTTAACTACGTTATAGTGATAGGCGGTTTCCTTCCCGTTAGGGTATGAATCAAAATACTCCCTAAGTTCCTCCTCCTCCTTACTACCCTCCATAATTTCCAAAACCTTATAATCCCCTTCTTCTAATTCATCCTCCGAATCATCGCTTGAAGTTGAATCATTATCTAAAGTACTAGTGGATTCCTCAAGGGCTTTTTCAAGTGCACTTATCCTATTCAATTTCTTAAGTTCTCGATTTCACTAACAATCGAGCTTTCAGTTGGTTGGCAAAAGTTGGATCGAGTGGTGGGTATTTGCTTGATGGTAGGTTTTTGTTTGGTAGGTTATCACCTTCCATGATGAAAAGTGATGGGGCTACGAACAAATTCACGAAGAAGGGGACTACTGAGAAAGCTAAAAATGAGAAAAAATATTACTTGATAGGAATCAAGCAAGGGAACCTAAACGAGATAAAAATCTAACCAGCTATTCTATTCCCTGTGGCGGTCAAAAACTTGATCTTGTATTATACTTGGTCGGTCAAATGAACTTCCTTTTCGTCGAGCAAGTTTTCAACACCCTAGGCAGTGAACCTAATCATTGTAGTGTAGTATTGGGTAAGCCTCAAACATTATGGATTCTCTAGGGGAATAGGAATGCAAGTGAGAGATGTACTACGCTAAGGTTTGAGGTTGAGGAAGATTATTTTTATCTTTTTATAATTTTTTTTATAAAGCTAAGGGTAAAATCTCGGGGTTTGGATTTGGGGGTTTTGGTACTTCTACCGATTACTCTACTTATCTAATTATCTAAGCTAAGGGTAGTCTATGTCTATTTGATGTGTGCTCGTATGATGATTAAAAATGTGTCTACCTAGATACTATTACTCCCTAGTTATCTTTTTATTGGTGGTTGAATTGCCACGTCCTTATTCTTAACGTGTTGTGTTTTCAAAGGTCGTAGGGTATGCTTTTATCCCTAACTCTTTGAGACTACCTTAAGGTTATTGCCTACAAAATCTCTAGAATTCATAAACTAACCCTAAGATTATCTTTGGATGTTTAGTCTACAATTACGCTAGGTGGTTATAAACTAAGGTTCACAAAGATTACTCAAGCATTAAAAACAAAACGATGGCCTATTGCACTCCTAAGCCAATTACAATTAAGATAAGAGACAACCAATCAATAATTAATTACTAGGTTTCATAGATCTAAGCAAACACATAAGAAATTTAGTCGGACATGTTAAACATGCAAGCATACACACATACAATCGAAGACATAATGAAATCAATGAAGTAAATTACTTATCTTGATGTAAAATGGAGTATGAGAACCCTAAGATCTTGTCCAAACTGGACCAAAATCATTTAGGTTTTACTCCACAAGTCTACCTCTTAAAATTCTGAAAATTCGATTTCTATATATAATTTTAATATTGCATTGCGTCACCTTATAGTTGGGACGCGTCGGATCGCCGTTATTAGGGTTTCATCTTGGCCAAGTCATCATTGGGACGGCGTCACATTGTGGTTGTGTGCCGTTAGTCTTCTGATGGCGTCGTCTGAAGATCTTGATCTAGGCGTCGGAGAAGAAAGTATTGTGACGTCCTTACTCTTCAAAACCGGCGCGGTCGGTGTTAAATAACAAAATAAACTCTTGAGAGTCTCACAAATTCAATTACATAAAGAGGGATTTGCGTGCGGCTCTCGTTTTGAAGCGCCGTCAGTGTAATTCCGTAGCTTGAGTGTCTTGATCTTGATTTGCCATTTTCTTCATATATTCACTCCTTTTCGTCCAAAAATGCATCATTCCAGCATTTTTCTTCAAAGAGACTAAAAAGTGAAAAGGAACATTTAAGTAACTTGGATATAAAAGTGGGCGATTAAGGGCTTAAATGACCCCTTAAAAGTTAATGCGTTTAAATCCTTATCATGAAGTTAGGGTTGAGGAAGATCCCTCTCAAGGTTTTGACCCTAGGTGTAGAATTGAGAAAGATAGTCCCTTCAATATGCAATTCCCTTGTAAAAGCGAGTTTGAAAGTTTTGATGCTTACTTGAATTGATCTTACCTTTAATCTTAATCTCAATAAATTTATATAATAAAATTAAGGTTAAGGAGTAGCCTATCAAGGGAACAATGTTGTTAATGCGGTTACTCATCTACATGTGTTTGTTGGAAGTTTTGCTTATTTGGTTGAGTTCATGGTCTTAGAGGACTTAGGAGAGTTCATTGATGGAAACCTCACTCAAGTTATATTTGGAAAACCCTTTATGAGAATGACTAAGTTGAATGAAAAAATGGTTAATGGTTTGATTACATTCTCTAATGACGTTGAGGATTTTATCTATCAATTGCCATTACACCTAGGTTTAAAACAAAGATATCGAGGCATGTAATGGCTCCTATTTCATTACTTAGTGAAAGAGACAAGCAAAATGGACTTAGGCATTATCATGAGAAAAATAAGAGATATTATAAGAATGCCTAGAGTTGGAGATATTATAAAAATTCCTAGAGAAAATAAAGATATTGAAACACAAAGATATCGATTTGTTTTGGTAATGGTAATTTCACCGAAGATGGTAAAGGTCCATTTATTTGTGCAACTTGTTTAATGGGACCAACGTTAGAAGAAGATTCATTAATTTGTGTGATAAACCAAGGTGTTTATGTTTTCTCCCGTTGACGAACAAAAGAGTCCATAATATGAGCGGTTTTGAATAATCAAAAGGTTTAGCATATTCCTTTTTGCTCATTTTTAATCAACTCTCTTCTTCCTGTTCTTGCTCTTCCTCACAATTATATACAACAACACGCACAATTGAATCATCAGTAAGATGTGCGGCACTATACAACTTTGGATTTTCCTTGAGTGCTTTGTGTAAAAAACGTGGTTTATCATCAGCAAAATCAAAACCATATCCATTAGGATTTGGCTTTAAAGTAAAATTTTGTATTGTTGACTCTCCAGTTTTGTAGAAAATGTTTTGAAACTCTTTTGATTTACTTTACAAATCTACAATTTCATCAAGGTAAGAATCAATTCATTTCCTGGACACAAGTTTATGTTTTAAGAAACTAGTTTGACAAGTTGACAATTTTTTGAAGTTGAGAATTGAGATTTTCAACCTGTTGTTTATGCTCTAATTTTTCTTGTTCCATTTGAGAAATCAAGTTATTGTTGGAAGCGACTAATTCTCTTATTTGATGTTGTAACTCTTGTTCTTTGACATACGCCTTTTGAAAAGCAACTTCAAAACTTTGTTCTCTTTTAGTTTGTGTTTCAAAATTTGTAAGTTGGGTTTCCGATACTCAAGATCGTAGTTAATGATGCAACTTTTGCTTTTAAATTATTGTTGATTTCATTGCATTTTTCAACTTGGGATTGGGTGGTCACAAGCAAGGTCATGAGTTGGATCAGTCGGCGAAATTTCAATTTGTTCAACTTGAACATCAATATCATCAATCGGTCATCAAATGTGAAAGAGGGTTAATTTGATCATCGTCTTGAAGAGATATTGACGACTCATGTTGAACATCTTGCTCCTTGTCGATGTAGAGGCGGATGGAGATACAGATCATGTATGAGACATATGTTTTTATCAAGTACCTGAGACAAACCATCGATATCATAAACTGGGCCTATGTCAGTTATGCGGAGTTTCTGCATGTTTGCCATTAACATCACAGCTGCATTAGCTTCCAAGTCCTCCATGTCATCATCAGATTCAACATTTTCCATGAATTTGTGTTCTTTGTCAGTGTGAGTGCCACCACCTTCATCTTTGAGTGCTAGAAGGAATGCTTGCTTGTGATAGTCACTTCATCTTTGAGTGAATGATGTGAAATGCATAATCTAGGGCTTGTATTTATAGGCACGATCATAGTTACGGCGTAACATGAGTTGAGAGTTATGCCGTAACTTAATTATCTTCAAAATATAACTCTTGTTAAGTACTACGGCGTAACAATAGGGAAAGGTTGCACCAGTAGTTAGCACTCCGCATTATAGTAAGTGAGCTACGTATAACTTAATTATCTTCAAAACATAACTCGTTAAGTAGACTCGGTAATGCTTGTGAGGAATTATGACGTAGTTGATGGAGGAGTGAAATACTTCATGACCTAGATGATTACGGCGTAACCTTAGTTGGGAGTTACGCCGTAACTACGATTAGTAGGCAATCGAGATATATAACACTAGCTAAATGTGAGAGAGAATGAGTTACGCCGTAGCTTCTTCATAAGTATCATACTATCATAAGCCGTTAGGAAAATCTCAAAATCTCGTCTCTAAGCTCAATGCTCATAATTTACCTGTAAGTGAAATATAAAGGAGTACAAGCGTAAATCCATATAAATGACATGAAATATGAGCATAATTGGGGGAAATTGACACTAAAAAGTCAGGACTATTTGATGTTATCAAATATCCCCATTGAACTCTACTGCCCTCAAGTAGACCTTATTAGAAAATTTTCTAAAAAGATATCCCCCAATACCTAGAAGTTATGAGTTTAAAAATCCCTTATGCTAGAATAAATCAAAGCCGAACACCTCACAAAATGGGAACAAAAACTCATAATCTCTCATCTAGTCTAAGTGTCATATTTTGGGGTGATCACTCAAAACACAGTCATAGCATCTATTCTATCATAAGCTTGGTACATTACACAAATCTCCACCACTAGAGTTAAGGACTAAACAATCTTTGAAGGCAATATGAGGTTAAGGGTGAAATGTCATTACTAACGTGTCACGGCAAAGTGGACAAAATCAATGATACATGACCAAATCCATGGCCAAGACACCAAAGATTGCTCGCTTCATCACCTAGACACGCTTCATGACTAAAAGGTAGGATAAGACATGGGAAATAATTGGTGTAAAAATAAAAATAATCATACAAATAGCCTTAACATATAACCAAGTTGTCACCGCCCACCATTCATCCAAAGTTCAAGCTTTAAGGTGAAGAAATCGGATCATGCTATATCGGTAGATATGCCATTAACGGTTCTCCAATTTGTAATATAATCACCAACTCAATTCTTCGTGACGAGGCCTCCTCGATGCTTAATATCGATGAGATCCTATCATAGTGCTTATGACATTGCACTTAACAATAAACAATAAACTACTATATATATATATATATATATATATATATATATATATATATATATATATATATATATATATATATATATATATATTGAATCATCATTTTTTAATCATAACTAAACACATAACATCCCCACTTGAGATGAACATATAATGAGAATATGGGGGGTCTTCGATGATCTTCAAATATAAGTCTTTGGAAAGTGTGATTCCGAGCCTCTAGGAGTATCTTGAACTCGGGCAAACAATGATTTCCTGATCATAAATTAAGGCTACACAGTAGGCTAAGGTGGATGGGTGTAACGAAATAGACATATAGGGTATGAAATGAAAGGAAAGGCTCCGAAGGGTGTATCTAGGAGTATCTTGCACTAAAGGTGAGTGCAACAAAAGGGTTTAACATGGGGGTCGAAAAGTCGAGATGACTAATCGATAGACACATAGAAATAGGCTATTTGGGTGATAATCCTAAAAATATTGCCTTCTAAAACTGATTTTCCATATATATTAAGCGAACTCAACATACCTCGTTTATGGTCTCGAAATGATGCAAAGGTCAAGTTCTAAAGTTTACAAGCTACCGACACACTCATAATTTGGTGGATTTGGGTAAATAATAGGAAACGGATAAGGCTAATCTCACCATTAAATATCAAAGGTTTTAATGTGCTCGGCTAAGGTCTAATCTAGTTAAGCTAAGAAAAACCTGTCAAAATTTTAAAAATGGCATAATTTTTCAAAATAAACTAGAAAAATGCGGGCAAATAAGTTCCAGTAATAATTCTACTCCCGTCCTCCCACTTGAGATGTACAAAGTCCCTTTTGTACTAAAACGTTAAATATAGATTAAGAGAAAGTAGAATTAGAGCGAGAACTTCCATGAAATTCGCTCCTAAAAAGAAAGAAGACCCACGAAGGAAATCGTGCCTTCATTAAGCATCTTGAGCAAACTCGATCCCGAAATCACAACTAACCAACAAGCATAATTCTAAAAGAAAAAAACAAAAAATCTAACTAACTTTCGTAGGAATAATGGTTGCATTTAACATATGCAACAAGCCTTTTAAACCACTTGGTGTCCCAAGTGGACGAGTGTAGGCTCGTGAGGGCTTACACTGCAGGATGAATTACGACGTAACCATAAGAAAGAGTCGCCATAATTTAGGTTGAACCTGGAAATTGTCTACAGAAGACTGATACAGTAGCAATGGATGTATATTACGTCGTAATGGTTAAAACCCGAGAGATTCACTGCGAGGAGAGCATTACGACATAACCTTAGGAAGAGTTACGTAACTTCTTAAGGATAGAACAGGTCCACATTTTAATCGCCGTGAATTAGTCTCCAATTCTGCAAAAATGTTAAAGAAAACCCAACAAATAAAAATAAAAAGAATCAAAAATGAAAGGGATAATTCGGGTTGTCTCGAAGAGCACTTTTCTTTATTATCAAGTTAGACTCAAAGCCATGGGGCTTTATGTCAACCACCACCGAAGTGGCGCTCAATAAATTTTCGCATTCTTCGGTTTCTCCTACGGTGGCAATCAATCATCCATTGATTTGCGATCTTTGGAGGTACCAAAATTATGCAAAAGCCATTCGTTGAATGATAAACACGACTTTCCGTAGTCGTCGTCTTCAACCATCATATCATGAGAATTATTTTTATAGAAGACATCATTCTCGGTTGACCCTTTATCAGCGATCTTATTATCCTGAAGACAATATTCGTTGTAATCAAGCTTTACCCTTTTGATCAGACCTGTATTGACATTGGAGTCCCCAAATCTAATTTTGTACCAATCTTGGAAAGTAGATTTCCAAAATTGATATCATGTCTTTCAAGCTCATGAGGGCATGTCCATTCAATATCTTCTACTTTTTTCATATAACCCCATTGCAATAGTCATGAAATGGGTTACATGGGGGCCATGCTTTCATAGATCCGTCGTGCTTGGCTAATATAGGAATGCAATAATGCTTGTTAAGATCCGAAGATTTATCGACATCTTCACATTTACAACTATCACCGTCTTTTTCATAATTGTTAGTCACGAGTTCATCGCATAAAGGTGGATCAAGTAATGGTATATTGACAATGCTAATTTTTTGAAAATTCTGATGAGGTTTCAATTGTTCATTCATGTCAAAAGTAACTCGTTACCCCTCAGTTCCTAAAGAAATTTGCTTTTCAAAAACTCTTATATGAGCATGACAAGTAGCTAAAAATGGAAATTTGCTTTGCTTTTCAAAAACTTTTATATGGAAAGCTTTTTTTTGTCCTTCATCTCTTAGGTAATTAATCCCACAAGGTCATTTGTGACGGTAGGGAATATTTGCTCTTCCTCGGCTCATCTTGTGCAAATACGGCTTTGCATGTACTTCATCTTTCCTAGTTCAAAATTATTAGTAAGGTGCCCAATCTGAGTCTCTAAGTTTTGATTGGCATCTTTCATAGGTTCATATCGTGTCTTATTTCACTTTGATCATCCATTCCTTGAACTGTCATTTTTTCTTGCGATTCTTGATGTGTTTTGAACCATCTCATCAAGACTGGGTTTAGGAGGTTTGTTGTCAATTCTTGTATAATATCCTAGGGGTCCTTCACGGTATTTAGCTCTATTACCATTATATCCATTAAATGGCCTACCATTCCCATATTATGCTTCATCAACTCTCTTCACTTCTTCTTTAAGCGGGCATTCTTTAGGGTATTTGCCATTGCAAGTATTGCAACTGACTTGTATAGAGCGCCTTTTCTTTTGGCTTTCATGTCCCTATCATTTCTCAAGTTTATTATTTGCAATGTCCATATTTCCACTTATGCTTCTGTTGCTCCCTCCGTTATACCACTTATGTGAGTGGTCGAACATCTTTTTAATTGCATCCAAAGCTCGTGTAGGAGTCATTCCATGGATTGGCCCTTGCGAATTGAGCATCTGCCTCGTGGAGATGTTTATACCCTTATAAAAGACATTTACCTTTTGCTGGCTATTAAGGTCATAAGTAGGGCATTTGTAAAGGAGATTGTTGTATCTTTCTCAAGCTTGTTACAACGTCTCATCACCTTCTTGCTTCAAGTTATGGATCTCCTCTGGTTGCTTTGCCGTCCAAGAGGGAGGAACAATACTTTTGAATGAAATACCTTTTGAGGAGAGCCCATGTATGCTTGTCCCGACGGGCAATCTGTCAATCCATCTTTTAGCATCCCCAGTGAGTGTAATAGGGAACACACGTAACATGACAACATTGTTTGAGACTCTCAAAATTTAAATAGGTGACAATGTATTCCACATTATCACGTGCTCGTAAGCATCATCGGTAATGCTTCGGAAAAGGGTTATGCAAGCTCCCTCATGAATTGTGGCTTGATTTGGCCGAGTGTCATCGGCAATAGCTTGCCTAACAAGTCCGACCCTTGTTCATCCCTAGTCATAGCGAATACACCTCGAGTGAGGTTATCAATGTCCACAACTGCCATGGTACCTAAAACTTAAAGAATCGCGATGCGAAAACAAAAATTAAAAATAACGAAAACAAAAATAAAGGACTTAACAATTAATCCTAATATAGCTCCCGACAGGCGCAAAATTCGATGCTGGCAGATTTCACCAGGATTTAATATTTATATTTCTTGTCTACCTAAGGTCTACCTAATGCACTAACGAGCAGTGAACCCGTTCGTGCGTGGTATAGAAGGTGGTAAAGCCAAGGTCGTTCCCAAGAGCTATGTAGATGAGGATCCTATTAAGTCTAAGTGTCACTTGTTTTAAACTGGTTTGAGGTTGAAATGATTAATTAAAATAAGAAATGAATTAAAACAGGAAAAGTAAATCGAGGGTGTGATCAATGGAGAGAAAGTGTGCCAACCTAATTAATCATCCTATCATATAATGTCTATGTTTTAATTACTTCCAATTGATTCAAGTGAGGGTTAAAGTCGCTAATTCAGCATTTGGTTAATTCGTCCTAACCTATCATCAAAGGCTCCTACCCGACGTCAAAGGTCTACCCCTTGGGGAGTTGAGCGTCTAAAGTCACCTAAGCCAAGTCATTAAGTACCCTACATGCAAGATTCGAAATAATGAGTGCTCGGGCGCTAGCATCTTAGACACTCATCCCTGACTTCTTAAGTTCATCCGTACGACCGTTGATCATTTGCTCAGTTCACACAAGAGAGGAAGGGTCGTCAGTTGATCAATTCTTATGCTCCTAAACTCTACCTACCTACTAAGGGTCAGTTGGCCAATTCTCCTAAACAACTAGATACGACCGCATTTCAAAACTACTGAAGCTAGGGTAACTACCATCGAAGTATACATGCATAAACTAGAAACAATTATATGGAAGCATGAAAACACGAACAATACATTCAAGGAATCATAACTAGGCTAGCACCAAAGGGTGCTTAGCCGACCATATTAAAAGAAACAATAAATTCAATGTTTAACATAATGAAAGACATGAATTAAAGTAAAAGATATAAATGATCGCTAATGCTTATCGATATGGTGTGATTCCTCCCTTGGAGATGGCTCCGTATGCTCCGTATGATTTGCCTTTGGAACCCTCTTCACGTTCTCTGCCTTTGAGTTGTGAGTGAATGATGTGAAATGTAGAATTTAGGGCTTGTATTTATAGGCACGATCATAGTTACGACGTAACTTGAGTTGAGAGTTACGCCGTAACTTAATTATCTTCAAAATATAAT
Organism: Chrysanthemum makinoi; assembly: GCA_910596185.1. Taxonomy (NCBI): domain Eukaryota; kingdom Viridiplantae; phylum Streptophyta; class Magnoliopsida; order Asterales; family Asteraceae; genus Chrysanthemum; species Chrysanthemum makinoi. The sequence goes on along the minus strand of OU343223.1, from coordinate 95,509,659 downwards.
TCTCTTTAAGTAGACTACGGCGTAATAATAGGGAAAGCTTACGCCGTAGTTAGCAGCTCCTCTGTATAGTAGAAGTGAGTTACGCCGTAACTTAATTAACTTCAAAACATAACTCTCGTTAAGTAGACTACGACGTAATTCTTGTGAGGAATTACGGCGTAATTGATGGAGGCGCGAAATACTTCATGACCTAGATGATGACGGTGTAACCTTAGTTGGGAGTTACGCTGTAACTGCAGTTGAGTAGGCAATCCGAGATAAAACTCTAGCTACGGCGTCATGTGAGAGAATGAGTTACGCTGTAGCTTCTTCATAAGTAGCATACTGTTATAAACCGTTAGGAAAATCTCCAAAACTACGTCTCTAAGCTCCAATGCTCATAATTTACCTGGAAGTGAAATATAAAGAAATACAAGCGTAAATCCATATAAATGACATAAAATATGAGTATAATCGGGAGAAATTGATACTAAAAAGTCAAGACTAATTGATATTATCAAACATCTCCAGTAGTAGTCTGCTAATAACTTTTCTCTACATTACCAATGTTTCCATCCCAGTACTCAGTTTTATTAAGTAAAGAAAAATTATTTGATGTGCTAATTGTGCTCTTCCTTGATCAATAGATGTTCATGCCTTGTTGGCTTCATTACTAGGCTGCTTGTTTTTCTCATTAGTATATTTCTTTCCACGTTGTATTGAGACCGACCTATACACAAAGCTACTCTTTGGCTTAAATACATAATTTCTCTTATTTTGTTTCTTGCTAGCGTTAAGACCTTTAACCACTTGAAATCCATCGTTATGATTTATCTCAATACTGTTCGGATTCACTTTCACATTGTAGGGCATTTTTCATTTGAATATCCAAATATCTTGCATTTAGCACACCTTGACGTGTAGTACTCGTACTCGAATGTGATAGTCTCCCTAGTAAATCCATCATCCTCTAAGTTTGGAATTGCGATAACCATAGACTCTTTCTTCTCTTTATCTGATTTAATTTCCACCATTACGCGAGCGTAGCTACTCCTACACCATGAAACATTACACCTTGAGCTTGGGTACAAGTCCATCATGATAGGAGTACCTATCTTGGTCGTTATAGCACTAAGTCCATCGGCTGTGAAAGCAGCCACTGGAATATCTTGTGTTTTCACCCAAACAGGAAAAGTGGTCACATTTTCTTTCATAAAACATGTAGCTTGGCTCCATTTGTTTAGTATGATTGGCACTTGATGAATCATCCAAGGCCCCTTTTGCAGAACGTCATCCACACCTTTTTAAGTAGCAAACTTGAAAAAATAAAAACCTTTGGTATTTATCATGATTTTCTATATCTCCGTACTTTCCCTAGGCATTAAACACGTAATTCTCGACCACCATAAAGGCAACACACTTTTCAATAAAGTATCCATATACCACGTTACTCATTCTACTGTTAACTTCCATAACTGATGCCTTAGTGAAACGCTTACACAGCGCGTTCGGGGTCAAAGGAACTTTCTTTTCGTCGAGAAAGTTTTTCAACACCCTAGGCAGTGAACCTAATCGTTGTAGTGTAGTATTAGGGTAAGCCACGGGTATTGATATCGTTCTCTAGGGGAATAGGAATGCTAGTAAGAAGTTACTACGCTAAGGTTGGGGTTGAGGAAGATTATTTTTTTATCTTTTTTATATTTTTTTGGAAATGGAAAGGTACGATTCTCGGGGTTTGGATTAGGGGGTTTTGGTACTTCGACCGATTACTCTACTTATCTAATTATCTAATTAACTAAGCTAGGGGTAGTCTATGTCTATTGTTGTGTGCTCGTATGATGATTAAAAATGTGTTTACTTAGATTTTATTACTCCCTAGTTATCTCCTATTGATGGTTGAATTGTCACGTCCTTATTCTTTAAGCGTTGTGTTTCTAAGGTCGTAGGGTATGCGTTTATCCCTAACTCTTTGAAGCTACCAAAGGTTAGTGACTACGAAATCTCTATGATTCATAAACTTAACACTAAGGTATTCTTTGGATATTTAGCCTACAATTCCACTAGTAACTATATGCTAAGGTTCAACAAAGATTAATCAAGCATTAATAGCACAACGAATGACCTATCGCAATACTAGGTCAATCACAATTAAGATAAGAGACAACCAATCAATATTCAATAACTAGGTTTCATATTACCTAAGCAAACACACAAGTAAATTAGCCGGACATGGAGAACAAGCAAGCATACACACAATCAATTGAAGACATAATTGAATCAATGAAGTAAAACACTTATCTTGATGTAAAATAGGGTATGGAACCCTAAAATACTGTACAAGACAACCTTGGTTCGGTTTAGATTTTTACTCCACAAAACTACCTCCCTAAAACCGAACAATTCGGATTCTATATATAGTGTTACAAACTGCGACGGCGTCACTCTTTAATTGTGGCCCTCGTCGCCATCATTAAGTTTTCGTCTTGGCACGTTATCATTGTGGCGGCGTCACCTTATGCCTGTGACGCCGTCTCCTTCATCTCGCGCCGGATCAAATCTAGGTCGTCTGAGTTGCGACGCCCTACTCTTTTAAAACTTGATGCCGTCACTTGTAAATAAGCAATTTGGCTACTGAGTCGTCACAAAAAGGTGTTCCGGCGGCGTCGCAGTTAAACGCTGACGCCGTCCCCTTCAGTTCCAGCAGCTTGAGAGTCTCGATTCTTTACTTTGGCCATTTTCTTCGTATATTAACGCCTTTCCGTCCGAATAAGTGTCATTCCAGCAATTTGCCTTCACGAGACATAAAAAGTGAAAAGGAACGAAATTAAGTAGTAACGGATACAAAAGTGATCAATTAAGGGCTTAAATGACCCCTCAAAAAGGTACCTTTTAAATCCTTATCAAATATCCCTACACTTGGTATTTGCTTGTCCTCAAGCAAATGTGATTTTAGCCAATTAGTTTATAAGTTAGGGGTCATGAAGCATTAGTTTAGAACGATTCACAACACATATAAGCCCCGCAAAAGTCATAACAAGCACGGAAATTACATACTAGCACCTCACATGGGGTGTTTGGATACTCACATCTCTCGAGTGTATATAAAATATAACAAGTTGGAAATGGAAGATAAACACTCATTAACCGGTCCTAGTACATAGATTACCATAGGCTTGAGACTAGATCAAACCTCCATCGCTTTGGCGTAAACACCTAGGAAAGACTATCCAAGAGGTATTTTAAAGGGTTGTAATATAAGGCTTACGGTAGGGAAAAAAAGGGTTTGGTGGGATAGGCGATTTAGTGGTGGCAAGTCAAAAATCTTTATGTTACAAGCACGCGAAGAATGGCGTTGCTAAGCCAAGACTCGACACTCTAAACTCTAGATAACTTAAACAAACAAACATAAATTTAAAGATAGATGTAGAATGGTAGCCCGTATGTTTTTTTTTAACTCTCTATTTTTTTCTTTTTCTCTTTTTTTCTATTTTTTTTCTATTTTTTTTCTTCATACACATTTACTCTACCATCCTCTTTGATAACATGAAATTGATAGGGATTTATAGGCACATCCCTACACTTGAGTTTTTATTACTCTAACACTAATTTGACCCGAATTGAAAAGATCAAAATACTTGGAGTATATTATTACGCAAATAAAAGGAATTTGAATTTAACATTCCCTTCCCGTCATTTCATAAAATTTAACTTTTCCCATGAGTCCCAATCGTCCCAAAACTGTGTACAAAGGATATGACTCGACTTAGCAACTTAGGCAAGCAACTAGATAATTGAAATAAGGGTTTAGTGTGATAAAAATAATGCACTAAAAGTGAGTGCATACAAGGTAGACTAAGGCGATTTGGGTGTACATTTGGGGGTGGATTGTGAACAATGCTCTTCATTGATATTTCGGAAAACCGAAACATCATGAGAACCGCGAAAAGGATAGGCTCTGAGGGTTAACTAGGGGTATCGTGTACTAAAGATGAGTACAACGCAAGGGTGTGGGGAATTACTCAACCGATGTGGAAGAAGTAATTATATTACGGGTATCAAACAAGGGTTATCCTAATGCCTCTTATCATTTAGTTATTCCTAACTACACAAGTGTAGTCTTACTAGCGATCTCGGGATGCATCACAAAACAAGTTCTAGAATCTATTATACTACCGGTTCACACTCTAAGCATCAAAGATGAATGCTTTAATTCCTACAAATCTAAGGGCGATCCTCACACTTTGGGTGGAATTTAAGTGGTAAAGGGTTTTTGTGCTAGTCATATAATTTCCTATCCATGAGACGCTTTATTAAGACTAATGGCCCACTCCTATATGTCATGAAAATTTTTAAATTTGGTGCCAAAATTACCCTAACCGATATTTCTCATGGTTTATTACAAAAATGAAATTGGACAAAGCAAATAGTCAAGGATAAGCATAGTTTCAAAGCTCCCGTTTTATTTTCCCTCCCTACAATTAAACTGATTAGCTCGGTAGGATCCGTGTGAAGTGGTGGTTACATCTTTCTTCAAGAAGAATGTTTGCGTGAAAAGCTCCTTCTCATCTTATGTATCTTCTTCTTGATAAATTAAACCTGCACACTTGAAGAAAACAAACGAAACCTTTGCATAAAATCGGCGGTAACAATATATATATATATGACTCTACTAAATTAGGATATAATGCTTGTGGATGGATGTTTACAGATTTTCTGGAAAATTAAGACACGAAAATTCCAAAAATTTATAAGTAGCTCAGAAAACGAGAAAAAGTAGTAAGCTGTTTCTGCTCCTCTTGATGCCGTCAGGTTGCGATCGTTATCATGATAGAAACTGGTCTGCGATTTTCTGGAAACAATTCTGGAAAATTTTTATCTTTAAAATCTGGAAAAATTTCCTGCAAAACATCCATTATGACTCGATACAAGCATTTGACTCGAACAAACACACATGTATATCTTTTAAATAATTGTAATTCTCATGTTCACGTTTCTTATGAAAACGTGTGTAATCCTCCCTACACTTATCCCTTATGTAAAATACCTTTATATGTAATTAAGACGATGTTAAAGACAAAATAAAGCATTTTTACAAATTTAAACACGAGAATAAACAATCAATAAAAGATACCGCGACACACAAACAAGCAAAAAATTAAGCATGGGTTGCCTCCCACGAAGAACTTTTCTTTATTTATGAGTCTTGTAGCTAGACTCGAAGTCGTGCCCCTACGTGACTTCATTACTGTCACCTTCTACTGTTACTAGTCCTTCATCAAAAGGGCGTAGACGTTGTATGCTTACTGTGGATTCCTTCCCAACGTCGTCTATTATGATAACGGTTTTATCTTTTAGATTAGTTTCCTTCACCGTATAAGGTCCAAATCATCTTGGCTTGTTTCTACCTCTTAATGCTCTTATTCGTGATTTGTACAAGAGTACTTTCTCTCCCTTTAAAAATTCCTTAGGGTTCCTTTGTGTTTGTGGTATTGAGGTAGGATTATTTCCTAACTTTTTATCACACTTCCACAATGTTGAATGTAGTCCTTGAACCATGAAATCTCTGAGCCCTTTCTCCCAATCGTTCATTTTCTTCTTAACCAAATTGTTAGGGACTTGTGGATTCTCATCCGTAATCTTCTTCATGATCTTAAGAGGATACCTTGGAACAATAGGTATCCTAGCGTACCTTTTGCCGCTTTTAAGTATCATGATGCCCTCACCGCATTTGATGGTTGCTTTGGCAGTTGCCTGAAAAGGTGTTCCAAGAATAAGTGGCATGTTTCTATCTTCCTCAATGTCTATAATCATGAAGTCCACCGGATAGACAATATTAGCAACTTCTACTAAAACATCCACTACGACTCCTATGGGGTAGACATATGTGTGATTTGCTAAGGAAAGTCTAATATTGGTCTTGGCTGGCTTTTCCCTAGTCAACTTATTATTGACTGATAATGGCATTATGTTTACATCAGACCCTTGATCAGCTAAGGCATTTATATTATCAATGTCTCTTATGCTACATGGTATCACGAAGTTCCCCGTGGTTTCTCGCTTTTTAGTTACTGGTTTTTTTAGAATCAGCTCTTACATAGGTCCCACAGGCATTGTATCGTACTCTTTTTCAATTTATTTTTCCTTCAAGGGCTTTCCTAAGAACATCATTGTACCTAAAGTTGTTCACTTGGTTGACAATGGTTTTTTTGTTAATCTCGTGCTTAAGGTAGTACTCAATGGTCTCGGGCTCATCATTAGTTCAGCCTCCTCCCTCTGGCTTTTCTCAGTTTCCTTCTCCTCAACCTTTCCATCTTCATCAGGCATAATGGAAATGGCATTAACAAACGAAGTGGGAGGGTAATCATTGCTTCTTACTAGTACCTTTTCGGGGACTTTTGTCTTGGTATACTCTTTTACCAAGTTCATCATCTCTCATCATTTTGCACTGCATCTCCTCCCTTTGCCTATAAACCTCATCTTCAAATTTTGCTAATCTCTCGTATGGTGCCATGTACTCCTCATTTGTTCCTTAAAGCTCGGTGAGAGTGGTATTGGGAAGTAGAACGGAGCGCCGTTGAATTAAGATTTTTCTCACGACTTGGGGATTGGAGAAAGGTGTTGGTGGTTTTGAATTAACCGTTTCAGGGATTCGATTCGGGGTTCTCCTTTGCCTTTCAATCAGATAATCAATCCTTCTCTCAAGAGCACTCATTTGCTCTTCAGTGACGTTGGAAAATTCAAGAGGAATGGATATGGCATTAACCACTTTAACGGGGGTTTCAGGGGATACATTCCAATTTTCGTGGCTTCGATCGGCAAGCTCTTCTATAATATCCCAAGATTCCTCTGCGTTGAAGTCGCTAAGCCTTCCACCAGCGGCTTGATCAATGGATCGCCTTGTGATGAAATCGGTATGGTCATAGAAGATTTGGATTTGAAGCCAAAGATCAATGCCATGATGAGGGACTTTATGGAGTAAGTCCTTGAATCGAGTCCATGCCTCATAGAGAGACTCGCCTTGAAGTTGTTGGAACGTCAAGATGTCTCGTCTAAGTTTAGTAGTTCTCCCCGGTGGGAAAAATTGAGCAAGGAAACGAGAGGTGAGATCACCCTAACTTGAGATGGAGCGGTGGAAGTCGCTCAAGCCAATTACTAGCTTGGTCCCGTAGAGAGAATTGGAAGAGACGCAGACGCGTGGTCTCCCGCGTAGTAGCATCGAGGTCGATGGAATCGACAATTTTAAGGAAATCCTTAAGATGTCGAGGATCTTCGGAACGAAGTCCATGGAATGCACATCCGTTTTGCACCAACCGGATGGTGTCGAATCGCAGGGTCGTAGTTTGGGCTTAGTCGGGAAGCTCAATGGTGTTCCTATAGCCTAGGTGGCTTGGTCTTGAGTATTCACCAAGAGTACGGCCTCTTGGTGGGTCATTTGGTGGTGGGTTGATGAGTGGTGGTTGATTATCACCTTCCATGATGAAAAGTGATGGGGTTACTAACAAAGGTCACGAAGAAGGAGGATAGACTACAAGAAAGCTAAAAATGGGGAAAAAAGGCTTACTTGATAGGAATCAAGCAAGGAAACCTAAACGAGGTGGACTCCTAACTAGCTATTCTATTCCCCGGCAGCGGCGCCAAAAACTTGATACGCTTACACAGCGCGTTCGGGGTCAAAGGAACTTCCTTTTCGTCGAGCAAGTTTTTCAACACCCTAAGTATTAGGGTAAGCCACTGGTATTGATATCGTTCTCTAGGGGAATAGGAATGCTAGTAAGAAGTTACTACGCTAAGGTTGGGGTTGAGGAAGATTATTTTTTTATCTTTTTTATATTTTTTAGGAAATGGAAAGGTACGATTCTCGGGGTTTGGATTTGGGGGTTTTGGTATTTCGACCGATTACTCTACTTATCTAATTATCTAATTAACTAAGCTAGGGGTAGTCTATGTCTATTGTTGTGTGCTCGTATGATGATTAAAAATGTGTTTACTTAGATTTTATTACTCCCTAGTTATCTCCTATTGATGGTTGAATTGTCACGTCCTTATTCTTAAAGCGTTGTGTTTCTAAGGTCGTAGGGTATGCGTTTATCCCTAACTCTTTGAAGCTACCAAAGGTTAATGACTACGAAATCTCTAGGATTCATAAACTTAACACTAATGTATTCTTTGGATGTTTAGCCTACAATTACACTAGTAACTATATACTAAGGTTCAACAAAGATTAATCAAGCATTAATAGCACAACGAATGACCTATCGCAATACTAGGTCAATCACAATTAAGATAAGAGACAACCAATCAATATTCAATAACTAAGTTTCATATTACCTAAGCAAACATACAAGTAAATTAGCCGGACATGGAGAACATGCAAGCATACACACAATCAATTGAAGACATAATTGAATCAATGAAGTAAAATAGGGTATGGAACCCTAAAATACTATACAAGACAGCCTTGGTTCGGTTTAGGTTTTTACTCCACAAAACTACCTCCCTAAAGCTAAAAAATTCGGATTCTATATATAGTGTTAAAAACTGCGACGACGTCACTCTTTAATTGTGACGTCGTCGGGTCGCCGTCATTAAGTTTTCGTCTTGGCCACGTTATCATTGTGACGGCGTCACCTTATGCCTGTGACGCCGTCTCCTTCAGTCTCTGACGCCGTCTGGATCAAATCTAGGCCGTCTGAGATGCGACGCCCTACTCTTTTAAAACCTGATGCCGTCACTTGTAATTAAGCAATTTGGCTACTGAGTCGTCACAAAACATGTTCCGACGGCGTCGCAGTTAAACGCTGACGCCGTCCCCTTCAGTTCCATCAGCTTGAGTGTCTCGATTCTTGACTTTGGCCATTTTCTTCGTATATTCGCGCCTTTCCGTCCGAATAAGTGTTATTCCAGCAATTTGCCTTCAAGAGACCTAAAAAGTGAAAAGGAACGAAATTAAGTAGTAACGGATACAAAAGTGATCAATTAAGGGCTTAAATGACCCCTCAAAAAAGTACCTTTTAAATCCTTATCACTTAGGTATTTTAAGTTCAAATCCATCCATCTTCGATCCTTTTAACTCTAGTATACGAAAATGAACCTATGGTTGAACACGTTCTGTAAGAACCACATTTGCAAATAAGACCCTAGGGGTTTCATTCCTTGTGGATTCCTTAACGACATTAGGCATATGTTATTGTGATTTAATCGGTATTTATTTTTCACTATTAGTTTTATCGAGCATAGTATCAAATCCAGTCACAAGAGAATCTAAGTTCTCTAATGGTGTATCCGTATTAATCATATGCTCCAAAGACGCATCCACAATACCAAAATTATTTTGCAATATACCTACCATTTTCCCATCATGGCTAAGTGGTTCCTCATTTCATTATTCCTCAAACGGTTCACTATCCAAGCGCTTGCTAGTTCTTGTCTACTTATTGTTCTTTCCACCCCCTTGTTATCCATATTTTTCAAGCTCTTCCGCATAACACCAAAAAGCAAAAAAAAATTAAAATAAAATAAAGCCTTAGAACACCTATAGACTTCACGAACAAAACAAGAATGATGAAAAAGAAGAATAAAAACCCTAGTTAGGAATTAGGGTTTCAGCAATAATACCTCAAAATCAATCATTTTTCATCAATGCGACATTAAATGTACAGGAAAAGTCAAAACTATATAAAAAAAAAACCTGGAAAGTCGAATCCTAACAAAACCCTAGAATATCTTGGTCAATTAAGTACGTTCGATCCAACCAATAATTGATCACTAAGTGATAATCAAAGACTAAGATCAGGTTGATTAATCGATTAGAGATTCAAGAGTAGTAGGGAAATCAAGACATAGGATTCATGAAAGTCGCCAACATAGGGGGGGGATTTAAATTTTTTTCCAAATGTCATTCCCTTGAAATAGGCTTTGTGAATGGAGAGTCGGATTATGAACTTGTCACGAAGCTCTACCCATTCGTTAATACTACCGGGTGGGAGGCATTCAAACCACCCTCGGGCTCTCCCGTCTAGTGTTTGCTGAAACATATGGCACCAGACCGGCATAGGCCATTCTCCCGAGGGGTAGTAGCTCCTGCAAACCGACTGAGATGATCTTCCGGGTTAGTCGATCCGTCGTACAACTTGATGTGGGCCGGCATCTTATACTCCAGAGTGGAGAACTCAATTTTTCTCCGAGTGAGGGGTGATTTCATCCCTTCTTTGAAAGGTTTTATAAGATCAGCGTCCTTTACCTTCTTTCCCATTACGATGTTACTCCCATTGTCCGGATCATCGTATCGTCAAAGTCTAACGGTATCGATTCGACTACATTCCGTTTGTTGTGTTCTTTGATCATTGACTTAAGTGCGGATGCATACCCTTCTATTTTCTCTCGGGTAGCCGGAGGAGTTTCGTCACCTCCCTCAGAACCCCTTACTTCACCGGAACCTGTCATTCTATAGCCTTGGCAGATTGAATTTGGGTCTCACGAATGGCGCCAATTTATTGAAGTAATTATTTGTATTGATGTGAAATTTCAGAAAGATCCTTCAGACTTGGTTCAGCAAGGTCCTTCGGATACATGTATGGATGAAACAAATGCGTTAGCCTCATCTCGGGTGTGACCTGGGAACTAAGCTCCGGCGTAAGAGTAAGTTTATGAGTTTTACCAAAAGGTTAAAGTAATAAATGTGTGAGAGAATGCAATAAATGCTACCTGTGTACGAGTAAATGCGAGGTTATTTATACTCTTTAGAATATTGTGCACTTTACTGTGCTGACACTTAGGGTAAGGGGATGGTGAGCCGGGCTATCCCTAGACTAGGTGTCAGACAGCGTGGACGTGAGCATGGGGAACCAACATCCCGTGAAATCAGGGAAAGACGACGCACCTTTGTATTTTGGTATTGACTGTTGTGTTGAAAAGTCTCATGGATAAAAGGTTGTTTCGCCCTTAAACTGGGCCTTCTTGTTAATGGGCCTTTCGATTAATGTGTCGTCCGGCCATATATGTCGTCAGTAATTGTCCAATGCTATATTTCATAGAAGTTTTATATTTAACAGAAACCGATTAACAAACATCTGAGTTGATTTATGAGAAAGTAACGTGATGATATTTTAAATCTTATTACCCCCAACCTATAAGTATACATAATATATATGGTAGTTCAGTAATAATTATTTCTAATTATTTTACTAAATAATGAATATTGTTGAGCAATAGATCTTACATACGAATGCAGATTTTGGATACACAACCCCAATATTAAAGTTGCTTTGAATTTAAATGCATGCACCTTTGACCTTTCTATAACGTTATTATATTTGATTTGATTTTACAATATTATTGGGAACAAATTAATATAAATTCAAACAATATGTTAAAATAGTACGCTTTGATTACATAATATACCCCGTATGTGTAAGAAAATTCAACATCAAGTTATATGGTGTTTAACAGATTAGTATCGATTGCACTTATTGTATGAAATGATTTTAGCCGTGCTTGAATCACCTCAAATTAACATGAATTAAGCACACTTAAGCGGAATTACCAATTCTTGATTCGGGAATCCTTATCGTAGAAGCTATAAGGATCATTATCGGTATCATTAAAATTAATCATGTCAAAAATTTAACTACATGCATGTACGTACAAGAGTTACGGGTAGACCGCCATACGTAGAGATATATCATATGTATGGAATACATGCATGCAAGCACAAGACATGCATGTAGACTTGCAGAAACAGGAATTTGTTATTATTACACAAACTAAACATCCTAACAAGAAAAATTACATCAAACGTGGTTTAAATATCACAAACATCTTAACCTCAAATTTACTAGGAAAAATGTAGGTTGTTTTTACGTTCTCCTAATTAGGAACGAACACAACCATTATTATGTTACAAAAAAATATGATATTTTCAAACAACGCTGATCATGAAAACTCAAAAAACCAGATCTACATACATCGTTAAAATATTAAAATTTCATTTCTTGGTTTTCTTGTTATCATAATCAAGAAGATCTTCTAGCAACTTATCATCCAAATACTCGAATTCAATCACTTCTCTACCTTGCACATCACTAGAAGAAGACTCACCCGCAGATGATGTGGCAGCAATGTTGGCGGCATTATAATCGGCAGCTGAAAATGTAGGAGGATACTCATTTGGAAAGTTTAGAACCGCCATGTGGCCTCTCATTTCAAAGGCGGCTCTATCATAAGCTCTAGCAGCCTCTTCCGCTGTTGCAAATGTCCCTAGCCAAACTCTTGCACCATTGTTATTAGTGTCACGAATCTCAGCTGCATACTTTCCCCACGGACGCTTTCTAACTCCTCGATACTTCACCTCATCCGCCTCTCCTTCACTATCTTTTTGGCGATCCTTGGAACGGCCTCCACCTCGTTCCATCAATCAACTATTGGTTTTGTATATATATCTAGAGGATAATGTAGCTTTATGTGTTTAATTTAATAGTTGAAAGCTTGAAATTAAAGTTGAGTATATAAAGAAGCTTAAAGGTGGCAACTGGTCAAGAATCAAAAAGGTGACAAGGGCGGGGATACGAGAAGGTTTGGAAAGTTCTGAAATTTGATTTGACTTTTCAAATGTGAGTCAAAGCAAATTCTAATTGACTCCTTGGTGGCATTTTGTTTTTGTGGTCTATATAGAGTCATGCATACAATATTAGATTTTCATGATCACGTGTTTATATGTGTCGAAAGTGTGTTATAGCTTCAGCCTCCAAGCTCCTCACATTAAACAGATTCTTTTACAATACTTTGAGATCAATTATGTCATTTAGAATTGAAATTAATATACATTTCATATTTATTATAAATTTAATAAATTAATTTTAGTTATTCATTTTTAATCAAAACTAATAAAAAAGATTATTTTTTTTATCATTTTTAAAAAATAACATATCTTATAAACGGTAAATCTTTAAACTACAAAAAATACACCATCGCGACGAGAATTAAATTATATTTCTATAGATATGCACTTTTTTATATTTTAGATAAAAAAAAAATCAAAAATATCAACTAAAAAAATCACATATAATTTTCAAAAATCATATGTGATTTGTAAAAAGCAATTCATATATGATTTTTCAAATCATATATGACTTTACAAATCACATATGATTTGCAAAAATCATATGTGCTTTGTAAAAATCGAATCACATGTGATTTTCACAAATCATATATGATTTTTATAGGCCGAAATTTTGAAAAACAAAATCGTTAAAAATATATAGAAGTGCATATTTATAGAAATATAATTTTGTCGAGTTTGTTAGACTCCTAGAGATCGTTTTGAGCCTTAGGGTTTAACAATAACAATGATAACAATAAGATGCACAGCGGAATAAATCAAAACATCATTATTATTGACACAAGGTTTCTTTCACAATCACCATCAATTATTATTTGATCAGAATAATAACGTGATATCTAAACTATAACAAGGATCAAAGACACCTTCGATCTTGGGGGTTAACTAAATTACTTACCTAGACGTTTACAAGACTATACGCCTAGGACACACACACACCTTTAGTCGACTACATTATAAAAGACTTAAATATAAAAACCTACATCCCATGTCCTCTTTATATACTAGACGATTAGGGTTTACAAATCTCTACGAATGACTAAATAATAAATCTTCTTTTGCAAGCAAGTCCTTCTATCTTTTTGTAGATTTCCTTCTTGTCACTTTAAGCCCTTGATGTTTCATTCTTTATTGTTTTGTATCATCAAATCAATAAACCCAACAAATTTAATTTTCATCGTGATGGTATGATTGTTTTGCGAGTTATTTAATTTTTTTTTTTAAAGGTAAAAGTTTTTCTTTTCTTTTTTTCTTTTTTTTAGGAATAGTAAATGGCTTTGATTGTTTCATTGAATCTATAGCAAATTTGAGATTTATATTGAGCTTTTGTCATGTCATATATGATTTAAAGACAAAACCACTTATAAAATTCAGTTGTTTTATTGGCTTGATTAACGAGTCACTGTAAAATATCAGGTTTTGATAATAACAACCTTAAATTTGTGGTTATGAAATAATTTCATTGAACAATCACTATAAAAAATGGAAATTAACTAACACTTTGTGATTACGTGAAATAGTATATTTACATAACCAGTTTTACTATTATGATAAAACCTCTAAACCTAAAATAAAACCTCTTAATTAACCTTAGTCCTAGCGCTCCATTTGTGAGTTTTCTTTTTAGAAGAAAAGAAAAGGAAAAAAAAATGTATTTTTGAAATTTCCTTGGAATAGAAAGAAAAAGAAAAATAAAATAAATGACTGGAAACTTTTAGGGTGCGTTTTGTTGGAGAACAAATTTTCTTATTTTCTATCTCTAGTTTTTTAAAAATTTGGAAGGAGAATTAATCTTCACAAAACACTTGAAAATATAGAAAACGCGTTTAGTTGATGTTTCTATTTTCTGTTTTGAAGAAAGGGAGGGAGGGTTGAGGGTTACAAAGGAAAACAACTAAAATTTGTTTTGTAATTTTCTTTGTTAAGTTAGAAAATAGAGGATTTGTGTTTTGCAAAACATTTTGTTGGAAAACGTTGATTTGAACACAATCTCTGTTTTCCTTGTTTTCCACAAAACATTTTATGGAAAACAAGAGTGTTTTCCATCAACTAAACGCAACCTTAATAATTTTTTGCAAAATTTAAGAGTCTAAACATGGACGGATTTGTACAGACGCGAAATAATACCCAAACTAGCGAGTATATAATGACCAGTATAGGATCAGTATCTACTCATATTCGACTCTTATAATAAATTGAACATATTTAAAAGGACATAAATGTAATTATATATTTTTTATTTATTTTCTTCTCAACTTGATAATACATCATTCGATTTTTTTTCTTTTTATTTTATTTTTAGTCTAGAAAATGAAGTAAAAAAATAACTTTATTTTCTTTTTTCTTTTTTTTTTTTCTTTTTTCTCTTCTTTACCAATCGATTTTATCCTCACTTAGAAAACCTCTAAAACACAATATAAAAGTTATTATTACTAGTAAAACTCCTAGAAACAAATGTTATATCGACAATAATTTACTTTTTCATATTAATAGTTAATAATTTAAAAATGAGAGAATTTTTTAAATTAACATATATACACACGTATTATCAAAATAGACCTTCGAAAAAGGAGTTATAAAAATCAACACAGTTTTAACCCGACAAACAATTGAGAGGGAGAGCAAAGCATTGCTCTTTGTGTGTTTGGTCTTTTAGCGAGCTCACGAGCAATTGTGAGTAAAACCAAAACATTTGCTTTTTGTGTATTTTGTCTTTTAGCGAGACGGTGAGCAATTAAAAGGGAGAATAAAACATTTGCTTTTTGTGTATTTTGTCTTTTAACGAGGATATATGACTGCAATGAATTAGAGAATAAATGAGTTGCTTGCTCAAAGTATCGATTTAATAAACTTTTTTAACAATATTTATTTTTTTAATTAAGTGTGAGAAGCGTTTGTTCTTAATTTTTAAAAGCTTCCAAGCAAGTATTCTTTTAAGAAGGAGGAGAACATTTTTCATCAAATTTCTCTTTACTAATGTGAATTGTGAAGCGACGAAAAAAAGAATTTGATCATATATTATTTTTGGTCACATCTATGTGGACCCTTTATAAAGTGTGGGTCTAGGCGGCACCACTACACCAGGTATCCAATCTCTACACGTGTACAATGTTTACATTAGGAAATATATTGGCCAGATGCAATGCAACGGTTCCAAAATTGAATATGGGTCAGCATCCATAACAGTAACTAGTGGAGTCAAGTTATACGGAGGGGTGATTTGCACGTTTTTGAACATTTATATTTTCACATTATTTTCGGTTATATTTATCATATAAGATTATAAATGTCTAAAAATTCATTATTAAATCAATTTTATGTTAAATGTTCATTTATATTATGATAAAAATAATCATTATGCTGTTCAACAACACAAATGCATTTAGAATTGGGGATATGTCACCTTTTAAAATCCTAACTTCGTAGGTGCATGAGGAATGAAAGATACGATGAAGGTCTAGGCTTGCAAGCATGTGTTATTAAATCGTCGACAATGCATCGAAAGTAAGTTTTTCCTTTAGTCTTTATAACATGTCGCCTACCTGTGAACCTCATTGGAATTGCTTAATGAATTAAGGAATTATCACTACTATTTTCTCTTTTACTGCCATGTTTCCGTTAAGATTACTGGGTCATTCAAGCACTTGCTTTGGAGATTTGACATACTAGATAGTCTCTACTCTCTCAGATTCTTCAAAAGCTAATATAAATTATGATTTAAAAACTATTCATGACAATGACAATCTAAAATTTATGTATAACTCAATTAAGGAGTTTATCCATTTTTTAATACACTTTCGGTGATTTTCAGCTAATGTGAACTGTTAAAAACATAATATAACCTAAACTGCTATTGAGATTGCCGCCGCTATAGGATTCCTCAAATTGTCTTATTCTTCTATTTTTTGAGTTCACTTTAGTAGAGATTTCATGAAATTTGGTTCTTAGAATGGATGTATGTTTGTATTTGTACTTCTCGATGCTGGATGTTCTCTTAAAACAACACTTAGTTTAGGGTCAATTTTATGTTGTAAAGCTCATTATTATGTCGTTGTACAAGGTGGTTTATGTCCCTATAGCCATTTTGGCGAATTCCAGGTACGTCTACACATGTAACTTAGTGTTTTGCTTAACGAATGTAAGGTGAATGAAGTAATAAGTTGATTTTATAATGGTTCAGGGGAAATGCTACAATGCGATCAGAACTAAAAAACAGATGGTGCGGAGATTAGTGTTACAATGCCACAAGATGTTAGTGTCGAGGCCCGATGCTTCTGAGAAATTGGGACCACTGAAAGCCAACAAGTCAATTGTTAGACTGGTGATTCACAGGTTGCTACGGGTTTTCCATGTGCTTTCAGTTGTTGCTGCAGTTACGTGCCTATCTATATAATGTTGTTGTTCAGTGATTGGATAGACAAATGATATTGAAATCTTATTATTTTTATGAACAATAGAATAGGTGAGTCTTGTAATTATGTGTTTTAGGACAGTTGTAGTTAAGGACTTGATTAAAAATAATATGAAACCGCAAGTAATTGTAAAACACGTCTCTGTTGTAATACGAGGAGCCACACTTTTTTTGCTTGGTTTTCTTAACTGATTTCCTATGTGATTCATACGCAACTCATAACCTTAGAATCCTGGTATGCATTCTTATTTATTTACTTATGCATAATTTTGAATATTTGATATTTACATTATATTTTCAACGATAAATACACACACACATTTGTCCCGTTTGCATGTTAGTCTATGTGATACTTTCTCTATTTTTTATACAGGAAGTGTATCTTCTTGCACAATGTTACAATTACATCTTGATGATCATCCTTATGTCTATCTTGACTCGTGCTTTTTACACATAATTTCAAAAGAAAAAATAGAGGGTTAATTTGAGCATAAAAAAATAGTGTGCTTTTTCTGAATTATTAAGAGATGTATGTGTCCTGTTTGTGTCATTTTGTAGCCACAAAAAAAAAAACAAAATAAAAAACAAAAAAACAAAAAAAACTATAAACCAGTTTTATGATGATAATTTGTATATAGAAACATAATGTGAGATTTTATCTATAATATTCGGGGTTACGAGATTAAAAATGACCCAAACAAGACACAACATTTATTTAACGACTTGGAATTACAACGTCTAAACCGGACTAATAAGAAAGTACATTGGAATGTTTGAAAATAACAAATAAGCAAGTAGTTGTATGGGTATCTAATGGGCTTCCATTTGTGGGTAATGTTTTGAAATCCGAGTCAATTGGTCGGACCAGACGCGGCTAAAAAAACGAGTAAAAAAAACCTGGTTAACCGGTTAGACTCGCCGAGTTTTGAGTGACCCGGGTCTTGAAACAAATTGACTCTTTAAGTTATCAACAAGTTAGTTGTTTACGCAATATACATATATTACATAAGTGATATTACATAAGTGTTTGACGCTAACTGCATAGCTTTTCATTTCAAGACTATTTATCAGTTGGAGAAGATGATATATGCACATTTAATTTCTTAACAGTTACAATCCAAATTGTTTATCGTATAATTGACATGTTACTTATTATTTTCTTCAGAAATTAATGGAATCTGTTTACGTTCGTTGTTATTTCTTACTAGTACTTTATTTCCCCCCTTAATTTTTTGATGTATAATTTTTTTTAAAACCCCGTGATTCCGATGGTAATCTATCAACAACAACTACAAATGTAGTATATAAAGAAGTTCTTCATGTGCAAGTGTTTTTAACAAATACTGCTTCAAACGATTATGCCAAGTAAATGTTTTTATACGTAACAATATTATTTATTTAAACGTTAATACAATGCACTACTAATAATCTTTACTACTTGCATGTGATGTGTAGGTTCATATTCATTTTTCGATTGCTTCGAAGTTTTAAGTCACGGCTATTGAGAGATACACTTCACAAAATGGACATTGATTACATAGATATTTACAACCATTGTACTTTATACGATCGTTTTGTTACAAATTATTGTTCTATTCACAAAACATATCAAAGTTTTTACATTCTTTGTTATTTATGACTTCATTCTAACACTTGATTTCTTGATTCACAATTTCTTTTAAAACCCCGTGGATGTCACGGGTCAATAAGCTATTAAGAGTATAAATGTCTAAAGACTCAAAATTTAAGTGTCCCAATTATTTTTAGGATTTTGCAAATCATCTCCCTATTACATTCTGATTTTACTAAACTTATAAAGATATACTATCATATATGTATCATTAAAATTTTAAAAGTACAATATTTATGCTATTTAACCATTTAAAAATATGCGTTCATGAGTCCTAAAAATATAAAAAGTAATCTAAGTTATAAGTCCACCAACTTAAATAAAAAAATAAAATGAAAGTAATTAGTTATTTTAAACGCATTTTTTTTGAAAAATTTAATGAAATATTTGTATATTAACCTTAACTATTAACACCACAACTTATCATGATGAATTGATGATGAATGAGATACTTATGAGTTATGAACTCATGATGACGATAGTACACAACTTCAGAATTTAAATTTACTTTGTCTCTTGGCCTGTTGATTTGTAGACTTGTGGTTGTTTCGCGGCGTGCTTGTTGTAACTTTTCACGGTAAGAATGAGGTAGGCAATTTGATTTCTTCATGTAATTGGTCGAAACTCGAAAGACTTATAGTTGGTGAGGAATCTTCTTTGATCACGTGTCGTATGATATCCGTCAACCTAATGACTTATACCATGTATTTGCGCATTAGAAGATAAACTTGATACGAATATGCTTGTAAAATAAACTTGGACCATGCATTGAAATGGATGATCTTTGTTAAAAGGCAGGTTGATCCGAACGCAGAATTTTTGGTAGACTTTTTTCACATTAGTGTTCCAGACATTTAAACAAGTTTCACTTGCTCTTTGGTTTCACCGAATTTTATGAATACTAAGACGCGCTAAAGATGATATATAATCACTTCAAATCAAGATATATCAAAATCTGCGGAGTTAAAATCAAAATCTGCAGAGTTAAAGAAAAGTTTATTACTTCACTGATTATGTATAAACTATAGTGAAGTTATTCCTTTTATCTAAGAAAGAAAATCTTAATTAATGAATAAAAACTTTGTTCTTGATTTTGTTAGAAGTCAATCCTTTTTTTAATTTGGAGATGGCTTTCAGTACTTTCAGGCAAATCTCATGTAATGACGTGCATTTATGATGTTGAAACTTATCTTCCTAAATCATGGGACGTGAACGTTTTCATTAGATAAAATCTCAACACAATAACATATCGGATCTTAATCCCTTAAAAAATAGGGCTAAACTACGCAGGCACCCCACGTTCTCCTTGGCAGGCACCTCAAGTAGGGTGGGTCCCCCTTCTGTATGGCGGCGGCGATTTTAACTTTTTTTTTTTTTTTTTTTTTTTAATTGTGTGTGTAGTGTTTAATTTAGGTATATTGTATAGTGTATTTAATTTGTGTAGTGTTTTTATATGTATAGTGTATTTAATTGTGGAGTGTTTTTATATGATATTTATTTTACGTTATGCTTTTTAATTGTGTGTTTGTTTCCATTTAATTAAACAATAACAATAAAACATTAAACAAGTAAAACAACAAATGTTTTCAATATTAAAATGAAATCTACTCCACATGAAGATTATTAATGTCATCTATAAGCTCATAGAGTATTCCACTCGGCTGACATGCGTGATCAACTGAATTTCTTGCCAATTCCAGTGATGCTTCCAACGCCTTTATTTTTGCCTGCAACAAATTGTTTTCAGCCAATAGCATGTTGATCGTTGTATCTTTAGTTTCGTAGTTTGAGCACTGCGTTGAAGAAGAGGCTTCACCAAAGTACTTTTGTTGAAATATTTCCTTCCACATGAAGTATCGACACCAATAGTCTTTAGTCCCGGGTTACATGACGAAACAATTATAAGAAATGTATTCTAAACAAACAAGTTATTGATATATTTACGCAAATAAGCAAACGTTTAATTATTTACCTTTGAGAAAGGACATGCATAATACTTGAGACCACAAGTTTTGGACTTGTGGGATGTTCTTTCAATTATTAATCCACGTTGACAACGACACAAGTAAGGATTTTGTTGTTGCATCTGGCCAAAAGAATTTGTATAATTATTCACAACATAAATTAGTAATATCATGGTTCACAAAATTAGAAGCTTCGAATACATAAATAACCAATCTTGTTATAGATTAATAGTTGATACATGGTTCACAAAATTACAATATAACTAGAAACCAAGATCAATCACGCCCGCGTAGTCGCTCAATGATCTTGCCATCGTCCCACACGAGACTCTAACTCTGAAATCGTCTCCTCAATCCGTCAATCTCTCGCTTCGTACTCGTCAACGCGAGACGGCAGTAACAAAAGATGAGGAAGAACCGGAGGACGGTGTATAAAATTGTCCTCATCTGCACTGGAGATATAGCGGAGAGGGAGGCACATAAGATTGTGAAGAAAGCACATAATCTGGACTCTCAACACGAGCGGGTGTGTTGTTGACACAATGAATGTCCCTCTACTGAATGTCATCCGATTCATGTAACAAAAGATGAGGAAGAACCGAAGCAGGGCGAAATCTATAACAAAAGATGACGAGTCGTTTGCTATAAATCGATGTCGTCTATACATGTTGTGTCATTTACAATATAAATCGATGTCGTCTATACATGTTGTGTCATTTACAATATAAATCAATAACTGCATTTTCTCATTATATCTAAACATCCTCTGTCGTTGAGCAAACACATGTTCCCATGGCTCGGCCTCGGCATTTCTAAAATGTCTCCATTGTGGGTGATTATACGGGAGTGGTGAGTCTTCATCAAGAAACGCAAGAACGAAGTGAGCACATTCGTTGTTCCCCACACGAAGAATCACAACCGGAGACAATATTTCTGCTGAATCAGGAGAACCTCTCGGAAGACACAAAAGAGATTGTGAATTGGTTATACATACAATAGGACGGTTAAGAGATGTAGCAATAACCACTCCCATTTATGGCATAGTCATCCAATAAGCCGGGTCTGCACCCTAAACCAATTCATCGAGTTACGTGTAGATGTAAAAGAATCACCCCACATTTCCCTATAAACAATCTCGTTATTGTCTACCTCTTCCCTGGCAAGAGCTCGAATTCTGGGCCACATTTCTTGATGATGGCCAAGACCTACGGCAAGAGCTCGATAGCCACAATTTCCATCACCCTCCACGTTAAAGATCCCTAGGATTCAGCGTCGGAAAATAGCTGGAATTTCAGTCATACAATATTCGCTAAAGTAATCTGGAACGTACAAGTGGTGTCTTAAGTCGCCCTCGCTAGGTCCTTCGTTTAAGTCTGGGACGTTAGAAGGCTCTCCCACATAAGAACTGTGTCTCGCAGATTCTTTATTTACTTCAGGACTTTTTAGGTTTTGTGTAGCTTCGCGGTGCCTTGTGGGGTTCTTCGTTCAAATCCGGGAGATTTGGTTTAGATTTGGATTTGTTGTCCTTTGCGCTCGGACGTCCACGATTACTTTCTTTAACATCAGGTTGTTGGGTTGACACCTGATTGAGCGTATATACCTCTAAGCATGTTTAACATATTTTTTTTGACAAACGACGATGCTCTGGTATAAACACTTTGGAATTTCATGCGTCATCTTGACAAGAAAAATATTCAAGCTCTTCAGGCCCTTGAGGCTCTTGAGGATATTCAGGCTCATCAGGCTCTTGAGTATTTCGGACAACATGCCAAGGAACGCTTAGTGTTTTCCAAAAATTATCAACAAAATCAAGCGGAATTGGCAATCTTGTATTCGAAAAAAGGAACTAGTTAAAATTATCGGTATTGACGGGAAGAATAACTTGATAGGCATAACTTTTAAAATACATACCGTTTGCTTGAAGCCAGTACAGTTGGTGATAGCATGGTAAACCATACACTAACCGCATCTGATGACCACATGCATGTGGGTCAACATCCCGTTTATTTTCTGCGAGTATGAGCCTTAAAGCATCCATTGAAACATTATACCGCAATTCGTTAAATAGAGTGCTCTTACAAGCATGCAGTTTCTTGATTTTGCTTATATTCAAAGAGGCTCGTATCGCAGTTTCTTTCGCAGCTATAATCTTGTCGACCGAACACAACAACGTGTCTAAGCTGGACTGTGTGGAGCCCAAGTATAACTTCAACAGTGCGTGTTGACCCTCAACTCTACATGTTGTTGTTTGGCCGAAGCTGCGATATTGATCGGTAATGTACGACACAAATATGCGATCGTAATCTTGCGACCGATTCTACGAAAATCTTGGAAAACATCCGAGAAAACAAAGAATTACTAAAGTGAGAAAACAATCCGAGTAGTTATTTATTAAATAATAATAAAAAATGTATTATTAAATAACAATTAAGTACCATTTTTGGACCAATAAACCACGTAGGTGCTGATAATAATGCCTGAACACTTCTTCGGTTGGAGCTGTAATCATCGAATCCCATGTCAATCTAACGGAATCATACTCCTTTAACGTATCGAATCGGTATGTCGCAATGCTTTACCACATTTTGATTGATATGCCATCGGCAGAGTAATCTGTTAGCGTTTGGGAATTCTTCTGCGCATGCCCCAAGCAACGCTAAATCTCTGTCGGTGACGATAACCCGCGGGTAGTATTGTTCTTGTATCACCAACTTAACACATTCCAACACCCATTTGAAATTTGGCTATTTTTCCTTGTCCAAAAGCTAAACGCCATTGAGAATGTTGTGTTTGTTGGAGTAACCCCAACAACTGTAAGAATGGCGGTTTAAACATGTTGGTGTTGTATGTGGAGTCCATCAGCATGATTTCCGGATATGTTGTCCACGGGGCATATGACGTCGGGTGAACAAAAATATTTCATCGAGCTCATTTGTGTGGTCATTTATCCTAGGGTAATATGTATAACCTTTACGTCGCAAATGTACTAAAAGCAGTTGTATCGAAGTCAAATCACCACGACGGCGTATCTTTTCTTGTGCATTATACACCGTTTTAATGGTAGACACGTTATTAGGATCCATCTCTTTTAGTGAAGAAAGTATAATTCGTGGTGCTACACGCTGTTTTGTCATCTGCCTCACAAAAACTAACTCACTTTCTTTTAATCGCATGGCCTGTGAAAAACCATGCAACGAGTCTGGAAAATTATGATTATGCCCCTGACACTTAACCTTCAATATCCAACCATTAAAACGTTTTATAAATTTCGCTAGTAATCTGAATGGGCAATTACATTTGTCGGTACTAGTCTGCCGTTGAAGTTCATCTTCTAAACCTTCACGTGAAGACGTCCCATGTCTAGAACACAAAAATTCGATAGAGTACTTATAGCCCCTATCTGTTTTACTTTTTCCAATAACAATACCAAAACCAATCGATTCAGATAGATCACACCCAATTAATTAAATCAACTTCATAGAACACCTATACAATATAAAAACACAACAACCTTTTATAAAAAACTTTGATAAAAAATACAACCTTGTACAATTTTTTTTTAAAAACTTTTATAAATACAAATTTTTTACAAACTTTTAGTATCTTTATAAATACATGTTTTTATAAATATTTTTAAAATACTTTTATTACTTTTATTGAATTTGTATTAACTTTTATTTATATATAAAAACTTAAAAAACGTTTATAAAAACCGTTTATAAAAAAAACGTTCACAAAAAACGTTTATAAAACAACGTTTATAAAACGTGTTTGTGTTTCTTTTGCTACGTGTGTGGTTCTCGAACGTTGTACGTGTTTCGTTGTATACCACTCTCTCGCACATGGTTTGGCAGTAGTTATACCTGTCTCTCTCTCACTTCTGTCAAACGTAAACGTCTCTCTCTCACTTTTGCATACCTCTCTCTCTCTAAAAATTCTAGATCTAAACATTTTAGATCTAAAATTTGTATCTAACAAGTATTTTATTTGTTAGATTGTTGATGATGTGGTTGTAGTGGTGAGGCTGTGGTGGTTTACGTATGTTTCGTTGTTAAAGTTTTTAGATCTAAAACTTTTTTTAGATCTTGAAACGTATACGTTGTTGAAAAAATCATGAGGTTTGTAAAAAAAACTCTAAATTTTTTTGATTTTCTTTAAAAGAATGCTTCGTTGTTAAAAAAAACTCTAAAATTTTTTGGTAGTGGTGATCTTTGTGGTGGTTTACGTATGTTACGTTGTTAAGTTTTTAGATCTAAAATTTTTTTTAGATCTAAAATTTTTTTTAGATCTAAACCTTTGTAAAAAGGTTAACTTTGTTTATTATCTTAAAAATAAATAGATCTAAAATATTGAAACCGATGTTGTGGTGATGATGTGGTGGTATGGTGAGGTTTGTGGTGGTTTACGTATGTTACGTTGTTAAAGTTTTTAGTTCTAAAACTTTTTTTAGATCTTGAAACGTATACGTTGTTGAAAAAATCATGAGGTTTGTAAAAAAAAAACTCCAAATTTTTTTGATTTTCTTTAAAAGAATGTTTCGTTGTTAAAAAAAAAATTCTAAATTTTTTTGGTAGTGGTGATGCTGTGGTGGTTTACGTATGTTACGTTGTTAAGTTTTTAGATCTAAAACTTTTTTTAGATCTAAAACTTTTTTTAGATCTAAAATTTTTTTTAGATCTAAACCTTTGTAAAAAAAAGGTTAACTTTGTTTATTATCTTAAAAAATAAATAGATCTAAAATATTGAAACTGGTGTTGTGGTGATGATGTGGTGGTACTGGTGAGGTTGTAGTGGTTTACGTATGTTACGTTGTTAAAGTTTTTAGATCTAAAACTTTTTTTAGATCTTGAAACGTACACGTTGTTGAAAAAATCATGAGGTTTGTAAAAAAAACTCTAAATTTTTTTGATTTTCTTTAAAAAATTGCTTCGTTGTTAAAATTTTTTAGATCTAAAATTTTTTTTAGATCTAAACCTTTGTAAAAAAAAGGTTAACTTTGTTTATTTTCTTAAAAAATAATTAGATGTTGTGGTGATGATGTGGTGGTACTTGGTGATCTTTGTGGTGGTTACGTATGTTACGTTGTTAAGTTTTTAGATCTAAACCTTTGTAAAAAAAGGTTAACTTTGTTTATTATCTTAAAAAATAAATAGATCTAAAATATTGAAACCGATGTTGTGGTGATGATGTGGTGGTGCTTGGTGAGGCTGTGGTGGTTTACGTATGTTACGTTGTTAAAGTTTTTACATCTAAAACTTTTTTTAGATCTTAAAAAATAATTAGATGTTGTGGTGATGATGGTGATGCTGTGGTGGTTACGTATGTTTCTTTGTTAAAAAAAACTCTTTTTTAAGTTTTTTTTTTTAAAAAAAAAATCATCATTGCCTTTTAGATCTAAAGAATTGTTTGCTTATTGTTTGTATGTTTGTTTTGCAGGTTTGCCTGCATAGGAGGACCCTTTTGTGGGCAAAGCCCATGTTATACTTGGCAGGCACCCCACGTTATCCTTGGCATTACTGGATGGTAAAGTGATTCACTTTGCAACTGTAATGAAAAAAACTTTGTTTTTATATAAAAAAATTTCATTACTGGATGATAAAGTGACCATTCAAGGTCATTTTGCAACTTTAATGACCTTGCAACTTTAATGACCTTGAATATTCACATTCTTTATCATAAAAAAACCTTGTAAAACCAAAAAATAACTTGTAAAATTGTAAAACCAAAAAAAAAAGTTATAAAAAGTGGTATAAAAACAAAGTTGCAAAATGACCTTGAATACGTGTGAGAGGGAATGCTGACAAGACAGTTGTTTACCTTTCGTATAAAACTTTAGAACTTCAATTCCACCATCAATATCTAATTGTTTTTTTCGTATATATTCACTTTTTCCCAACCTATAAACACCATCTTAAACAATACTTATGATATTTTTGGCTACCTATAAACACCATTTTTAGCTTTACTTATGATATTTCCAGCCACTCTATATTTACCACTTTACGAAGGTTAATGACTGATTTCAATGAAAACCGAGAACTTTGATGGCTGGTTTCCAACTGTTTAAGTTTTTCGACGTTTCCAATGGGATGGTTGTGGTAGCAGCCAAGACACTATAGGGGTGGTACTTCTCTTTTAAAACATCAACAATCTACTATGATTGTTTTCCTGGTGTATGAAGTGTCTCAAGTCAGCTACAAGATGCAGGTGCATCAAAACATGGACATGCCTCGTCGCATGAACCAAGTGTGTGAACTTGAACATACCATCCCTATACCAATACATGCTTGTTTATCGACCATAACCACCATCACTGCAGTTTTTGCATCCATTTCACCATCTTTATCCTGATTGTTCGTGTGACGCATCGTGGATAAATCAAACATTTGAGACAAAGATGCTTTAGTTACAATTGTTTCTATATGAACGTCGGTGTAGATCTTTCCATTAAAGGGGTCTCGTTACTCGAATATCGTTTTGGTTTACCAATGCTATCACATTTTCTAAGAAAATGCTAGATTGCAAAATGAGGCGATGGATGAAAAAATGCAGTATCACACATAAGGGACGTGTGTCAAGCCAAATTTTACAGGTTATTGATGCATGCACCCTCTTTATCCAACTTTTTTATACAAACACCTCTATCATGTGTTTGATTTGGTCTTGTGTTCCCCAACTAAGGGTTTCAAACTTTCCAAAGCAAGCACCCAATCATCTCATTCATTATTTCCAAAATGCTTCAACTACGATTTGCGTTTTTCATGATTTGCTGATCTATTCGTTATTATGTAATGTAATAGACTTAATGGAATGTATTTGTTATGGTAATGTATAGACATTGCTATATAATGTGATCTGCTATTAACATAGTTTATAATAACTTTTATAAACAATGAACACAACCACAATGTGATGCCGTCCCAAAGTTTACTTGGCCAAGACGAAACCCTAATGGCGGCGATATGACGGCGTCACAATTAAAAGGTGACGCCGTCGCAGTTGTAACTCTATATATAGAATTCGAATTTTTAGACTTTAAGGAGGTAGACTTGTGGAGTAAAAACCTAAAACGATTATAGTCCGTCTTGGACAGTATTTTAGGGTTCTAATACCCTATGTTACATCGAGATAAGTTATTTATTCCCTTGATTTCATTATGTCTTCAATTGAATGTGTGTATGCTTGCATGTTTAACAAGTCCGACTAATTTACTTGTGTGTTTGCTTAGATCTATGAAACCTAGTTATTAAATATTGATTGGTTGTCTCTTATCTTAATTGTAATTGGCTTAGGAATCGTTGTGTTTTTAATGCTTGATTAATCTTTGTTGAACCTTAGTTTATAGTTACTTGTGGAATTGTAGACTAAATATCCAAAGATAACCTTAGTGTTTAGTTTATGAATCCTAGAGATTTTGTATTCATTAACCTTAGGTAGCTTCAAAGAGTTAGGGATAAAAGCACACCCTACAACCTTAGAAAACACAACGCGTTAAGAATAAGGACGTGACAATTCAACCATCAATAAAAGATAACTTGGGAGTAATGGTATCTAGGTAGACACATCTTTAATCATCATACGAGCACACTTCAATAGACATACACTACCCCTTAGATTAGATAATTAGAATAGTAGAGTAATCGGTAGAAGTACCACCCCCCAAATCCAAACCCCGAGATCGTACCTTTAATTTTCTAAAAAATATAAGAAAGATAAAAAATAATCTTCCTCAACCCCAACTTTAGCGTAGTAATTTCTCACTAGCATTCCTATTCCCCTAGAGAACGATATCAATCCCGAGGCTTACCCTAATACTACACTACAACGATTAGGTTCACTGCCTAGGTGGTTGAAAAACTTGCTCGAAGAAAAGGAAGTTTCCTTTGACCCCGAAAGCGCGTTGTACACGTATCAAGTTTTTGGCCGTTGCCGGGGAATAGAATAGCTAGTTATATCTCTATCTCGTTTAGGTTCCCTTGCTTGATTCCCATCAAGTAAGATTTTTTCTCAATTTTTAGCTTCCTCGTAGTCTATCCCTCTTCTTCGTGACCTTTGTTAGTAACCCCATCACTTTTCATCATGGACCCGCCAAGAGCCCGCACTCTTGGTGAATACTCTAGACCAAGCCACCGAGGCTATAGGAACACCATTGAGCTCCCCGATCAAGCTCAAACTACGGCCCTGCGATCCGACACCATCCGGTTGGTGCAAAACGGATGTGCATTCCATGGACTTCGTTCCGAAGATCCTAATCAGCATCTTAAGGATTTCCTTAAAATCGTCGATTCCATCGACCTCGATGCTACTACTCGGGAGACCACGCGCTTGCGTCTCTTCCAATTCTATCTACGGGACCAAGCTAGTAATTGGCTTGAGCAACTTCCCGCCAGCTCCATCTCAAGTTGGGATGATCTCACCACTCGTTTCCTTGCCCAATTTTTCCTTCCAGAGAGAACTACTAAGCTTAGGAATGAAATCTTGATGTTCCAACAACGTCAAGGTGAATCTCTCTATGAAACATGGACTCAATTCAAGGACATGCTCCATAAAGTCCCTCATCACGGCATTGATATTTGGCTTCAAGTCCAAATCTTTTACGATCATGTCAACTTCTCAACTAAGCAATCCATCGACCAAGCGGCCGGTGGCAAACTTAGTGATCTCACCACGGAAGAATCGTGGGGTACAATAGAGGACCTTGCTCTCTATGACAATGAAAGTTGGAATGACCCCCGTGAGTTGCCCAAAACCGTCAAGGCAATCTCCTTGCCTCCTATTGACTCACAAACTTCCGATCGTAGGATGCTCGAACTTGAAGATCAAGTCAAATTCCTAATGAGCTCTTACGAAAATCCTAAGTCTTCGCATCAAGTGAACAAAATCACTCTACCTTATGAGTTGTGTATTGGTCCCCACGACACTCGTGATTGCACAAGACTCCCCGAACAAGCTTTTGCGGACTACGCCTCCACGCGTACCGACGGAGCGGGAGAGAAGTGGTACACTTTCAAGCCCGAACAAAACAATTTAGGAGACTCCTACAACCCCTCATGGAGGAATCATCCTAACCTTAAGTGGAACCAAAACTCAAACCCACCCCAAAGCTCATCTAGTCCACCTAATAGGTTCAACCCTCCAAATACCGGAAACTCTGCTAGTCTTGAGGCAATTGTGTCTAGATTCATGTCATCTCAAGAAACTCGATTGACTAAGCTTGAAGCCGATTTCAAGCAACAACAAGGCGAGATGACAAACAAGCTCGACGCCCTCTTAAAAGCCTTCAATGACCGGGAAATTGGAGCACTACTAAGTGACACTATAAAGAACCCATAAGTGAATTCGATTTCATCGACTTCATGTTCTTGATCACCTTGGGAGAGTGCATACCCATGCCCTTCACACCCAAAAGTTCATCCGGTTAACGCTATCAACACGGGTTCCAAGCGATCCCTCATGAAGTACCAAGGACCCGAACCATTGGTCCAACCAACTCTTGAGAAACCCGTCAACCAAGAACCCAAACCTAATCTAGAGGAGGAGTACAAGGAACTCCACCAAGAAAAACCGGTTCTTGAAGTCTTGGCTCATGCGCCTTATTACAATGCTTTAAAAGAAAATTATGAGCAAGAACTAAAGCTAGGAGAACGTGGGTCCACATTTGTGCAAAATAAGTTACCTAAGAAGTTAGATGATCCCGGGCTATTCATTCTTCCGTGTAGGCTTGCAAACTCCAAACCTTTCGACACTCTAGCCGACTTAGGATCGAGCATCAATCTTCTTCCATTGTTCCTCCATAGAAGCCTTAACCTAGGTAAGATAGTGCCAACGGAAACCATCTTAGGTCCAGCGGATGGTAGTATTGCATATCCGGTAGGGATAATAAAAGACATGGTCGTGCACGTAGGTGAATTGACTCTTTTGGCGGATTTCCATGTGCTAGACATAAATAAGGACCCGACATGCCCGTTGTTAGTAGGAAGGGGATTATTTGCTACCGCTAGTGCCATCATTGATTGTAAGATGTCTAAAATAGTGGTAGGAGAAGGGAGTGTTATGTCAATTTACGATGTCAAGAAGCATATCTACTACAATGAAGAAGAAATTCCCTACGAGATCATGTTAGATAGAACGCCATCTAGATATGGGCCTTGGATTGATAAAGATTTCATAGGTCCCCAATGATCTTTCTATCTAGAAGAGGCCTTTGTTAGTAATTCAACTTTCCATGAACAAGAATTGGCTAGGGACGTGGAAGTGAACCTGTTCGAGGATGCCTTTGTGTTTAGGAAGATGACCGAATTTCTAGGAAGCTTGCCCGTCAATCTTGTCATGAATAAGTGGAAAGTTGAGAGTGAGAAACCTAAGCATAAGTGGAATTGGGATAGACCACCTAGTGATGGTAATGGAGAATGGCACATTATGATGACAATCTATGACCCCAATGGAGAAAAGTTTGAAAAGGCGTACCGAACTAAGCGTACCACTAGGAACTTAAAAGATAAGTTTGATCCCTATGACATTCTTGAGGATAAGCTTACTTACGTAGGTACGTAGGGGCACGACTTCGAGTCTAGCTACAAGACTCATAAATAAAGAAAAACGCTTCGTGTGAGGCAACCCATGCTTAATTGTTTGCTTGTTTGTGTGTCATATATCTTTTCGTTGATTGTTTGTTCTCATGTTTGAATTTGTGAAAATGCTTTATTTTGTCTTTAACCTCGTCTTAATTACATATAAAGGTATTTTACAAAAAGGATAAGTGTAGGGAAGATTACACACGTTTTCAAAAGAATGTGAACATGAGAATTACGATTATTGAAAAGATATATATGTGTGTTTGTTAGAGTCAAATGCTTGTACCGATTCATAATGGATGTTTTGCAGGAATTTTTCCAAATTCTAAAGATGTAATTTTTTCAGAATTTTTTCAGAAAAAATCAGCAGACCAGTTTCTGTCAGGATAACCTGACGGTGTCAGGATTACAACGGCGTCAAGAGGAGCATAAACCACTTATCTAACTTTCTCTCGTTTTCTGTGCTACTTATAAATTTTTGGAATTTATCAGGTCTTAATTTTCCAGAAAATCTGCAAACATCCATTCCGCGAGCATTATATCCTAGTTTAGTAGAGTCATATATAGTTTTACCGCCAATTTTACGCGAAGGTTTCATCTATTATCTTAAAGTGTGCAAGTTTTATTTATCAAGAAGAAGATACATAAGATTGGATGGAGCTTTTAACGCATACATTCTTCTTGGAAAGAATTTAACCACTGCTTCACACGGATCCTACCGAGCTAATCAGTGGATTATTAGTTTATTTCTCTTTTAATTACCTTCCGTTATCATAACTTTGATACTTTCGGGGAACATTGGGGACAATGTTCAGTTTAAGTGTAGGGAGGGAGAATAAAACGGGAACTTTGAAACTATGCTTATCCTTGATTATTTGTCTTTGTCCAATTTTATTTGTGTAATAAACCATGAGAAATATCGGTTAGGGTAATTTTAGCACCAAATTTAAAATTTGTCATGACTTGTAGGAGTGGGTCTTTAGTCTTAATAAAGCGTCTCATGGATAGGAAGTTATATGACTAGCACAAAAACCCTTTACCACTCAAATTCCACCCCAAAAATGTGAGGTTCGCCCCTAGATTTGTAGGAATTAAAGCATTCACCTTTAATGCTTCGAGAGTGTACCGGTAGTATAATAGATTCTAGAACTTGTTTTGTGATGCATCCCGAGATCGCTAGTGAGACTACACTTGTGTAGTTAGGAATAACTAAATGATAAGAGGCATTAGGATATCCCTTGTTTGATACCCGTATTATAATTACTTCTTCCACATCGGTTGAGTAATTCCCCCACACCCTTGTGTTGTACTCATCTTTAGTACACGATACTCCTAGCTAACCCCTCAGAGCCTATCCTTTTCATGGTTTTCGTGATGTTTCGATTTTCCGGAATATCAATGAATAGCATTGTTTACAATCCACCCCCAAATGTACACCCAAATCGCCTTAGCCTACCTTGTATGCACTCACTTTTAGTGCATGATTGTTATCATACTAAACCATTAATTCAATTATCTAGTTACTTGCATAAGTTGCTAAGTCGAGTCATATCCTTTGTAAACTGTTTTGGGATGATTGGGACTCATGGGTAAAGTTAAATTTTATGGAATGACGGGAAAGAACGTTAAATTCAAATTCTCTTTATTTTACGTAATAATGTACTCCAAGTGTTTTGATCTTTTCAATTCGGGTCAAATTAGTGTTAGAGTAATAAAACTCAAGTGTAGGGATTTACCTATAAATCCCTTATATTTTTATATTATCGTAGATGATGGTAGAGTAAAAGTGTATGGAAAAAAAAAAAAAAAAGTGTTAAAAAAAAGAAAAAAAAAAACATACGGGCTACCATCCCACATCTATCTTCATATTTATGTTTTTTTGTTTCAAAGTTATCTAGAGTTTAGAGAGTCGAGTCTTGGCTTAGCAACGCCATTCTTCTCATGCTTGTAACATAAAGATTTTTGACTTGCCACCACTAAATCGCCTATCCAACGAAACCCTTTGATTCCCTACCGTAAGCCTAACGTTACAACCCTTTAAAAGACCTCTTAGATAGTTTTTCCTAGGTGCTTACGCCAAAGCGGTGGAGGTTTGATCTAGTCTCAAGCCTATGGTAATCTATGTACTATGACCGGTTAATTAGTTTTTATCTTCCATTTCCATTTGATATAATTCATATACACCCGAGAGATGAGAGTATCCAAACACCACTTGTGAGGTACTAGTATATAATTTCCGTGCTTGTTATGACTTTTGTGGGGCTTATACTTGTTGTGAATGATGTTAAACCATTGCTTTATGCCCCCTAACTTATAAATTGATTGGCCAAAAATACATTTGCTTGAGGACAAGCAAATACCAAGTGTAGGGATATTTGATAAGGATTTAAAACGTACACTTTTAAAGGGTCATCTAAGCCTTTAATCACCCACTTTTATATCCGTTACTGCTTAATTTCGTTCCTTTTCACTTTTTAGGTCTCTTGAAGGCAAAATGCTGGAATGATGCTTATTTGGACAAAAAGGGGTGAATATGTAAAGAAAATGGCTAAAGTCAAGATCAAGACACTCAAGCTGCTGGAAGTGCACCCGACGGCGTCAGAAACAAAGGGCGACGCCGTCCCTATATTTGTGACGACTCAGGAGTGAAATTGCTATTTTGCACCTGACGGCGTCAGGCTTTGAAGAGTAGGCGTCCACGAAGATTTTTCTCCTCAAACGGCCTAGATCGATTCGGACGACGTCGAGTGAAGGCTGACGACGTCACAACCACAACGTGACGCCGTCCCAAAGTTGACTTGGCCAAGACGAAACCCTAATGGCGGCGATCTGACGGCGTCACAATTAAAATGTGACGCCGTCGCAATTGTAACTCTATATATAGAATTCGAATTTTCAGACTTTAAGGAGGTAGACTTGTGGAGTAAAAACCTAAAATGATTATAGTCCGTCTTGGATAATATTTTAGGGTTCTAATACCCTATTTTACATCGAGATAAGTTATTTATTCCATTGATTTCATTACGTCTTCAATTGAATGTGTGTATGCTTGCATGTTTAACATGTCCGGCTAATTTACTTGTGTGTTTGCTTAGATCTATGAAACATAGTTATTAAATATTGATTGGTTGTCTTTTATATTAATTGTAATTGGCTTAGGAGTGCTTAAAGCCATCGTTGTGTTTTTAATGCTTGATTAATCTTTGTTGATCCTTAGTTTATAGTTAATAGTGGAATTGTAGGCTAAATATCCAAAGATAACCTTAGTGTTAAGTTTATGAATCCTAGATATTTCGTAGTCATTAACCTTAGGTAGCTTCAAAGAGTTAGGTATAAAAGCACACCCTACAACCTTAGAAAACACAACGCGTTAAGAATAAGGACGTGGCAATTCAACCATCAAAAAAAGATAACTAGGGAGTAATAGTATCTAGGTAGACACATCTTTAATCATCATACGAGCACACTTCAATAGACGTGGACTACCCCTTAGATTAGATAATTAGAATAGTAGAGTAATCGGTAGAAGTACCACCCCCAAATCCAAACCCCGAGATCGTACCTTAAATTTTCTAAAAAATATAAAAAAGATAAAAATAATCTTCCTCAACCCCAACCTTAGCGTAGTAATTTCTCATTAGCATTCCTATTCCCCTATAGAACGATATCAATCCCGAGGCTTACCCTAATACTACACTACAACGATTAGGTTCACTGCCTAGGTGGTTGAAAAACTTGCTCGAAGAAAAGGAAGTTTCCTTTGACCCCGAACGCGCGTTGTACACGTATCAAAAACCTAATAGGTCCATATTTGTTTAGTTTTAGGTATAATAACTCAACTCCTAGTTTAACTAGATACTATTAGAAGCATAATCATAGATCACAAACTAATAATATCAAGCTAAATTTGTATACAAATTTCAAGGTTGGTATAATGACGCTATTAGGAATATAAAACTCGCCAGTATACCGCAAGTTTTTTTATCTTTACTAGCCAACTCTCCAATCAACGCTTAACAAAGTTATTACAGTCACGTATAGTGACACGCACACCAAAGCCGTGTTGGTTGGTCTAGCTGTGTGTGAGTGGCTTATCAACCAAGTGGTTGCGGTCTTGGTTGAAACATTCGCAAATATTATTCGAAGTGTTATCTAGTTTGTCTTACATTAATTCTTGGGAAAATTAGTCAAATAGACCGCGCGCCCTGAGGCTTATCAGTTTATGGACCACGCCCTTTCAAAATTCGAAAACAGACAGGTTGCCCACCGCTTTTCTTGGACCCAACCAGGGGTTGCCATGTGTCCGACAACTTATGACACAAGTACGTATTTTGAAGGTATATGTCATGTATTGTAACGTATTGTTTTTTGGGCAACTTGTATTGTTTTTTGGGCATCTTTATGTTTTTTGGGCAACTTGTATTTATATACGAGGATAGTTTTGTCATTTCACATTTAAAAAAAACAAACGACCACACAAAAGACAGATTCACACAGTCACACATGCACCTCTTGTCCTCCACATAAACCATCACAACTAACACCAATACAACCACCCAACAACCAGACGCCACCACCATCCGGTCGCACCTCCACACACGCCACCACCATCCGGCGGCACCACCACACAACTGAACCTTCTTCTGCAGTGGCCTGTCCTTGTTACAGGTAATTCAAATCACCTGAAGAAATCTTTTGTTATTATCTACTTAATGTATTTTATCTTGATTTAATCGTAATTTTAGTTAAATTTGCATTTGTGGTTGTTCCCTTGATGAAAGTCAAAATTAGGGTTATCACCCCCTAAACCGAAAATCAGGTTTTGTAAATTTGTTAATTTGATGCAATTATGTTCGCTAAAAACATGTGAATCGGGCTCGGTATTGATTATTGTATCTAAATTATTATATCTTCTTTTATACTCTAGATTAGGGCTCGGTATTGATTATTGTATATTATATCTTCTTTTATACTCTAGATATATTTAGGAGGAATGGTGTTCTGAATGTGTGACATTAATTTATATCTTATCTTAAGCTTTTCAAGTAGTTGTTGAAGTTTATATCTACTATTTTCAGGTCTAAAAGGGCGGTTTGGACGTACTTTTTATATGTCCGCAACACTTGGATGTATGGGTTGATTTGATGTGGCTGTTTAGACCAACCGATGCAGATTGGGCTTTAGCTTACCGTGAACGGATGCTTGAATATACGGAACCACAAGGTTGAATACACAAATTGATAGCCGTCTTTCAAGGTACGATCCTTAATGTCCGTTTGACCCATAATTATTGTCAAATGTTCACTTGTGAAGTCTTTTTCTTTCAACTTTAACTATATGTATTTTTACTTGTGTTATATATTAGTCGATTATTATAAATTTTTTTTAAATCAACGGCATTTCTTTTGTAAATACGCGTGCACATATAAAAAAACGGCTATGGTTTGCAAACCACTTCTATATTGGTTATGTATACTTTATTAATATTTGCTATATAGCAGAATATAATATTTGGTTGCCCAAAAGTACATCATGGTACATGTCCTTTAATGTCTTCTGTTCCCAATCACTTTCTTCTTTCTTCAATACAATTTGTTTAACAAAATCTTTCTTTCTTCTTTTGGTCTATTGACTTCATATCTTTATCCCAATCTTGCTGCTTTTGTTTAGAAAACATGTCTGACAATATCTCACTGGTTTTTCAACTAGATATCATCCGTAGGCTACCTCCTAAGTCTAAACTCCAGCAACGTAGTGTTTGCAAGTTAAGGAAGGCTAGTATAAATTGTGGAAGCTTCATATTTAATTACAGTGTTCGTCATAATGATGAGTGTTTATTTACGCTAACATTCGATATGGGTGACCAAGGTTTTGTGTTAGCTTTAGATGAACAGCTAATCGCTACGCCACTTAATACATATTTAATGCTTTCATCTATGATTACAGTTGGCAATTCTAATGGTCTTTGGTGTTTTGTCTATGGTTATAATATAATGACTGTTATTTGGAACCCGACAATCAAAAAATCACTTGCGATGGTTGTCGGTTTACACGCATCAAATCGAACGTCAAAATATTTGTTTTGGTTTTGCCGTCCGTCCCGACACTCTTGACCCGACGATCGTGAAGGTTTCCTATCCTGTTTTCGAAAGTGGTTTCTGGTATGTCTCTGTCTTTTCTTTGAACTCTGTGGACAATCCTTGAAAATTTCCACCCCCTCATGAAACTATCAAATTGAAATGTAAAAGTCATGCAGTTGTAGGTCGTTTTCTCTATTGGACTGGGAGTGAAAAGTTAACTAATGAGGACGGTGTTATTTATAAGATTTATATGTTGATTTCTTTTGATTTGGTAACCAACCAATTTAAAGTTATAGACCTACCACAGATTTTAAAAAATGAACTCCCAGTTCCATTCAATGTTTTCGATCTTGGAACCTCTCTAGTGATTTCTGGGACGATCATTGGTGAAGATATTCCATTGTTTTGCGGATGGTTGTTGGACGTCAATGGTTCTTCCATAACATCATTTACAAGCCTATTCGCCATCCCTACCCAATATTCGGTTCGTTTGCTTGGGTTTACAAAGGATCAAACTCCAATAGTGGAAGCGTATGTGGCGGAAATCATTTGGGTCAGTCGGTATTTGTGTACAACAAAGAACTTGAATTATTTGTCCGCATGGGAATGTTAGGAGATGCGGGATCTTTCTACATCGCCCCATACAAAGAATCTCTTCTTTTGTTAAATCAGCCAGACCATGCTGTTTATAGTATGTTTTATTTTTAACTTACCATTCTATTAATGTTTTATTTTTAACTTACACCATTATATTTATGTTCAACAGGTTTGTTCGGCAGAAGTTAGGGATCATGCTTAATGGGAATGAAGCTTTGTGGTTTTAGTACGATGTTTGTATGTGAAGGAAGCATGGAGTGGTTTAGCTTTTTCTGCGTACTTGCTGAATTTTATAAATCAAGTGGTTATATATTATGTAACCATTAAACTCATAATTATGTAGTAATCGTAATAT
Organism: Chrysanthemum makinoi; assembly: GCA_910596185.1. Taxonomy (NCBI): domain Eukaryota; kingdom Viridiplantae; phylum Streptophyta; class Magnoliopsida; order Asterales; family Asteraceae; genus Chrysanthemum; species Chrysanthemum makinoi. The sequence goes on along the minus strand of OU343223.1, from coordinate 95,471,453 downwards.
GTAGTAGGTTGTGTGTATGAAACGTTGTATGTCAACGTATTTACTATTTCCTATGTTCTTTAATCCCATTATACATCTTTGTTTAATCTGGGGAACTAGCAGTTGTTTCCAATAAACAATGTGCCAACTAACTGTTGTACGTAGGGCAACTTCTTTTCCTTATTGACTACTTTTATAAACCAAGGAGTCCTTCTAGTTGTTACAATTCGTATTCTACAATCAACTAATAAGTACCAACTAGTGACTATGCACACTTGAAATTAACAGATTTACCATTCAACACTAGTACAATTTAACTAGCATTTGTAAGTTTAATATTAGCAACACTAAACCAATATGTGTCTATTCAGGCCCAGAATAGTAAGACCAACACCTACACAAGGGCACCAGAATGGTATCAGCAGCACCTACACACGGGCAGCACAAACACGGCCATACACAACAGTATTAACGACTGTGGCATCATTTCGTTCATGTGTTCTATCACAAGCAGTGGTTAAAATAGCTAGCAGTAGAAACCTGTATACTGTCAGTTGTAAGTATACAACCAATTCAGTTTTACTAGCGGTAGTAAAAATAACTATAGCAGTTGTAAGTCTACAACCACTTCAGTTTTACTAGCGGTAGTAAAAACAACTATAGCGGTAGTAAAAATAACTAGCAGTTGTAAGTATACAACCAATTCATTTTATAATTTGAGGTATTTAATTTAAGTAATCGTGCATAAAAGCAGTGTAGCATTTTTTTTACGCTTAGAAATGTCGCATTTACCTCAAAATAGTCAACTCAAATGAATGTTACACTACACATCTGATAACATGATGCCGTTATGTGCTTACGTCTAACTGAAGACGTCGTCGTTTTTAGAATAAGTGATGCTCACAGCACATTGATTGTGTAATACGTCCGCCATATTACCATGGCTTACTAAAATATACAATTTCGTAATATTTTATGGACCAAGTTTGAAAAGCTTATATCTTGGGCGCGCGAATCAATGAACCAACCCAACAACCACATATAATGATCATAACACACCCTCGTTCTGACCATCAATTGCAAATCAACAACCCTCATCCAAAGCCTCCTGTCGAGAATTAAAAAAACCAACAAAATTTCCTTGAAAACCATGTCGTTTCGAGCTAATGTTATCACCAGTATGAGATATTATATTAGCAACATGCCGATTGATCGGTAACATTTTGAATTGGTTGCCAATAACAGAAGCGGAGAGCACCTCTATTTTATCTACAAATTGGAGGTTTAAGTGGACCTTGCTCACCGAAGTCATAATTGATGAGGATTTCTTTTATTATTTAACATATAAGTTTGATGGGAGGCATGTTAATAGACTTTTAAATCACTACGGGTCCCATAAAAAAGTTTGTCTTCACTGTAGATCCCAAACCGTTGTCTGGAATGGAAGACTTGAATTATGAAGAGATTCGTGATTGGCTTATGTTTTTGGCACTGCAAGGAATTGAGGATCTGACAATTAGAAACTGGTATGGACAACCAGTTACATTGCCAACCCAACTTTACGGGAGTATTGAATTGAAACATCTTGAAATTCATTGTTGTGATTTTCCTAGTTTGGTGTTTTTCACTAGTTTTCCAAATTTATTGAGCTTAGAATTATGTTTAGTCAAATTTCTAACCAGATGCAGTTTGGGATTTAATTGCTGGTTGTCCCTTACTTGAGTCTCTTACATTGGATGTTAAGAGTACAAACGGGATGAAACTATGGAATCTTGCAAGTCTTAGTAATTTGAAGAAGTTACATTTGTCATTCGGTATTTCGAATGCTGTCACGACAATCATAGCATCGAATATCTTTCACCTGACAAGACTTCCATCTCTTGAGACCCTTACATTAGATTTTGACTATTGCACGGTAAGACCGTTTTGAGATTTACACTTCTAATTTTACAATGTTAAATATATGTGTAACTATAATGACATTTAATCTTTGAAACTAACCCAAAAGTTGACCTGTTGTAGTTGATGCGTGATGGTAATTCCAGGATGAATGTCCCTTTGCCGTTTGTATCCCTCGTTAATCTGAATCTAAAAGGAGTTGATTTTGGCGAGACTGTTATCGTGTCACTCATCGCCCAAATGATTCGCGGATCTCCAAACTTGAAAAAGCTGGAAACCAGAGTAAGTGTAATACTTTATTACTCTATTTCATACGTATCAAATAAACATCCGTAAACTGCCATGTTTTTCTATCTCAATACTATTTGATTTTCCAGGATGCACACACGCTTAGTGTTTTACCTTTGGAACAAGTTTCATTAGATTTAGACACAACCACATTCGGTCATGGGCGGATTCAGACGGTGATTTTTGATCCTTTCCTAGATCACAGAATGAATTACACATAATAAAGTTTATACTTGCTTGTTCCACGTCGTTAAAGAAAATGTATATCAGGGCCAACGATTTGATGGACGATGGTTATGATAATATCAAGACGAATAGGGAGTTCGCTAGGAAGCTGTTGAAACTCCCCCGATCTTCCGTCACAGCCGTTGTAAAATTGTTCTAGTGGTTGTAGTTTTATGTATGGTTTGAATACCCTGTGTCAATTAAATTTGTGTACAGAAAGTTTGGTGTGTCTGTTTATAAAGGGTTTATGTAGTAATCGTAATATGTAGTAGGTTGTCGTCTGTATGAAACGTTGTATGTCAACGTATTTAGTATTTCCTCTGTTGCCATTATCCATTTTATTTCATCTCGCCAACTAGCAGTTGTTTCCAAATATCAATTTGGCAACTAACTGTTGAACGTAGGGCAACTTCTATCACTAGCAGTTGTTATAATAACTAGCAGTTGCGCGTATAATACTAGCAGTTGTAATTATACAACCTATTCAGTTTACTAGCAGTAGTCAGTATAACTAGAAGTAGTAAAAATTAACTAGCAGTTTAAGTATACAACCAATTCATTTTATAATTACAGATATTTAATTTAACTAATCAATCATAAAAGCATTGTACCATTTTTTGACGTTTAGAAAAGTCGCTTAAACCTCAAAATAATCAACTCACTCTACACATCTAATAACATGAAGAGTTATGTGCTTACGTCAAACTGATGATGTTGATGTTTTTACAATGGGACTTTAATTGGTCAAAGGCTAAAGCTGTTTGGCACCGCATGATAAATATTTTCGTCTTTCCTTTCATTACCTTGTATTTTTTTATAAGTTCTATACACTAATATTATCAACAATTTATTTCTGTTGCATGTTTACCGTTTTCATTTCTAATTTCACAAGAAGCTTATACTAAAATAATAATCAACCAATTAGGGGCATAAACTCTTTAAATATGATCTCGTAAAAAAAAATAAACAATAATAACAAATTTAGATTAAATAATAAATACGTAAGTAAACAAGGTAATATTTGTTTTGTGTTTCTCTTTATAACAATTTTTTGGTATTTTTAAAATCCGTGACCTAACAAAAATTATGTAACATTTTTTTAATCTTACTAGTTATAATAAATCGACATTTCCGTTTCATCAGTGTTCACTTGAATAGTATGTTTGAAAACAAATATTAACGTTAACAAATTAAATTCACACCAATAAGTTATGGTCTATAAAAGACCTACATATATTATTAATACACGAATACTCTGAATAGTATTAGCGATTACAACCTTGGAGTGTATCGACTCTAAATATGACGAAAAGTTATATCAAACTCTAGCCTGGACCTCCTTTTATAGGCTAAGGAGTCCTTTACAAGGATAATTATACTTAGCATACTTATCTAATACAAAACATCCTACCCAAGAAATTCAAGAATGTTATTAAACCGACACAATCATACTAGCAGTGAAAAACTACATTAGCAGTGGTTTGCTCCCTATTTTATCCGGCCCTAAAGCTCGTCATTTTACCTTTACCTCGGTCTATCCAACCGATCTGCCAGGATTGGTAGACGTACACTTGCTTGGGGAAACGGGCTGCAATCAACAGAGGACTGAGACCATAATTTTCAGCCTCTCTTTGCATATTCTATCACTCCTTCGACCCAATACCCATTATATACTTCCTTCTTCCGCTCGGGTAGAGCGAGGTTAGAAAATGGCTGAATTTGAACATCCCAAATGGCTAATGAGAGTCTAATCGGTTTAAACTCCCACCTTTGGTACGCCATATGGTCTGGGCATGCTTCCATAAACTTCAAAGGACACGGGTTTTGGGTGAAGGAATGTTGTGAATGTTCGCGGGGATGTGTTATTAGTCGTCATTCTCGACAATTTAGAAACGACTAATTGTTATTAGTAGTAATTTAAGAACATGTTTAGGTTGTCGCAGCAAGCTGCTTGCGCTTATGTTTTGTTTTGGGGGTAAAGGTTTAGGCTATGTATGGGATTTTTGGAACCGACGGTGCGTGGGCAACGGGTTGTTAACATCTTCAACTTCTCTTTGGTGTTTTTTGTTGGTGGAGGAATGGTTGTTTTTTTATGTGCTTTCCTTTATTTACCTCGCGTATTTAAAGCGAGGATTTTCTTGTTCTTGCACGCGGTATAATTAATTTCCATTTACTTGTTTTGTGGGTAGGCACGTGCCTGAGGCTCCTACCCTTCTATTTTTCTCTTGGATTTGTCCCAAAATTTCTAGGGAAGGAACGTTAATATTTACTTGCAGATTTTTTCACCTTTTTGGTATTTGGATAAGCCTTATCCGTAATTACAAACCGTTTGAATTTATCTGTTTATTATCCTTTTTGTCTTGAAAGTTTGCTATGTCGTATATACTTTTTTGGAAAAATGTAGCTTCCACAGTTGTTGTTGGTTTTGAAAATGTTGCTTAAGCACGTTTGACAAACTGAAGTAAATCATTTATATCGGCACTTTAAATTTCACTTTTAAAATTTGAACTTCAACTAGTCAACCTTTTAATTCGCAAAAAACCATATTGTACTTCAGGGACTTTTTTTTTTATTATAACTGATTTGGAAAACAGAAACAAAGTTGATATTTGCATCGACACTAGCGGCGGTTTGAGCGACCCTAGTAGTGGTTTGTTAAACTGTAGCAGTTGTTGCGTATTCACATATGCATATAATTGAGAATTTGTTCAAACCATGTAGCCTCCTTTGGTTTTCCAAAACGCAACCATGTTGTGAGTTGCAGCAGAAGAGTTGGGCACCATTGATGTTTATTTCGAAATTGATTGCAACAGATTGTTAGGTGTTGCGAATTATGATGTGTGTGGGTCTAAACTATGTTTTGCCCTAGCAGTTGTAACTCTATTTTTTTTTATCCCCTATTGAATCAAAATTAATCTGTACTTTCAAAACAACTGTTTTAACTCTTGTAGCAGTGATGAGTACTTATTTACTCATCGTTTTTACCCAGCTAAGACCTCAAAAATGACTAAAAACACTCAAATATGATCAAAATATGTTAAAAATATCCTCGGAGTGTGTTTTATGTCTTTCAAGTACAAAAGGATTGAAAACAAAGCGAAAACGGACAAAATCGAGTCAAGATCAAAAAAGTGCTGAGAAGCCGGTGCCGGGATGTGATTTTCTACCAACGTTGATCAATTGAAGACCCGGACACGTTTTTAGAGTGGTTTAGGAAAACCATCTTAAAACCTAATCAAGAACCCAAAATTACCAAATTACCCTTCCCCGAATCCCAAAATGACAAATTTACCCTTCAAAACCAAAATCCAAAAATCCCATTTTAACCTTAAAACCATATTTTGTAAAAAATTATTTTTCTTAAAACCAAATTTTTAGTTTCCAAAAAAAAAAAAAAAAAACTTTAAAAAAAACCAAAATACAATTTAAACCTTTTAATAAACTTAAAAAAAAACCTTTTAAAACAAACCCTTTCATTTTCCTCCTTCCCAACCCAGTAACAAAGAAAAACGACCCATGCCTTTTTCCCTCCTTTCTTCTTCCTTTCTCTCCAACCCAGGAAACCAACCTTTTACCCAAAATCCCTTCACCCAAAACACTCAATCCCTCAACCTTCTCTATTACCCAGTTACCCCAAAATCCCAAACCCACTATCCCTCTTCCCCAAATGCCACTGTGGAAATCCATGTCAAAAAGACTCAATGAAGGGCTCAGATTCATGCTCAATGGTACCTACCTTATGGACGACTTGGATCATCTCAAGAAAGCACAAAGACAAAGTCTTGGTTATTTTGCCTCACTGAAGAAACACAAGAAGAGATTGAAGACCTAATCTTAGGCTTAGTATAAATAGCTTATCATTGTAGCCTTCAAAGGCACCCCTTGTCTTAGTTTTTTTTTAAAAAAGTCATTTTTTACCAAGTTTTTAGTTTTAAATGTATTTTCAATTAGTTGTAATGTTTTCAGTTCAATGAATGAAAAGTTCTTTTTCCTTAACTTGTCTGTTTAGCCTATAAATAAGCATTTTCTGTTATTTTGTGTTTTCACATATTCTAATCAGTAAATTAAGCTTCATTTTAGTCTCAAATCAGTTCTTAACTAAAGAGAATCCAAGTTCAGGTTTTGAAAATCAGTTTTTAAGGAAATCTCCTATTTAAGGAGTGTTTGGTTTAAGATTTTTAAATGGGTCAAAGTGGTTTTTACCCACTTTGACCACTGAATTCAAACCTACTTTAAGTTCCTAAGATCAGTTGATTGAGTTGGTAAAGCGTTTTCCAAGTATTCAAACATTTAAGTTTTATCTGGTTAAAAAAAAATAGTTTTGGCAGATTTCTTTTAACAAGTTTAGTCCAGTTTTAAGTGAGATAAAAATTTATAAAAAATAAAAATAACAAGTTCAGTAGCTTATCTAATTTGGGTCAAAAGAGAAAAATTAAAAATGTTTTACTAGGTCGCTAATGGGTCAAAGTGGGTGGGTTGGCCATTTATCTGTTACGTGCAGGGTGGATTTGATATTTTCAGCTTATTTATAAGCTGTAAAAAGCTCTTTCTTGGCCCCTATCGGCTTATTTTGAACTCTTGCTATGCTAACTTGAATTTCCTGTAGCTTGACCTTGTTTTGAAGATCTTAGGAGCTTAAAATTAAGCACAAAACAGGCCACCTTAAGCGTGTCTCAGCCTGATCACAGGTCACATTGTTTTTTTTTACTCTTCAGCTTATTTACTCCTTATTTGCTTAATGCTAGTTTAGCTTAATATATCTTTAGCTTAGGATTCCCCATTGCTTATACCAACTGCTTTTCCCTTATTTCATTAGCTGTTTAGGACTTCCCTTAAAGTAGCTTAAAGCCATCTGCTTATTCCCTCATTTAGGTAGTAAATTCATTGTGTGATTGCTAGAATTGAAGTGCTTGTTGAATATCATGTAGGAGTACCTTTTTAAAAAGATTCACTTGGTCCCTTTCTTTGCTCAAATAGGCTGAAGTGGTGTTTGGTAGTGCTTATTTAAAAGGAGTTTTTGTCTTCAAAGTCTGTTGTGGATAAGCTGTAATATCAGCTTATTTAAGCTTTTCTAGAAAAAGGTTTTTCACAAAGAGTGCTTATTTTACTTTCAACTTCGAATCCCAACAAGCAGAATTAAAAAAAAATGTTTCAAAAAAGCGGTAGCTGGTGGGACTCGAACCCACGTCTCCCCACTCAAAGCACATGACCACAAACCCAACACACCAAACCAACTGCCCTTGGGACTTGTCTCGTTATTTTAATGCACAATTAACTTCTTAAGGACACTTTGGCAGTTTTAACTATAAGCTCTTTTAGCTTTTTTCTGGCTTATTTAATAAAGCAACCACCACTTTTTTTTTTTTTTTTTTTTTTCTTAAGTTCAGCAACCTTTAAAGTAGATTTTGTGATTTTTTCAGATTTTTCTCAAAATGTTTACTATTTTTAATCATTTAATTAGAGTAAATTAGATTTTAATTCATAGAAATTAATTTAAAAGTCAAAAAAATACCCGGTCTTTTTCTAAAATTATTTTTAGTCAATTAGGACGTAGGAAAATTTATTTCACACCCGTAGCCCTTAAATTGAAAAATTTTTACGTTTATGGCTCGGGTCGTTCTCGGTTTTTTTACGTTATTACGTTTTAGCACCCTAGGACTTAGTTTAGCTTCGTTTTATCATTCCTTAGGCTTAGTAATAGTTAATTTGTAGTTTATTAGGGTTCCCTTGCCTTAATTACTTTTCCGTTAATTAATTTGTAGAAAACGTAATTCAAATCAACAAATCATCAAAACCAATTCAAGTTCATATCACGAAACTCAACGATTCCTTCCATTCACACCTCGTTGGGACACGACCCGGGAAATCACTTTTCCGGTATCACTTTTATCACACCCGTAAGATTTGATACGTTAACCTTTTTCCTAAAAGGTTAATTTGTCGAATTTTTCGGCTATTTTGATATATATTGATATTGTGTTTTTCACCACTCACAAACAACGAATCAAATTTTGGCGCCACTGCCGGGGAGGTGTGTTGCGACAATATCGTGATTTTTGGCGATTAGTGACTTGAAGATCCTTCCTCGTGAAGTTATTGTTTTTATAAAAATACAAAAATACAAAAATATTTTTCTTTTCTTTGTATATATATGTAAAAGATTAAAAATACAAAAAGATTTTTTCTTGTTGTTTTAAATAAAATAGAACACACAATCAGTATAACATTTCTCAACTTGAGTGTTATCATTATAAGTTCCCGAACAAAAGATTTAAAACTTGCCTTTGTGTCGCTCGTGATTTGGTTTATTTCTGTCGGATAAACAAACTGTGTGAGGGGTATAAGGACGGCCTGACATTAAATTGCGGTGAAAAGAGCGGGTTTTAATAAGCTTGCGCTGACCTAATAAGCTTCTCCGCTCCTTTGTGCGTTTATCTTATAGAAGTGATCATTTTACGTGGGATTATTGGTTTAAGTTCACTGTGTTTTGCCTCGGTCTTGTTTTAATTGAAAGTGTTGTTTTTAGTGCATGCGCACTAGTTCTTCTAATCCCCTTCTTGAACTCGCCACCATTACGCGAAGAAGAAATAAACGTCCTTCCCCATTAGTCGAACCCAAGATTCGTACTAATCCCGCCCCCGGTCCCGAAATGGCGGATACTCGAACCATGTCTGAGTTACTTCAAGCTCCCGTAGACGGCTACGGTGATGCTATCGTCGTACCACCAATTGACACCGAAAATTTTGAACTTAAGACTAGATTCACTTGGTTTCATCTAAACCTTTTTGCGGTCTTGATAGGGATGAGCCACACGCCCATATCCGTTGGTTTAATCAAGTGGCTTCCACTATTAACTTTGGGTGTCCTCATGAGTCGATTAAGTTGATGTTATTCCCGTTTTCCCTCGAGGGGGCAGCCCGGATTTGGCTTGAGAAAGAACCCCCTCGTTCAATCACAACATGGGAAGACCTCTCTAAGAAATTCGTTAACCAATTTTTCCCTCCGTCGAAAACCACAATGTTAAGGAATGAAATAACAAATTTCCGACAAAGATTCGACGAGAGTTTTGGTGAAGCGTGGGATAGATTCAAAGAACTTCTACGAAAATGTCCACACCACGGCTTCTCCGACCTTCATCATCGATCACGTTCTACAATGCTTTAAACCCAAACGACCAAGATTCGCTTAATGCGGCCGCCGGTGGTAATATCTTGAGTCGTATGCCCGGGGATATTAGAACGATAATCGAGAACAAGTCTAAGGTTGTAACATCCAGAAACAAAGCGATTGTTGCTAAGGTTACTTCCAATTCTTCTTCATCCGTTGTGGAGTCAAAATTGGAAGGACTTACCGACGCTATTTATAGCATGATGAAAGAGTTTAAGTCCCAGATTCAGAAAACGAAACCAGTAAAAGCCGTTACCGAAACTTGTGTTATTTGCGGTTGTCCCCATCCGTATTACAATTCTCAAGCCACCGATGGCGACGTCAGAAATGCCACCATGGCAGCTGCTAATCACAATCCTAATACGAATCAAGGATACCTTGCTAATCAAATGGGACCACCCGGCTTTGCACCAGTACCTACTCACCAAAACCGTTTTAATCAGAATCAAAACCAAAACGTTAATGCTAATCAAGGATACCATCGAATCGAGAGCGAAATTCAATCATCAAACTCCTCAACCGCAAAATTATCAACCTCTTCCTCAACAACAAGCTTTTCAACAAACCTATCCTTATGTTGCACCAATTTCGGAGTTTGAGAACTACAAGAAAACCTCGGAAGCAAACATTCGTAACATGCAAAGTCAGATAATTAATTTGAAAGCTGAGTTGAATAACAAGATTGAAATGACCGTGCTCAGACAAACAAATGAATTGAAAAACATGATGGCTAGTTTCTTGCATCAAGCTCAACCCTCTTCTTCATCTCAACCCTCGAGTTCGGGATCTCTCCCGAGTAATACAATTCCCAACCCGAAGGGAGAGTTGAATGCTATTGCCACCCGAAGTGGTAAATCATATGATGGACCCTCGATGCCTACACCCTCTCCGGTGAGGGAAGTAGAACGAGAAACCGAGGTGGCAAAGGACAAGGTGCACATCTCAAGCCCACGAAGTACCACACAAGTCCAACCTTTGGATATCCTACCTCCAATTCCGGAACCCGTTGTTCCGATGACCAATCCTAAGCCTTCACTTCCTTATCCTTCAAGGTTTAATGTTAGGAATTAGAAAATTCCATAGTGAAGAGTCGGTCACCCCAAATGTTATCTAGCTTAAGTTAGCTCGTAGACTTGTCGTTATTTAAGTTATTAAGTTGTTTATTAGTTAGTTTGTAGCGTAGTTTAGTTTAGAGCAACACCGTGGAGGAAGGACGGGTCTTTACCCACTATATACCTGATCCACAGGCCGATAGGAGGTCGTGTAGTTTATAAGTATAAATACCCCTTCCATCCATGGAAGGGGTGGTGTTTCTCATTCAATCTAATATTCCATACTTTGTGTAAACCTCTAGCAAGAACACCCTCTCTCTCTCTACTAACTCTCTAACTATGGCAAACATGTATTTTGATCATCCAAGACCACCCGAATCATCAACACAATAATATTACGATCCTACAATTGGTACCAGAGCCAGGTTATGGTGTTTTATTGATTTGTGTGGTTTTGTATCATGGTTATGGTGGTTTTTGGTTCATATTGAAAACTGTTTTTTTGGTACTGT
>OU343223.1:95421760-95460231 GCA_910596185.1 Chrysanthemum makinoi | reverse complement strand
CCCCTTCACCTTCGCATTTGTAGTGTCCTTATTATATGTGGGGCATGCAAGGTAGCCTTGCCGAGTCCACCCATAAAAACTGCTTCGAGCAGGAAAATCGTTGATGGTCCATAAAAGCCCCGCTTTCATATTGAAATGAGTACCTGTAGCAGCGTCTCTCGTCCAGACTCCTGACAATAAAATTTCCAGTTCTTCAATCAAAGGCTACAAGAAAACATAAATGTCCCTTGCAGGTGATTTATCGTCGGGAATTAACATCTTCAACATGAAAGAAGTCTCTTTCAAACATTTCCAGGGGGTGTGTTGTATGTTGTCAATATGACCGACCACATGCTGTAAGTTTGACTCAGGTTGCCGAACAGGTTAAAACCATTAACAACTAACCCTAATTAGACGTTTCTAGTTTTTTTTAATTAAGGGAAAATTAGTCAAATAGACCGCGCGCCCTGAGGCTTATCAGTTTAAGGACCACGCCCTTTCAAAAATCGAAAATAGACAAGTTGCCCACCGCTTTGACCCAACCAGGGTCGCCATGTGTCCGTCACAAAACTTATGACACAAGTAATGATTTTGAAGGTATATGTCATGTATTGTAACGTATTGTTTTTAGGCAACTTGTATTGTTTTTTGGGTATCTTTATGTTTTTTGGGCAACTTGTATTTATACACGAGGATAGTTTTGTCATTTCACATTTAAAAACAAAACAAAAAAAACCTCACACACAAAAGACAGATTCACATAGCCACACACCTCTTGTCCTCCACATAAACCATCACAACTAACACCAGTACAACCACCCAACAACCCAACGCCACCACCATCCGGGCGCACCTCCACACACGCCACCACCATCCGCAAGCACCACCACACAATCAACCTTCTTCTACAAAGGGCTGTCTTGTTACGTAATTCAAATCACTGAAGAAATATTTTGTTATTATCTACTTAATGTATTTTATCTTCGATTTAATCTGTAATTTTAGTTAAATTTGCATTTGTGATTGTTCCCTTGATGAAAGTCAAAATTAGGGTTATCACCCCTAAACCGAAAATCAGGTTTTGTAAATTTGTTAATTTGATGCAATTATGTTCTGCTAAAAACATGTGAATCGGGCTCATGATTGATTATTGTATCTAAATTATTATATCTTCTTTTATACTCTAGATTCGTGGATCGGTATTGATTATTGTATATTATATCTTCTTTTACACTCTAGATATATTTAGGAGGAATGGTGTTCTGAATGTGTGACATTGATTTATATCTTATCTTAAGCTTTTCAAGTAGCTATTGAAGTTTATATCTACTATTTTCAATCTAAAAGGCAGTTTGGACGCATACTTTTATATGTCCGCAAAGACTTGGATGTATGGGTTGATTTGATGTGGCTGTTTAGACCAACCGATGCAGATTGGGCTTTAGCTTACCGTGAACGGATGCTTGAATACTTCTGGAACCACAAGGTTGAATACACAAATTGACACGCCTTTTCAAGGTACGATCCTTAATGTCCGTTTGACCCATAATTATTGTCAAATGTTCACTTGTGAAGTCTTTTTCTTTCAACTTTAACTATATGTATTTTTACTTGTTTTATATATTAGTCGATTATTATAAATTTTTTTTTAAATCAACGGCATTTATTTTGTAAATACCCGCACATATAAAAAACGCTATGGTTTGTAAACCACTTCTATATTGGTTATGTATAGTTTATTAATATTTGCTATATAGCAGAATATAATATTTGGTTGCCCAAAAGTACATCACGGTACATGTCCTTTAATGTCTTCTGTTCCCAATCACTTTCTTCTTTCTTCAATACAATTTGTTTAACAAAATCTTTCTTTCTTCTTTTGGTCTATTGACTTCATATCTTTATCCCAATCTTGTCTTGCTTTTGTTTAGAAAATATGTCGACAATATCCTGGATGTTCAACTAGATATCATCCGTAGGCTACCTCCTAAGTCTATACTCTAGCAACGTAGTGTTTGCAAGTTATGGAAGGCTAGTATAGATTGTGGAAGCTTCATCTTTAATTACAGTGTTCATCGTAATGATGAGTGTTTATTTACGCTAACATTCGATATGGGTGACCATGGTTTTGTGTTAGCTTTAGATGAACAGCTAATCGCTACACCACTTAATACATATTTAATGCTTTCATCTATGATTACAGTTGGCAATTCTAATGGTCTTTGGTGTTTTGTCTATGGTTCTAATCTAATGATCAAGTTATTTGGAACCCGACAATCAAAAATCACTTGCAGATTTTCCGGTTTACACGCATCAAATCGAACGTCAAAATATTTGTTTTGGTTTTGCCATCCGTCCCGACACTCTTGACCCGACGATCGTGAAGGTTTCCTATCTGAAAGTGGTTTCGTATGTCTCTGTCTTTTCTTTGAACTCGTTAAGGTGGACAATCCTTGAAAATTTCCACCCCCTCATGAAACTATCAAATTGAAACGTAAAAGTCATGCAGTTGTAGGTCGTTTTCTCTATTGGACTGGGAGTGAAAAGTTAACTAATGAGGACGGTGTTATTTATAAGATTTATATGTTGATTTCTTTTGATTTGGTAACCAACCAATTTAAAGTTATAGACCTACCACATATTTTAAAAAATGAACTCCCAGTTCCATTCAATGTTTTCGATCTTGGAACCTCTCTAGTGATTTCTGGGACGATCATTGGTGAAGATATTCCATTGTTTTACGGATGGTTGTTGGACGTCAATGGTTCTTCCATAACATCATTTACAAGCCTATTCGCCATCCCTACCCAATATTCGGTTCGTTGTTTGGGTTTACAAAGGATCAAGCTCCAATAGTGGAAGCGTACAGCGGCAATCATTTGGGTCGGTCGGTATTTGTGTACAACAACGAACTTGAATTATTTATCTACATGGGAATGTTAGGAGATGCGGGATCTTTCTACATCCCCATACAAAGAATCTCTTCTTTTGTTAAATCAGCCGGACCATGCTGTTTATAGTATGTTTTATTTTTAACTTACCATTCTATTAATGTTTTATTTTTAACTTACACCATTATATTCATGTTCAAACAGTGTTTGTTCGGCAGAATTTAGGGATCATGCTTAATGGGAATGAAGCTTTGTGGTTTTAGTACGATGTTTGTATGTGAAGGAAGCATGGAGTGGTTTAGCTTTTTCGCTACTGCTGAATTTTATAAATCTAGTGGTTATATATTATGTAACCATTAAACTCATAATTATGTAGTAATCGTAATATGTAGTAGGTTGTGTGTATGAAACGTTGTATGTCAACGTATTTACTATTTCCTATGTTCTTTAATCCCATTATACATCTTTGTTTAATCTGGGGAACTAGCAGTTGTTTCCAATAAACAATGTGGCAACTAACTGTTGTACGTAGGGCAACTTCTTTTCCTTATTGACTACTTTTATAAACCAAGAGTCCTTCTAGTTGTTACAATTCGTATTCTACAATCAACTAATAACTACCAACTAGTGACTATGCACACTTGAAATTAACAGATTTACCATTCAACACTAGTACAATTTAACTAGCATTTGTAAGTTTAATACTAGCAACACTAAACAAATATGTGTCTATTCAGGCCCAGAATAGTAAGACCAACACCTACACAAGGGCACCAGAATGGTATCAGCAGCACCTACACACGGGCAGCACAAACACGGCCATACACAACAGTATTAACGACTGTGGCATCATTTCGTTGATGTGTTCAATCACAAGCAGTGGTTAAAATAGCTAGCAATAGAAACCTGTATACTGTCAGTTGTAAGTATACAACCAATTCAGTTTTACTAGCGGTAGTAAAAATAACTATAGCGGTTGTAAGCAGTTGCTCTACAACCACTTCAGTTTTACTAGCGTAGTAAAACAACTATAGCGGTAGTAAAAATAACTAGCAGTTGTAAGTATACAACCAATTCATTTTATAATTTGAGGTATTTAATTTAAGTAATCGTGCATAAAAGCAGTGTAGCATTTTTTTACGCTTAGAAATGTCGCATATACCTCAAAATAGTCAACTCAAATGAATGTTACTCTACACATCTGATAACATGATGCCATTATGTGCTTACGGTCTAACTGAAGACGTCGTCGTTTTTAGAATAAGTGATGCTCACAACACATTGATTGTGTAATATGTCCGCCATATTACCATGGCTTACTAAAATATACAATTTCGTAATATTTTACGGACCAAGTTTGAAAAGCTTGTATCTTGGGCGCGCGAATCAATGAACCAACCCAACAACCACATATAATGATCATAACACACCCTCGTTCGGACCATCAATTGCAAATCAACAACCCTCATCCAAAGCCTCCTGTCGAGAATTAAACAAACCAACAAAATTTCCTTGAAAACCATGTCGTTTCGAGCTAATGTTATCACCAGTATGAGAGATAATATTAGCAACATGCCAGATACAGTGATCGGTAACATTTTGAATTGGTTGCCAATAACAGAAGCGGTGAGCACCTCTATTTTATCTACAAATTGGAGGTTTAAGTGGACCTTGCTCACCAAAGTCATAATTGATGAGGATTTCTTTTATTATTTAACATATAAGTTTGATGGGAGGCATGTTACTAGACTTTTAAATCAAACTACGGGTCCCATAAAAAAGTTTGTCTTCCCTGTAGATCCCAAACCGTTGTCTGGAATGGAAGACTTGAATTATGAAGAGATTCGTGATTGGCTTATGTTTTTGGCACCGCAAGGAATTGAGGACCTGACAATTAGAAACTGGTATGGACAACCAGTTACATTACCAACCAACTTTACGTATTGAATTGAAACATATTGAAATTCATTGTTGTGATTTTCCTAGTTTGGTGTTTTTCACTAGTTTTCCAAATTTATTGAGCTTAGAATTATGTTTAGTCAAATTTCTAACCAGTACAGTTTGGGATTTAATTGCTGGTTGTCCCTTACTTGAGTCCCTTACATTGGATGTTGAGAGTACAAACGGGATGAAACTATGGAATCTTGCAAGTCTTAGTAATTTGAAGAAGTTACATTTGTCATTCGGTATTTCGAATGCTGTCACGACAATCATAGCATCGAATATCTTTCACCTGACAAGACTTCCATCTCTTGAGACCCTTACATTAGATTTTGACTATTGCACGGTAAGACCGTTTTGAGATTTACACTTCTAATTTTACAATGTTAAATATATGTGTAACTATAATGACATTTAATCTTTGAAACTAACCCAAAAGTTGACCTGTTGTAGTTGATGCGTGATGGTAATTCCAGGATGAATGTCCCTTTGCCGTTTGTATCCCTCGTTAATCTGAATCTAAAAGGAGTTGATTTTGGCGAGACTCTTATCGTGTCACTCATCGTCCAAATGATTCGCGGATCTCCAAACTTGAAAAATGAAACCGAGTAAGTGTAATACTTTATTACTCTATTTCATAATGATCAAATAAACATCCGTAACTGCAATGTTTTCTATCTCAATACTATTTGATTTTCCAGTGCCGCACACACGCTTAGTGTTTTACCTTTGGAACAAACGTTCATTAGATTTAGACACAACCACATTCGGTCATGGGCAGATTCAGACAAAGTGATTTTTCGATCCTTTCTTAGATCACAGATTGAATTACACATAATAAAGTTTATACTTGCTTGTTCCACGTTGTTAAAGAAAATGTATATCAGGGCCAGCGATTTGATGGACGATGGTTATGATAATATCAAGACGAATTGGGAGTTCGCTAGGAAGCTGTTGAAACTCCCCCGATCTTCCGTCACAGCCGTTGTAAAATTGTTCTAGTTGTTGTAGTTTTATGTATGGTTTGAATACCCTGTGTCAATTAAATTTGTGTACAGAAAGTTTGGTGTGTCTGTTTATCAAGGGTTTATGTAGTAATCGTAATATGTAGTAGGTTGTTGTCTGTATGAAACGTTGTATGTCAACGTATTTAGTATTTCCTCTGTTGTTGCCATTATCCATTTTTATTTCATCTCGCCAACTAGCAGTTGTTTCCAAATATCAATTTGGCAACTAACTGTTGAACGTAGGGCAACTTCTATCACTAGCAGTTGTTATAATAACTAGCAGCCAGCGTATAATACTAGCAGTTGTAATTATACAACCTATTCATTTACTAGCAATAGTCAGTATAAAGCAGAGTAAAATAACTAGCGTTTAAGTATACAACCAATTAATTTTATAATTACAGATATTTAATTTAAGTAATCAAGCATAAAAGCATTGTACCATTTTTTGACGTTTAGAAAAGTCGCTTAAACCTCAAAATAATCAACTCACTCTACACATCTAATAACATGAAGAGTTATGTGCTTACGTCAAACTGATGATGTTGATGTTTTTACAATGGGACTTTAATTGGTCAAAGGCTAAAGCCGTTTGGCCGCATGATAAATATTTTCGTCTTTCCTTTCATTACCTTCTATTTTTTTATAAGTTCTATAAACTAATATTATCAACAATTTATTTCTGTTGCATGTTTCACGTTTTCATTTCTAATTTCACAAGAAGCTTATACTAAAATAATAATCAACCAATTAGGGGCATAAACTCTTTAAATATGATCTCGTAAAAAAAAAAAATAATAATAACAAATTTAGATGAAATAATAAATATGTAAGTAAACAAGGTAATATTTGTTTTGTGTTGCTCTTTATAACAATTTTATGGTATTTTTAAAATCCGTGACCTAACAAAAATTATGTAATGTTTTAATCTAACTAGTTATAATAATCGACATTTCCGTTTCATCGTTGTTCACTTGAATAGTATGTTTGAAAACAAATATTAACGTTAACAAATTAAATTCACACCAATAAGTTATGGTTTATAAAAGACCTACATATATTATTAATACACGAATACTCTGAATAGTATTAGCGATTACAACCTTGGAGTGTATCGACTCTAGCCAAACTCTAGACCTCCTTTTATAGGCTAAGGAGTCCTTTACAAGGATAATTATACTTAGCATACTTATCTAATACAAAACATCCTACCCAAGAAATTCAAGAATGTTATTAAACCGACACAATCATACTAGCAGTGAAAAACTACATTAGCAAGGGTTTGCTCCTATTTTATCCCGGCGCAAGCTCGTCATTTTTATCTTTACCTCAGTCTATCCAACCCGATCTGCCAGGATTGGTAGACGTACACTTGCTTGGGGAAACGGGTGCAATCAACAGAGAGGATCGAGACCATAATTTTCAACCTCTCTTTGCATATTCTATCACTCCTTCGACCCAATACCCATTATATACTTCCTTCTTCCGCTCGGGTAGAGCGAGGTTAGGAAGTAATGGCGAATTTGAACATCCCAAATAGCTAATGAGAGTCTAATCGGTTTAAACTCCCACCTTTGGTACGCCATATGGTCTGGGCATGCTTCCATAAACTTCAAAGGACACGGGTTTTGGGTGAAGGAATGTTGTGAATGGTCGCGGGGATGTGTTATTAGTCGTCATTCTCGACAATTTAGAAACGACTAATTGTTATTAGTAGTCATTTAAGAACATGTTTCAGTTGTCGCAGCAACTGCTTTGCGCTTATGTTTTTGTTTTGTGGGGTAAAGGTTTAGGCTATGTATGGGATTTTTGGAACCGACGGTGCATGGGCAACGGGTTGTTAACATCTTTAACTTCTCTTTGGTGTTTTTTGTTGGTGGAGGAATGGTTGTTTTTTTATGTGCTTTCCCTTTATTTACCTCGCGTATTTAAAGCGAGGATTTTACTGTTCTTGCACGCGGTATAATTAATTTCCATTTACTGTTTTGTGGGTAGGCACGTGCCTAGGCTCCTACCCTTCTATTTTTCCTGCTGGATTTGTCCCAAAATTTCTAGGGAAGGAACGTGAATATTTACTTGCAGATTTTTTCACCTTTTTTGGTATTTGGATAAGCTTTATCCGTAATTACAAACCGTTTGAATTTATCGGTTTATTATCCTTTTTTGTACTGAAAGTTTACTATGTTTGTATATACTTTTTTTTTGGAAAAATGTAGCTTCCACAGCTGTTGTTGGTTTTGGAAATGTTGCTTATGCACGTTTGACAAACTGAAGTAAATCATTCATATCGGCGCTTTAAATTTCACTTTTAAAATTTGAACTTCAACTAGTCAACCTTTTAATTCGCAAAAAAACCATATTGTACTTCATGGACTTTTTTTTTATTATAACTGATTTGGAAAAACAGAAACAAAGTTGATATTTGCGTCGACACTAGCGGCGGTTTGAGCGACCCTAGTAGTGGTTTGTTAAACTGTAGCAGTTGTTGCGTATTCACATATGCATATAATTGAGAATTTGTTCAAACCATGTAGCCTCCTTTGGTTTTTCCAAAAACGCAACCATGTTGTGAGTTGCAGTTAGAAGAGTTGGGCACCATTGATGTTTATTTCGAAATTGATTGCAACATATTGTTAGGTGTTGCGAATTATGATGTGTGTGGGTCTAAACTATGTTTTGCCCTAGCAGTTGTAACTCTATTTTTTTTATCCCCTATTGAATCAAAATTAATCTGTACTTTCAAAACAACTGTTTTAACTCTTGTAGCAGTGATGAGTACTTATTTACTCATCGTTTTTACCCAGCTAAGAACTCAAAAATGACTAAAAACACCCAAATATGATCAAAATATGTTAAAAATATCCTCGGAGTGTGTTTTATGTCTTTCAAGTACAAAAGGATTGAAAGCAAAGCGAAAACGGACAAAATCGAGCCAAGATCAGAAAAGTGCTGAGAAGCCGGTGCCGGGATGTGATTTTCTACGAACGTTGATCAATTGAAGACCCGGACACGTTTTTAGAGTGGTTTAGGAAAACCATCTTAAAACCTAATCAAGAACCCAAAATTACCAAATTACCCTTCCCCGAATCCCAAAATGACAAATTTACCCTTCAAAACCAAAAATCCAAAAAATCCCATTTTAACCTTAAAACCATATTTTGTAAAAAATTATTTTTCTTAAAACCAAATTTTTAGTTTCCAAAAAAAAAAAAAAAAAAAAAAAAAAAAAAAAAAAAAAAAAAAAAAAAACAAAATACAATTTAAACCTTTTAATAAACTTAAAAAAAAAACCTTTTAAAACAAACCCTTTCATTTTCCTCCTTCCCAACCCAGTAACAAAGAAAAACGACCCATGCCTTTTTCCCTCCTTTCTTCTTCCTTTCTCTCCTCCAACCCGGAAACCAACCTTTTACCCAAAATCCCTTCACCCAAAACACTCAATCCCTCAACCTTCTCTATTACCCAGTTACCCCCAAATCCCAAACCCACTATCCCTCTTCCCCAAATGCCACTGTGGAAATCCATGTCAAAATGACTCAATGGAGGGCTCAGATTCATGCTCATGTGTACCTACCTTATAGACGACTTGGATCATCTCAAGAAAGCACAAAGACAAACTCTTGGTTATTTTGCCTCACTGAAGAAACACAAGAAGAGATTGAAGACCTAATCTTAGGCTTAGTATAAATAGCTTATCATTGTAGCCTTCAAAGGCACCCCTTGTCTTAGTTTTTTTTTAAAAGTCATTTTTTACCAAGTTTTTAGTTTTAAATGTATTTTCAATTAGTTGTAATGTTTTCAGTTCAATGAATGAAAAGTTCTTTTTCCTTAACTTGTCTGTTTAGCCTATAAATAAGCATTTTCTGTTATTTTGTGTTTTCACATATTCTAATCAGTAAATTAAGCTTCATTTTAGTCTCAAATCAGTTCTTAACTAAAGAGAATCCAAGTTCAGGTTTTGAAAATCAGTTTTTAAGGAAATCTCCTATTTAAGGAGTGTTTGGTTTAAGATTTTTAAATGGGTCAAAGTGGTTTTTACCCACTTTGACCACTGAAGTCAAACCTACTTTAAGTTCCTAAGATCAGTTGATTGAGTTGGTAAAGCGTTTTCCAAGTATTCAAACATTTAAGTTTTATCTGGTTCAAAAAAAAAAAAAGTTTTGGCAGATTTCTTTTAACAAGTTTAGTCCAGTTTTAAGTGAGATAAAAATTTATAAAAAATAAAAATAACAAGTTCAGTAGCTTATCTAATTTGGGTCAAAAGAGAAAAAATCAAAAAATGTTTTACTAGGTCTGCCTATGGGTCAAAGTGGGTGGGTTGGCCATTTATCCGTTCTGTGCACAGGGAGGATTTGATATTTTCAGCTTATTTATAAGCTGTAAAAAGCTCTTTCTTGGCCCCCTATCGACTTATTTTGAACTCTTGCTATGCTAACTTGAATTTCCTGTAGCTTGTCCTTGTTTTGAAGATCTTAGGAGCTTAAAATTAAGCACAAAACAGGCCACCTTAAGCTGTGTCTCAGCCTGCAGTCACAGGTCACATTGTTTTTTTTTTACTCTT
The DNA here is from genome assembly GCA_910596185.1 of Chrysanthemum makinoi. Taxonomy (NCBI): domain Eukaryota; kingdom Viridiplantae; phylum Streptophyta; class Magnoliopsida; order Asterales; family Asteraceae; genus Chrysanthemum; species Chrysanthemum makinoi. Next base: position 95,449,852 of record OU343223.1, on the reverse strand, counting down.
CAGCTTATTTACTCCTTATTTGCTTAATGCTAGTTTAGCTTAATATATCTTTAGCTTAGGATTCCCCATTGCTTATACCAACTGCTTTTCCCTTATTTCATTAGCTGTTTAGGACTTCCCTTAGAGTAGCTTAAAGCCATCTGCTTATTCCCTCATTTAGGTAGTAAATTCATTGTGTGATTGCTAGAATTGAAGTGCTTGTTGAATATCATGTAGGAGTACCTTTTTAAAAAGATTCACTTGGTCCCTTTCTTTGCTCAAATAGGCTGAAGTGGTGTTTGGTAGTGCTTATTTAAAAGGAGTTTTTGTCTTCAAAGTCTGTTGTGGATAAGCTGTAATATCAGCTTATTTAAGCTTTTCTAGAAAAAGGTTTTTCACAAAGAGTGCTTATTTTACTTTCAACTTCGAATCCCAACAAGCAGAATTAAAAAAAAAAATGTTTCAAAAAAGGGGTAACTGGTGGTACTCAAACCCACGTCTCCCCACTCAAAGGAGTCAAAGCACATGACCACAAACCCAACACACCAAACCAACTGCCCTTGGGACTTGTCTCGTTATTTTAATGCACAATTAACTTCTTAAGGACACTTTGGCAGTTTTAACTATAAGCTCTTTTAGCTTTTTTCTGGCTTATTTCATAAAGCAACCACCACTTTTTTTTTTTCTTAAGTTCAGCAACCTTTAAAGTAGATTTTGTGATTTTTTTAGATTTTTCTCAAAATGTTTACTATTTTTAATCATTTAATTAGAGTAAATTAGATTTTAATTCATAGAAATTAATTTAAAAGTCAAAAAAATACCCGGTCTTTTTCTAAAATTATTTTTAATCAATTTGGACGTAGGAAAATTTATTTCACACCCGTAGCCCTTAAATTGAAAAAGTTTTACGTTTATGGCTCGGGTCGTTCTCGGTTTTTTTTACGTTATTACGTTTTAGCACCCTAGGACTTAGTTTAGCTTCGTTTTATCATTCCTTAGGCTTAGTAATAGTTAATTTGTAATTTATTAGGGTTCCCTTTCCTTAATTACTTTTCCGTTAATTAATTTGTAGAAAACGTAATTCAAATCAACAAATCATCAAAACCAATTCAAGTTCATATCACGAAACTCAACGATTCCTTCCATTCACACCTCGTTGGGACACGACCCGGGAAATCACTTTTCCGGTATCACTTTTATCACACCCGTAAGATTTGATACGTTAACCTTTTTCCTAAAAGGTTAATTTGTCGAATTTTTCGGCTATTTTGATATATATTGATATTGTGTTTTTCACCACTCACAAACAACGAATCAAATTTTGGCGCCGCTGCCGGGGAGGTGTGTTGCGACAATATCGTGATTTTTGGCGATTAGTGACTTGAAGATCCTTCCTCGTGAAGTTATTGTTTTTATAAAAATACAAAAATACAAAAATATTTTTCTTTTCTTTGTATATATATGTAAAAGATTAAAAATACAAAAAGATTTTTGCTTGTTGTTTTAAATAAAATAGAACACACAATCAGTATAACATTTCTCAACTTGAGTGTTATCATTATAAGTTCCCGAACAAAAGATTTAAAACTTGCATTTGTTATGCTCTCGTGATTTGGTTTATTTTAAATGCGGATAAACAAACTGCGTGAGGGGTATAAGGACGGCCTGACATTAAATTGCGGCTGAAAAGAGGCGGTTTTTTAATAAGCTTCGCGCTGACCTAATAAGCTTCTCCGCTCCTTTGTGCGTTTATCTTATAGAAGTGATCATTTTACGTGGGATTATTGGTTTAAGTTCACTGTGTTTTGCCTCGGTCTTGTTTTAATTGAAAGTGTTGTTTTTAGTGCATGCGCACTCGTTCTTCTAATTCTTCTAATCCCCTTCTTGAACTCGCCACCATTACGCGAAGAAGAAATAAACGTCCTTCCCCATTAGTCGAACCCAAGATTCGTACTAATCCCGCCCCCGGTCCCGAAATGGCGGATACTCGAACCATGTCTGAGTTACTTCAAGCTCCCGTAGACGGCTACGGTGATGCTATCGTCGTACCACCAATTGACACCGAAAATTTTGAACTTAAGACTAGATTCACTTGGTTTCATCTAAACCTTTTTGCGGTCTTGATAGGGATGAGCCCCACGCCCATATCCGTTGGTTTAATCAAGTGGCTTCCACTATTAACTTTCGGGGTGTCCCTCATGAGTCGATTAAGTTGATGTTATTCCCGTTTTCCCTCGAGGGGGCAGCCCGGATTTGGCTTGAGAAAGAACCCCCTCGTTCAATCACAACATGGGAAGACCTCTCTAAGAAATTCGTTAACCAATTTTTCCCTCCGTCGAAAACCACAATGTTAAGGAATGAAATAACAAATTTCCGACAAAGATTCGACGAGAGTTTTGGTGAAGCGTGGGATAGATTCAAAGAACTTCTACGAAAATGTCCACACCACGGCTTCTCCGACCTTCATCAGATCGATACGTTCTACAATGCTTTAAACCCAAACGACCAAGATTCGCTTAATGCGGCCGCCGGTGGTAATATCTTGAGTCGTATGCCCGGGGATATTAGAACGATAATCGAGAACAAGTCTAAGGTTGTAACATCCAGAAACAAAGCGATTGTTGCTAAGGTTACTTCCAATTCTTCTTCATCCGTTGTGGAGTCAAAATTGGAAGGACTTACCGACGCTATTTATAGCATGATGAAAGAGTTTAAGTCCCAGTTTCAGAAAACGAAACCAGTAAAAGCCGTTACCGAAACTTGTGTTATTTGCGGTCGTCCCCATCCGTATTACAATTGTCAAGCCACCGATGGCGACGTCAGAAATTCCACCGTGGCAGCTGCTAATCACAATCCTAATACGAATCAAGGATACCTTGCTAATCAAATGGGACCACCCGGCTTTGCACCAGTACCTACTCACCAAAACCGTTTTAATCAGAATCAAAACCAAAACGTTAATGCTAATCAAGGATACCATCAGAATCGAGGAACGAATTTCAATCATCAAACTCCTCAACCGCAAAATTATCAATCTCTTCCTCAACAACAAGCTTTTCAACAAACCTATCCTTATGTTGCACCAATTCCGGAGTTTGAGAACTACAAGAAAACCTCGGAAGCAAACATTCGTAACATGCAAAGTCAGATAATTAATTTGAAAGCTGAGTTGAATAACAAGATTGAAACGACCGTGCTCAGACAAACAAATGAATTGAAAAACATGATGGCTAGTTTCTTGCATCAAGCTCAACCCTCTTCTTCATCTCAACCCTCGAGTTCGGGATCTCTCCCGAGTAACACAATTCCCAACCCGAAGGGAGAGTTGAATGCTATTGCCACCCGAAGTGGTAAATCATATGATGGACCCTCGATGCCTACACCCTCTCCGGTGAGGGAAGTAGAACGAGAAACCGAGGTGGCAAAGGACAAGGTGCACATCTCAAGCCCACGAAGTACCGCACAAGTCCAACCTTCGGATATCCTACCTCCAATTCCGGAACCCGTTGTTCCGATGACCAATCCTAAGCCTTCACTTCCTTATCCTTCAAGGTTTAATGACCAAAAGGCCCGCGACAAAACTAATTAACAAATGGAGAAGCTTATCCAAATCTTTCAAGATACACACTTCGAGATTAGTTTCGCGGAGGCTCTCCTTCTAATACCCAAGTTTGGTCCGACGATCAAAAGCTTGTTGAGCAACAAAGAAAAAATTTTCGAGTTGGCTAAAACTTCCTTGAACGAGAATTGTTCGGCGGTTATCCTAAAAAAACTTCCTGAAAAGTTAGGAGACCCCGGAAAATTCCTCATCCCGTGTGATTTTCAAGGATTAGTTCAATGCTCCGCTTTGGCCGATCTTGGTGCGAGCATTAACTTGATGCCACACTCTATGTGGAAGAAGCTCTCATTACCCCCGCTTACACCGACGTGTATGATCCTCGAGCTTGCGGACCGCACAAATTCTCGTCCGTTGGGAATAGCCGAGGATGTATTTGTGAAAGTGGGCAAGTTTCATTTCCCCACCGACTTTGTTGTGGTCGAATTTGATGCCGATCCCCGAGTACCTCTCATCCTTGGGAGGTGCTTCTTAAAAACGGGTCGTGCATTTATCGACGTTGATAAAGGGGAAATCACTTTGAGGTCAAACAAGGAAGCCGTTACTTTCAATCTCGATCAAGTTACGAGATACTCCCCCAATTATGAAGACACTTCCGTCAACATGATTGATGTCATTAACATTGTGTCGGAGGAGTATTCTCAAGAACTTCTTGGATTCTCGAGTGGCAATCCCACTTCGGTTGATCCCATCGTTGCTCTCTCTTCCCCGTCTCTTACTCCGTTTCAGGGAAGTGACTCTATTTCGGAAGAGATTGAAGCATATTTGTCTAGTGATTCGGTTTCATGGGAAATTGATCATGCTCCTATTGACATCGAGGGAGATATTCTTCTCCTCGAGAAGTTGCTCAATGATGATCCTTCATCACTCCCTCCTCAAGAACTTCATAAAGAGGAAATCAAAGCCATTGAAAAATCTAATGATCCTCCCGAGGTCGAACTTAAGGACTTACCACCTCATCTCGAGTATGCATTTTTGGAGGGTGACAATAAATCACCCGTCATCATTGCTAAAGACTTGAGTGAGGATGAAAAAGCCGCTCTCATAAAGGTTTTGAAGTCACACAAGCGAGCTATCGCTTGGAAACTTTCCGACATCAAGGTTATTAACCCGGAATTTTGTACACACAAGATTCTTATGGAAGATGACTTCAAACAGGCGGTTCAACATCAAAGAAGAGTGGATCCTAAAATTCATGAGGTTATCAAAGCGGAAGTCATAAAACTTCTCGATGCCGGATTGATTTACCCTATCTCGGATAGTCCTTGGGTAAGCCCCGTTCATTGTGTGCCCAAAAAAGGTGGCATAACCGTTGTTGAAAATGATGAAAACGAGTTGATTCCTACTCGATTGATTACGGGATGGCGTGTTTGCATTGACTATCAAAAGTTAAATGAAGCCACCCGTAAAGACCACTTTCCTTTACCCTTCATGGACCAAATGCTTGAGAGATTAGCGGGAAATGAATACTATTGTTTTCTCGATGGTTTCTCGGGTTACTTCCAAATACCCATTGACCCACAAGATCAAGAAAAGACCACATTCACGTGTCCTTATGGAACATTTGCTTACCGACGCATGCCTTTCGGCTTGTGTAATGCTCCCGGTACGTTCCAAAGGTGTATTATGGCCATTTTCCATGATATGATCGAAAAGACTATGGAAGTCTTTATGGATGATTTTTCGGTCTTTGGGAATTCTTTCCAAACATGTCTCTCCTATTTGGACAAGATGCTTAAACGTTGTGAAAACACGAATCTTTGTCTAAATTGGGAGAAATGTCATTTCATGGTCAAGGAAGGCATTGTCCTTGGCCATAAGATCTCTAAGAACGGGATTGAGGTGGACAAAGCTAAAGTTGATGTTATTGCAAAGCTACCTCCTCCCACAACCGTTAAAGGAGTTAGAAGTTTCCTTGGTCATGCGGTTTCTATCGTCGTTTCATTCAAGATTTCTCGAAAATATCCCGGCCAATGACCCGACTTCTTGAAAAGAATACTCCTTTCATCTTCTCTAGTGAGTGCACTGAAGCTTTTCAAACTCTTAAGAAGAAACTCACTGAAGCACCAATTCTAGTTGCCCCCGATTGGGACTTACCATTTGAGCTTATGTGCGACGCAAGTGATTTCGCCATAGGTGCCGTCTTGGGGCAACGAAAATCAAAACATTTCCAGCCTATACATTATGCTAGCAAAACTTTGACCGAAGCTCAAGCACACTACATCACGACAGAGAAAGAATTACTAGCCGTGGTGTATGCTTTCGAGAAGTTTCAGCCATACTTGATCTTGTCAAAAAGCATAGTGTATACGGATCACTCGGCTCTCAAATATCTCTTTGCTAAGCAAGATGAAAAGCCGAGATTGCTCCGATGGGTTCTCATCCTACAAGAATTTGATATCATTATCCGTGATAAAAAAGGAGCCGAGAACCTAGCGGCTGATCATCTCTCGCGTCTTGAAAATCCACATCAAGGTGTGCTCGAGAAAAAGGAATTAAACGAACCGTTTCCTCTCGATACACTTAATGTGGTATCTCATCGTAGAAATTCGAGTACCCCATGGTTTGCCGACTTTGCAAACTATCATTCGGGTAACTTTGTTGTGAAAGGGATGGGTCCCAACAAAAGAACAAATTTTTCAAAGATGTTAAGCATTATTTCTGGGACGACCCCTACTTGTTTAAGGTTTGTGCGGATCAAGTCATCCGACGGTGTGTTCACGGCCAATAAGCCAATGAAATCCTCAAGGCTTGTCATAATGGACCCACGGGGGGACATCATGGCCCGAATTACACCGCCAAGAAGGTGTTTGTCTCCGGTTTATATTGGCCCACGATTTACAAGGATGTCCATGACCTCGTCAAATCTTGCGACTCTTGCCAACGTCATAGCAACATCTCTAAAAGAGATGAAATGCCTCAAAATGCCATTCAAGTGTGCGAGATCTTTGACATATGGGGCATCGATTTTATGGGGCCGTTCCCTTCTTCTCGACGGAACAAGTATATACTCGTGGCGATCGATTATTTGTCCAAATGGGTAGAGGCGAAAGCGCTACCCACCAACGACGCCCGAGTAGTTGTGAAGTTTTTAAAGTCTCTCTTTTCCCGTTTCAGAACTCCCCGTGCCATCATTAGTGATCGCGGTACGCACTTTTGCAACGACCAATTCGCAAAAGTGATGCTTAAGTATGGTGTCACCCACCGACTTTCTACCGCGTATCACCCACAAACTAGTGGGCAAGTGGAAGTTTCAAATCGTGGTTTGAAAAGAATCTTAGAGAGGACCGTAGGTGAAAATCGTGTCTCTTGGTCGGATAAACTTGAAGATGCACTTTGGGCCTTCCGTACCGCTTACAAAACACCCATCGGGTGTACTCCTTACAAGCTTGTGTACGGAAAGGCGTGTCATCTCCCAATCGAGCTCGAGCACAAAGCCTATTGGGCCTTGAAACATGCCAATTTTGACCTCAAGTCCGCGGGTGATCACCGGAAAGTTCAACTCAATGAATTAAATGAACTTCGTGATCAAGCCTACGAGAACTCGTTGATTTACAAGGAAAAGACAAAGAAGATCCATGACTCAAAGATCAAGAACCGCGTTTTCAACGTCGGTGACCGAGTCCTTCTTTTCAATTCTAGATTGAAAATCTTCTCGGGGAAACTTAAGACCCGTTGGACTGGTCCATTCACCGTTGCCAAAGTTTTTCCATATGGCACCGTCGAGTTATCTCAAACCGACGGGCCGAACTTCAAGGTGAATGGACATAGGTTGAAGCATTATTTTGGAGGGGACGTACAATCCATGGTTGTCCCGGATCTCTAAACCTTCCCCACGAACCAATGAATTCGGGGTCGAGTCAAGCTAGCGACTCGGTTAACAAAAACAGTAGCATTCCATGGGTTTTCACCCATGTTTCTGACTTCTTTCTATTTTCTAACAACTAAGTGTGGGGGGAAACCTCCACTGTGTTTGCTTCTTGTGTGTTTGCTCTTGTTTTCAGGAATCCCTTTGATCGTGATGATTGATGCGCCTGTTTTCAATCCAGCCGCCCAATATCCGATCATTTCACTAACGTTTATCTGGGGATATGTTTTCGAAAATCCTTTTTGTGTAAAATAATAGATTTCGTCCACACACTTGGTTAGTGGTATTACCTTTTTCCGTTCGATAGTATCGGCTTCGGCCGGGACTTTGAATATTGAGGGCAATATTCACTTCTAAGTGTGGGGGGGAATTCTGTCGAATTTTGTCGCATTTGTACCCTTTAGTAGTACCCCCGTTTTGACCAACAATTTTATTAAAAAAAAAAAAAAATAAAAAAAAAATAAAAAAAAACTTCGAGATGTGTTCCGATTAATATTGCAATCCATTCTGGGATCGATAAACATTTGCTAGCACAAATTATAGCCCTTACCACTAAATTGTGAGGATTTAAGCCTGTTCTATAAAACATACATATTTTATGCTTGGATCTTTTGCTATGAGTGTGCCGGTGATTTTATTTATTCTAGAACTTGTACTTGTAAATCATTACCAGACCGCAGTGAGATCGCATTCGTGCGATATAAGTGAATTCGCGTGATAAAGAGGCACCTTAGGATTTAACCCAAATGGCCTTCCATTTTTCATATCATGCTATATTAGCTAGCCACATCGGTTAGTTAACCACCTGCAAGGACCCATTTGTAGTGCTCATTTTTAGCACTAGATACCCTAGTTACACCCTCTGAGCCATCCTTTTCATTTTTGCTTCATCCAGAAAAATACAAAATATTTTACACCTTAAGCCCTGGTCTTACCCCTTGTCAATGTCTAATTGGTTGGTTGCTAGTCACCCGGAAAGTGAAGATTGTTTAAATTATTATGAGTACCGCATCTTATTAGTTGATTGAGCCATTTCATGAATGAGTTAATATGTTCAAAAAAAATAATAAAAAAATAAAGTCAAAAATATGAATGTATTTGCCAATGTGCTATATCCGAAGAAAAATTGTCATGGCAAAGCAAAGCGAAAAGTTGTGGAAAGACTAAGAAAAGAAAATGAAGTTGTAATCATTTATTGGTTGGCGGATTGTTTGGTAGCTAGCAACTTGCGTATTAGACTTGATTTTCATTTTTATTTTAACACCAATTTCATAAATATTCCCATGCCTTATCCATACCTTTAACCCGAAGCCTATCATTATAACCCGAATAGAAGTCCTCTTTAGATGTTTTTGCTTAGTGCTCACGCCATGTCGGCGGAGTTTTATTTCTTGTACAAGCTTATGGTAATAATCTAATCATGACTGAGCAATGAGTGTGATTTATCTTGTTACTCCACTAAAAATGAGTGATTGAGTGAATTATATTTCGTTCATTTTTCGTGAGGTGTTTTGAAATATTAATCACGCAAGAAAATCATTGGATATTGTCAAACATCTTGAAAGTTTCAATCTTTAAAAGCATGTTGTTTACTTTTATCGCATCAAATAAAAAGTCGAAACGGGGTAGTCTTGGTAATCTTGAGTCTTTCATTACTTCATATGTTTGATTGCTAGGGACTAGCAATTTGCCTAGTGTGGGGGAATTTGATGAGTACTTATTTACTCATCGTTTTTACCCACCTAAGACCTCAAAAATGACTAAAAACACCCAAATATGATCAAAATATGTTAAAAATATCCTCGGAGTGTGTTTTATGTCTTTCAGGTACAAAAGGATTGAAAACAGAGCGAAAACGGACAAAATCGAGCCAAGATCAGAAAAGTGCTGAGAAGCCGGTGCCGGGATGTGATTTTCTACGAATGTTGATATATTGAAGACCCGGACACGTTTTTAGAGTGGGTTTAGGAAAACCATCTTAAAACCTAATCAAGAACCCAAAATTACCAAATTACCCTTCCCCGAATCCCAAAATGACAAATTTACCCTTCAAAACCAAAAATCCAAAAAATCCCATTTTAACCTTAAAACCATTTTTTGTAAAAAATTATTTTTCTTAAAACCAAATTTTTAGTTTCCAAAAAAAAAAAAAAAAAAAAAAAAAAAAAAAAAAAAAAAAAAAAAACTTAAAAAAAAACCAAAATACAATTTAAACCTTTTAATAAACTTAAAAAAAAAAAAACCTTTTAAAACAAACCCTTTCATTTTCCTCCTTCCCAACCCAGTAACAAAGAAAAACGACCCATGCCTTTTTCCCTCCTTTCTTCTTCCTTTCTCTCCAACCCAGGAAACCAACCTTTTACCCAAAATCCCTTCACCCAAAACACTCAATCCCTCAACCTTCGCTATTACCCAGTTACCCCCAAATCCCAAACCCACTATCCCTCTTCCCCAAATGCCACGGTGGAAATCCATGTCAAAAAGGCTTCAATGAAGGGCTCAGATTCATGCTCATGTGTACCTACCTTATGGACGACTTGGATCATCTCAAGAAAGCACAAAGACAGAGTCTTGGTTATTTTGCCTCACTAAAGAAACACAAGAAGAGATTGAAGACCTAATCTTAGGCTTAGTATAAATAGCTTATGATTGTAGCCTTCAAAGGCACCCCTAGTTTTAGTTTTTTTTTAAAAAAGTCATTTTTTACCAAGTTTTTAGTTTTAAATGTATTTTCAATTAGTTGTAATGTTTTCAGTTCAATGAATGAAAAGTTCTTTTTCCTTAACTTGTCTGTTTAGCCTATAAATAAGCATTTTTTGTTATTTTGTGTTTTCACATATTCTAATTAGTAAATTAAGCTTCGATTTAGTCTCAAATCAGTTCTTAACTAAAGAGAATCCAAGTTCAGGTTTTGAAAATCAGTTTTTAAGGAAATCTCCTATTTAAGGAGTGTTTGGTTTAAGATTTTTAAATGGGTCAAAGTGGTTTTTACCCACTTTGACCACAGAAGTCAAACCTACTTTAAGTTCCTAAGATCAGTTGATTGAGTTGGTAAAGCGTTTTCCAAGTATTCAAACATTTAAGTTTTATCTGGTTCAAAAAAAAATAGTTTTGGCAGATTTCTTTTAACAAGTTTAGTCCAGTTTTAAGTGAGATAAAAATTTATAAAAAATAAAAATAACAAGTTCAGTAGCTTATCTAATTTGGGTCAAAAGAGAAAAAATCAAAAAATGTTTTACTAGGTCTGCTAATGGGTCAAAGTGGGTGGGTTGGCCATTTATCTGTTCTGTGCACAGGGTGTATTTGATATTTTCAGCTTATTTATAAGCTGTAAAAAGCTCTTTCTTGGCCCCCTATCAGCTTATTTTGAACTCTTGCTATGCTAACTTGAATTTCCTGTAGCTTGTCCTTGTTTTGAAGATCTTAGGAGCTTAAAATTAAGCACAAAACAGGCCACCTTAAGCTGTGTCTCAGCCTGCAGTCACAGGTCACATTGTTTTTTTTTTACTCTTCAGCTTATTTACTCCTTATTTGCTTAATGCTAGTTTAGCTTAATATATCTTTAGCTTAGGATTCCCCATTGCTTATACCAACTGCTTTTCCCTTATTTCATTAGCTGTTTAGGACTTCCCTTAGAGTAGCTTAAAGCCATCTGCTTATTCCCTCATTTAGGTAGTAAATTCATTGTGTGATTGCTAGAATTGAAGTGCTTGTTGAATATCATGTAGGAGTACCTTTTTAAAAAGATTCACTTGGTCCCTTTCTTTGCTCAAATAGGCTGAAGTGGTGTTTGGTAGTGCTTATTTAAAATGAGTTTTTGTCTTTAAAGTCTGTTGTGGATAAGCTGTAATATCAGCTTATTTAAGCTTTTCTAGAAAAAGGTTTTTCACAAAGAGTGCTTATTTTACTTTCAACTTCGAATCCCAACAAGCAGAATTAAAAAAAAAATGTTTCAAAAAAGGGGTAACTGGTGGTACTCAAACCCACGTCTCCCCACTCAAAGGAGTCAAAGCACATGACCACAAACCCAACACACCAAACCAACTGCCCTTGGGACTTGTCTCGTTATTTTAATGCACAATTAACTTCTTAAGGACACTTTGGCAGTTTTAACTATAAGCTCTTTTAGCTTTTTTCTGGCTTATTTCATAAAGAAACCACCACTTTTTTTTTCTTAAGTTCAGCAACCTTTAAAGTAGATTTTGTGATTTTTTCAGATTTTTCTCAAAATGTTTACTATTTTTAATTATTTAATTAGAGTAAATTAGATTTTAATTCATAGAAATTAATTTAAAAGTCAAAAAAATACCCGGTCTTTTTCTAAAATTATTTTTAGTCAATTAGGACGTAGGAAAATTTATTTCACACCCGTAGCCCTTAAATTGAAAAAGTTTTACGTTTATGGCTCGTTGTTTCTCGGTTTTTTTTTACGTTATTACGTTTTAGCACCCTAGGACTTAGTTTAGCTTCGTTTTATCATTCCTTAGGCTTAGTAATAGTTAATTTGTAGTTTATTAGGGTTCCCTTGCCTTAATTACTTTTCCGTTAATTAATTTGTAGAAAACGTAATTCAAATCAACAAATCATCAAAACCAATTCAAGTTCATATCACGAAACTCAACGATTCCTTCCATTCACACCTCGTTGGGACACGACCCGGGAAATCACTTTTCCGGTATCACTTTTATCACACCCGTAAGATTTGATACGTTAACCTTTTTCCTAAAAGGTTAATTTGTCGAATTTTTCGGCTATTTTGATATATATATTGATATTGTGTTTTTCACCACTCACAAACAACGAATCAAGCAGTTGTTAGTATTTTTGGACGTATTTATCCCCAAATGTGCTATTCTAATCAGCAAACGCAACCGTTATCGTCATCTACTATCTAGACACGATACCATTTTTTGACGTTTAGAAAAGTCGCATAAACCTCAAAATAATCAACTCACTCTACACATCTAATAACCTGAAGCGTTATGTGCTTACGTCAAAGTGAAGATGTTGATGTTTTTACAATAAGTTATGGTCTATAAAATACCTGGATATAATATTAATACACGAATACTCTGAATAGTATTAGCGATTACAACCTTGAAGTGTATCGACTCTAAATATGCCGAAAAGTTATATCAAACTCTAGCCTGGACCTCCTTTTATAGGCTAAGGAGTCCTTTACAATATACACGATAATTATACTTAGCATATTATCTAATACAAAACATCCTACCCAAGAAATTCTAGAATGTTACATATTAAACCGAGACAATGATACTAGCAGTGAAAAACTACATTAGCAGTGGTACGCGACTTCATTGTGGATTCCTTCTTGTTTGCTATCATTTTCTTGAAGGATTTCCCGTGGCTTGGTTCCTCCTGGGGTGGCCGTATTTTAACATGGGATTCCCTGCAGAAGTTCGATAGGCTTCTCAAGGGGTTGCCCGTGTAAATCCGCCCCTCTGCGCAGTACTGGAAGAGCTTTTAGTGGGGTTGTTTTTCCATCCGCGCAGCTTTTATTTTAGAGCAATGGTAGAACCACAAAGAATTCAGAAAAAATACATCCACACGCTGACGTGATAGGTTTGAATTGGAGTGAGGAGAGAGAACTGTCACAAAATACACCAATCATCCCCTACACGATAACATGGGATTTTTTTATGAATTCTTTATGTGGTTTGCTCTAAAATTAATCCCAGTGCCCGCAAGCTCGTCATTTTTACCTTTAACCAGTCTATCCAACCTGATATGCCAGGATTAGTAGACGTACACTTGCTTCGGGGGCCGGGCTGCAATCAACAGAGGACTGAGACCAGAAATTTCAGCCGTGTTGTTTGCCTCTCTTTGCACATTCTACCACTCCTTCAACCCAATACCCATGATATACATCCTTATTCCGCTCGGGAAGAGCGAGGTTAAGAAAGAACTGCCTGAACTTTGAACATCCCAAATGGCTAATGAGAGTCTAATCGGTTTAAACTCCAACCTTTGTTACGCCATATGGTCAGGGCAGGCTTCCACAAACCTCAAAGGACAGGGGTTTTGGTTGAAGGAATGTTGTGAATGGTCGCGGAGATTGGTCAATTTAGTCGTCTTAGAAACGACTAATTGTTATTAGTAGTCATTTAAGAACATGTTTCAGTTGTTGCAGCAACTGCTTAACGCTTATGTTTTTGTTTTGGGGGGTAAAGGTTTAGGCTATGTATGGGCTTTTTGGAACCGACGGTGCGTGGGCAACGGGTTGGTAACATCTTCAACTTCTCTTTGGGGTTTTTTGTTGGTGGATGAATGGTTGTTTTTTTTATGTGCTTTAAATTTATTTACCTCGCGTCTTTATAGCGAGTATTTTACTGTTCTTGCACGCGGTATCATTAATTTCCATTTACTGTTTTATGGGTAGGCACGTGCCTAGGCTCCTGAGCATCTATTTTTCCTACTGGATTTGTCATAAAATTTCTAGGGAAGGAACGTGAATATTTACTTGCAGATTTTCTCTGCTTTTTTGGTATTTGGATAAGACTTATCCGTAATTACAAACCGTTTGAATTTATCGGTTTATTATCCTTTTTTGTACTGAAAGTTTGCTATGTCTGTATATACTTTTTTTTTGGTAAAATGTAGCTTCCACATCTGTTGTTGGTTTTGAAAATGTTGCTTAAGCACGTTTGACAAACTGAAGTAAATCATTCATATCCGCGCTTTAAATTTCACTTTTAAAATTTGAACTTCAACTAGTCATTTGGAAAACAGAAACAAAATTGATATTTGCGTCGACACTAGCGGTGGTTTGAACGACCCTAGCAGTGGTTTGTTAAACTGTAGCAGTAGTTGCGTATTCACATATGCATATAATTGAGAATTTGTTCAAACCATGTACCCTCCTTTGGTTTTTCCAAAAACGCAACCATGTTGTGAGTTGCAGCAGAAGAGTTGGGCACCATTGATGTTTATTTCGAAATTGATTGCAACAGATTGTTAGTTGTAACTCTATTTTTTTTATCCCCAATTTAATCAAAATTAAATTGTACTTTCAAAACAACTGTTTTAACTCTTGTAGCAGTTGTTAGTATTTTTGGGCGTATTTATCCCCAATTGTGCTATTCTAATGAGCAAACGCAACCGTTATCGTCATCTAGTATCTAGACACGAAAATTCTGACAATCAAGTTTATGTTATTGGGCAATTTCGTTTGAACCTCAGGCCACCTTCCAATTTGCAATCTGGGCAACTAAATGCCATAATTGGGCAATACTTGTTGTACAATCGGGCAACCATAATTTTTAACCATATGATCATAAAGGATAGACTTAACAGCATAAACCTAACAGCACTAAGTTTGGCATAGAAGAACTATCGCATGGTTGGCAGCATATACTCATAATTATTTTTTAAAGGCAACAAACATTCATAACAGGTGGAACCATTCCTTGTGCACTAGCCCTTTTTTTCGATGATCTCGAACCCTCTTTCAGTTTTCGTGATAGAAACACGCTTTGTTAGCTTCCTTCTTTTGAAAGGTGTTGCACTACCGCACCGCATGCCAGCGTCCTCTTCCTGCCATACCATGTTTTTGAAATAAAATTGTGACAAAACCTGTAACTTGTGCACAATGTAGACGTCCATGGATCCATTCTCATCAGCAAGGTCATACATTCGTCGAACCTCATTGTCTGTGTGCAACAATGTTAAACCATCTTCTAGTGCCTTATTTGGTGCAACATAAAATAAAGCCCATTTTTCCCCTCCAATATCATTCAAAACATGATCAAGCACCCTAGTAAATGCAACCCTGGTGGAGCTAAAACACCAGACATCAGCAAGGCGACCGCCTACATAGCGGAGTGGCTGAAATTCAAATTTCCCGTTGTGGTGCACTTTAAATATGACTTCTTTGGTTTCCGCCATGTCCTATAAAACATAAACCCTAATAACAATTTCAATAACTTTTAATTAAATAAATATTTAATAATAGAATATAAAATATAAAGCTGCACAGTTATTTATATTCATGTACTCTATAAATATATGAACGAATAAGGTAACAAAGTACATACGGGGGAGTACAACAAACCTGGATTTGTTTATAAAAAAGAAGAAAAGGACAACGATTTTTTTATTTGGATTCTTCGATGAAAGTCAGCCAGGGTAAGCATCCGCAATGGCAACTTGGTGAAAGACTTTTTTACTATTCTAATAAGATATTCAAATGATTTGTTCCATTGTGGAAATAACTTTGAAGAAGACTTTTTACAAAAACACTTGTAAAGACTTCAAGCGTTTGAAGCTATTGTCAAAAAGCTTTTGTATTTATAAAATTTCATTTTTCACCCAACATTAAATATGCAAAAGCTTTTTGCAGTGGAGTAGTTGGTTTTGCAAAAGCTTTTTACCTCAACGATTTAATTGTGTTCAATGCATCAAGTCTTTTATGACTTGATGCATTGGTAATGCTCGAGGAATGTGTGGATGTTGATAGTTGAAGATTATTAAATTGATTTAAAAATACAAAAACCATTTCCCAAAAAGCAACTGACATCCTTACCAGTAAACAGGTGAAAAGTGAAAACAAAATAGTCAATTGCTAGAGTTCACAAAAAAAGTAAAATGCAGAGGCCACTGATACTCTAACTCTTAGTGACCACAAAAAACCCATTTGCAAACACCAATTCTTACAGTTAGTTTGGATTATTCACACTATACACCAATTCAAATTGTCAATAAATAATACAGCTGTCTAAACAAAAACTAAAAACACCTTTTCATTTGTGAAATTTACCTTTCACTTCTACTGTGATATTTTAGTCAATTAACATTTAGATCAATTAGATTATCAATCATCACAATCATTTACGAAATGCTGTGTTCTTTGTGTCAAGATGGTACATGCACTCCGAATTGTACTAATTTGCACGATTCTTTATTTAAAGACATGATAGACCGTTTCAAGAGAGTGGTAATTGCTTGTGAGTCGGGAAAGACTTTCCCAATAGAAGGAAATTTTAGAGAGAAACAAGAGTTGATTGATAAGAGGAAGAGAATGATTGAACAACCTCCAGAGTATGAATGTGAGTATGAAGATATAAAAGCGCGTTTCAAGAGGATCGAAGATGATAATGCTAATTTGGAAGCAACGTGTGAAGAGGCGATAACTGATTTTAAGATTTACAAAGATTATAATGCTGATGCTGAAGCGAAGTATGAAGAGATGCAAACCAGTTTTAAGAATTTGAAAGATCATAATGCTGTTGTCAAAGCTAAGTATCAAGAGATGGTTGAATGTGCCAAAAAGCTTATCAACATACTCAAAGAAGTTGCAGCTGATGCTGATGATTTTTAGGATTATGAATGTGTTTTGTATATGTTTAAGAATGTGCTATTTTGGACTTATTTGGTATGTAAGGTAATAAGTATTTATCTAATTAACAAGGTACTAGATTACTGCATCAAATTTTATGTTATGATTTTATGATATCATTTGTGAAAACATAAATAATCAAAATAGTAGCCAATCTCGATATTCTTCACATGCGAATATACTCTAACTAGACTTAATTGCAATACTAAACTAAAAATTCCATTAGTTATTGATATTATTCACTAGGAAACATAAATTTTCCAAACCTCAAGAGTCAAGATGATTCTTTAAAGGCTGCAATTGAAGAAAAGGATAATGAAGGGGTGCAGGCAACCACTGCCAGTATTGCTGCATCCACTGCTAGTATTGAAGTAACCACTGCTGCTATTATTATACCCACTGCCAGTTCAGACGTTTCCACTGCATAGGCAACCATTGCTACAATTATAACCACATCAATAACACCAACACCAAAACCAAAAAAGGCTGACAATGAGATTGCCATACAATTGGTCAACCAAAAGCAATCTCACCCTATCCCTGCACCTAGACCTATTGCTGAGAGTCTAAACATTCGTGAACATGTGCAGAAAGATGTAGTTACTCAAACTGATATTGGAAAGGGTAAAGGGATTGCAGATCCAACTTTGGTGTTTCAAAGTACAGAGGATCAGATAGCTTTTGATGAAAAAATTACTAAAAGATTACATATGGAAGTAAATGCTAAAGAAATTGCTACAGAAAAGGAAAGGCCAAAGCAGAAGAAGCCTCTAAACAAGCTGTAGAAGAGCGGTAAACGGAACAGATGTATTTTACCCTACATAATTACGAAAAGCAGTTCAGTTTACACGTAATGATTAACTTAGCTTCATAGTCCTAAAAAGGGTCAACAAAAACCAAAAATAATTCAGGCCATAGAAGGAATCTATACCAACGTCGTAAACAATTGCATAGATGATGCATATAAACCACTCCTTATTAGTCTACAAACTGCCACTAAATTTTTTAATGAACCAAGTAATGTTACATACTTAACTAACGACATCTAAGGTATCATACCCTACATAATTACGAATCAGATACACATAAAAAAGAGCAATGGATTATAAAATGGAATTAACACCTATCTAACATAGGTATTCATCGAATAACAAAAACGATTTATTATAACACAGAACCAATTGGAAATAATCATATGTAATAAACAACGAGAATAATATTTACGTACCATATTTGGGAACATTTTTTAAAAACTTGATCAATCGAATGTGGTTTGCACTGAACACTGTAGCTTTAAAGATGGTGACATAACTGACGTTACAAGGAAGACAGGGGGCTGACGAAGAAGACGGTTTGATTTGTGAAAATAGTACTGCGAGAAGCAAAAACAGAGAAAAACGATAACTATGGATGCTTTATTGGTCAGTGACTTTTGGATTTTGAACTCTCTTAATTAATGGATATTGTACTTTTACTATTCAAATGTGTACTTTTTTTGTCTAACGTAAAATGACGATAGAACGCTTTTTAAAATTATACGGTTGCCCACCGCTTTTTAGTTGCCCAAAAAACAATACCTTACACATACGGGACACTTGTCGCAATGTCGATGAATTGCCCAATGACAACGGTTGCCCTCGGTCTATTTTCAAATTAAAAATAAAAGTGGTCCGGAAAATAATAAGCCTCAGGGCGCGCGGTCTATTTGCATCATTTTCCCTTAATTCTTTATAGGGTCGCACATACAAATAACCTATTTTGGGTTCTCAATATTGATGTGATAATAATACCCTTAGTATGGAAAGCAGGCCAGGAGAGACAATCTGATTTAGGTTTTCAATTTTAGCCCATTGGAGATAGCAATATTTTTGAAATACGGTCCAATAAGCATTATTAGCAATAAAAACATATCTTTACTCGTTTTGTGATTTTCTTATGCAATGTCTTTCGTTAATTTTGAAAATGTGCCTTTATATAGAAGATTGTTAAAATAGTAATCAGGGACGGAACTAAGACCAAATATGACCGGGTGCACAAATTCTTTGAAACTATAATATAAAAACACATTTCGATGGACCAGGTGCTTTTAAAATGCATTTAAAAAAAATTGATGTTTTTTCTAAAAATTAACACTACATCAAAAAAATTTGTAAGGGTTCCGGGCACATGCGAGAACCCCCGGCTATGTCCCTGATAGTAAGATTTAATAATAAAATCTTATAATGTGGTCGTTGAATATCAACAGTTGACACTATCATAAAAAATTACTAGTATTTTTTTTTACTTAAATGCTGGTAACGATGCATAGCTTCACGCATGGTTAGCCTTGTTGACACCAACTTCATGCGTCAACCTCTACTACACCCATCCTCCAGTCATTCGCGAAGCAACAGAATCAAGAGAGTTCTATGGTGCATACTACAAAACAATGTGTGTGTGTTGTGTGATATTTTTGTGCTTAAACGGAATATATTTGATGGTAAAAAAAAAGGGAATTGATATTCACACTACACTTTTTGATTCATGCATCACTAGTTGTGCATTACAGTAGCACAACTAGTGGTGCATGAATCAAAAAGTGTGATGTGAGTATCACCTAAAAAAAAATATGATAACCATTAAAGCCTTACAGGGTCTAATGGTGGATTTAGATGCTAGTATGACGTTGATATAGCATATGACCACACCACTATCACACCATACCATGCATTACTATTAGTGTTACTCCGATATTAGTTTGACATATATATTGACTTTTTAACTTTCAATATAGAATTTTGCAATGCTATACTACTTAAAATCTTCATTACATGGCCTTTGCCGAATAACCAAATAATCTTCCTCTAGTGTTTTAGAGATACACCTTTTCTCCTACGACTAAGAGCATCTTCAATGCTATAGATTTAATCAAGTTTATAATATTTCCATGTCATTTCTTTTATAAGTTACAAATCATATAAACTTGCTTCTACAATGTTATGGACTTAATTAATATAGTCCATAAACATCTCAAGTAACCAAATTAACTTTATATCATTGGTTAATAAGTTGATTGAATCCACTTTAGTTTCTCTCGCTTTAGTTCATACACATAAATTAGTACATGGGCAACTCTATAAACTTAGTGTTTCAATAAAAGTGTATGTACATGGACTCCACATAGGCTCCATATCACCATGGACATGATCCATAAACTTTCATTGGAGATACTCTAAGTCTCTAACGACCAGATTAACTAGTTGTAAAGCACCTAACATTCTCACAAAATATTTGTATCCCCCTTCATCTAAGTATTAAACTTTGTCACAAATAAAAGTTCAGAGAACCTGCATGGAACAAGTGGCACAGTGACCAGAATCATTTAACTAGCGTTACAAATATAATGGTTCAACAATTTATTCGTTTAGCATAAAGTGTCAAAACTATATATGCTTGCTTTGAGATTCCCTTCATCATAACGCAGATATACACTTGCAGTACTGAAAAAAAATCCAGGATACTGAGACCTTAGTGATTCCGAGAAAAGTTATCTACCTATAGACCAACAAAAGAGCTACTTGTGATAAGAATCAAATATTTTAAGACAATGATATTTTGCTGTACAACTTTTGTTCATTGAACAGCCGTAGAAAGACTATTAAGATTTTAATATCAATTTAATTATATATTTTGATACTGTACGTTTCGGAGTCAATACAAGTAGCTCTTTTGTCGTCCTGTACGTTTAAATAGATGATAATTTTGATATTGTAGAATAAAATTCTGTACGTGAGCAATGTAATTCATCCAAGAAAAAAGATTATTGGACATTAAGGCTTAGCAATTTGTAGCATGACAATACATATACTTTGATCGTACACAATCATTGATCAACTTTCTGAATGCAATGCATTCTGTATTGCAACTGTGTAGTCGCCATATGCGTTGCTGCTCTTAACAAACTCTTTGTATTGACTAGCTGTATATCGTGATGGTTCCAATTCATTAACTAAAACCTTCGCTGGTTCAATAATGCAATCAGGAGACGGGTTCACAAAAGTTGCGATGCTTATTCTAGTTTCGTGTGTACTGGTCACCACTCGATGTTTTATACTTCTTAACTTTCCATTGCTTATAATCTGTAATCAAACGAAGCACACCGTCAAATGTTGATCTAAAAGTGCATCATGAAGTTTAGGTATAATGATTACATATATAATCCACTAAGACTTAGGTTCTAGATAACCCGTTCAATCGAGAAATAGTTTTAAATGCGGTGAATCAAAACATGTTCGAGCTGAAATAGGTACATTTAGTTAAGTTTGTGACCTAAAATATGTTTGAGCTGAAAGATGTAGTTATGTCAAAACGACACCATCTTGACCAAACAATAATTTAAAGTACAAGTGAGCTAGTGAAGTGACCAGGTTCATGAAGTACCATGGATTTAATATAGCGTCCTTTATTTATATCTGTAAATTTAATAAAACAAAAAATATTAGAACTACCAAATTATCCGAGCATTCTAATTGGGAATTGATACTCACACCATATTTTTTTATGCATGCACACAATTTGTGCATTAAAGTTTGTATCGTACAATACTGTAATGCACAAATTATGGTGCATGCATCAAAAATTATAGTGTGAATATCACCTCCCATTCTAATATCTCTTCTTCATTTTAGCTTATTTAATCCTATCTACATTTTTCATGTTCAACAACCCTTCATCTTCACCACCATTACCACCACCTACCATTGATTTCTTCCGCGGGTCTAAAGTACCCAATGTCCGGATTAATGGATTCAAAGTGAACCCCAATACGATTTGATATTTAATATAAGAAAAATGATAGGGATGCCTAAAAAACATGCATAATTATATGACTAACACTATGTGACAAGAGTTTATTGGTTGTAGCAGCCGGACCAACTTCTTCACAAACCAATAAACTCTTGCCACATAGTGTTAGGCATATAATTAAGCATGTTTTTTAGGCATCCCTATCATTCCTCTTAATATAAATGGCACATTTAAAACATTTTATTATATCAACTAAGAATCTCACAATATTTATTACCTTACATAAATGTTCAACAGGACATGAACCATAAACACTTAGTTGGAGAGCTTATCACACATACCGTTAGCCTAATGAAACTAATAACCAACATGTCTTTTGCCTAGGAGTATTTAGGTGGTCCACGAACTATGAGGTTATGAATTCAAGTCTAAGTTAAGGAGATAAATAAATTAAAAAAGTGTAAAAGTGGTGTGTGCATCTTTAATTTCTAACTAAAAACAAAACACTAATGAAACTAGCATACCTCGAGTTGGTTGCCAATGTTAACAACTAAGGCATTAGGAGAGGCTCCGACATTGATCCATTGACTATCCTTCATAACTTGGAGACCAGTCGAATTTCCTTGATACAATAGGGTTATAAGGCTAGGATCTTGGTGTGGCAATATTCCCAATGTCAGACTCGGGTCTGGACATGGTGGGTATAAGTTAGATGACAATAACGAAACTTCACTTGTATCTTCAAGGTACCTGGGCTCAAGTCCTAGTCCTTTGCAAATCATCTCTAAAATCCGTGAACTCAATTTTTGCATTTCTACTAAATATGCTCCAATTACCTCCCTATATGCAAATTTCACATAGGATAAAAAGTTTAAAGTAACGATTGTATTACAAAACTCAAGAGATATCAAGACTTACTGATATCTAGCTGGTTTCTCGGGCCATAGGTGAATGCATTCATCTAAAGGATGGCAAGGATGCTTAATATTTTCCCTCCACAAATGCACGCCATCTTTTGCGAAATCAGTGCTGTTTGTGTAAATATAGCCTTTTTTATGTGGGACGATTTCTGTTCTATCTTTCGATGGCATGTCAAAGAATTCCTTAAGAACGCTCATTGCATCGGTTACAATCTTTTCCGGGATTCCATGATTAATCACCTGAAATGTTTATAGTACTCCATTTATAAATCGAAACACATACGTCTTAGATATGATAATAAAGCATTAATATACAAAAAGTACCTGAAAAAAACCAAGTTCTTGTGACGCCACCAAGATTGCTTCAAATGACTTTGAATTTGAAAGATCTATAACAGGAATCGAATCGCATACAGGAGTATCAAGATTCTCGGGTCTCTCTTCCTTCGGAAATATGTAATCTTTTGGTACATGTTCGACGTTGAACCACTTCTTCGAATCTGTATCCTCCTTCATCTCTATGATATATCACTAGAGCTAAATAAATTGATCACACACGTGACACATAAAAACACTTACACAAATAGTCGTATTTTATATGCTGATTGTGGGATTCAATATTTACTAAGCTAGTGCAGATCTCAGCCTATGTTATTTAAATGTACAATTTGCAACAGTGCCCAATATGATCACAACTGGAAATATTAATAAAAATAGTGAAAAAGTGCTTTTCACCTATAAATAAAGAGCTAGGTAACTTCTTGTTGGGTGCTAAAAACATATATATAGAAATTGGTTGGACACATGTGATTGCATCTAAGATTAGCACTGATGCTGCAATTTGTAATATTCTAAACGCCAAGAAGACGATAACATATTTGGCACTAATCATATTGATTAAAGACCCAAAAAAGTTGTGTAGATAAACGTTCTTTTCATTGGCCTAACGTAATAGAATGAGACATCCGGTTTGCATTAACATGAATCTATTAGGACCCTACAAATTTAGTGAAAAAGACAGCAAGGATACAAATTAATCATTACAAGAATCTCCGCGCATAACAATCGCGCATACCAACGATATATAGTTTTTGGTATTTTAATTTATTGCAAATTTTTTTTACTTTTATTTTATTTTAAATTGTAAAATGATATTTCAGTGGTGATGTAAAAGAAAGAAAAATTGATAAATAAATGAGAGTGTAGAAAGTTTATGGGTTATATTGTAATTTAACTAATTTAAAAGAAATGGATTTCTTTGACTTTATGAATAATGGCATAATATAGAGTAACATTTTTTAGTTTGAGATTTTTAAGAAGAAAAAAACAACAATTTATATTATATTTTACGTAGTAGAGATAAGTTTGTACTCACGTTGCTGAAATTTATGAACTAATTATCATATAATAAATATATAATCATCATGAGTACACAACGAATATTGATCATATAATTTAAACAATTAACCTAAAAGAAAACATACGTTAGCTTCCTTAACGATTTAGGAACGAGATTAAGAACAATATAAACCCTAAATTAGGGTTTGCAACAATCAACTTACGTAAAAGTCAATTACTTCACCACCAAAAATCCAAAATGGATTTCTCTACGATCTCACACACACGTATTGATAGCGATTCAATTAGAATGTTAGTTCTTGGATCACAATAACTAACTAATCACTTGGATTTCGTTCAAAATCAAACACACACCCTTGTGGGTTGTAATCGTTCGACAAAGACAAAATAGGAGAAAAGAAGAGAAGATTAGCTAGCTAGGGTTTTTCAAGGGATACCAACTAATAAACAAAGGGGTTTGTTTATATAGTGGGATATCTTAGAGTTCAAGTTTGAGTTGGATTCCCCTTAGAAACCCTAGGCCGATCGTTTGCATGCATAAGGAGGGGGTTCTAGAACCTTCTCCGTTATTTAGTTACACTCTAAAAGTTATTATTTAACGACCGTTAACTAACTTCCATTAAGTAACCTTAATATAATGATCGTTAGTTAGGTTTTATCGTGAAATAATAATTAATATATTGCTATAATATATAATTATAATAATTAAATCTCATACGTAACTCGTGTGATCCGGTAGGTTTTAATACGTTATGGACATACGTGATTGAACATGTTAACAAACTAACAACTCTCACTTGGAGATGTTTTAATAAACGTAATGACATTGGTTGACATCTAGCAACACATCAATGTCCTCGAAATTATTAAAGTTTGGTTTCATGAAGCACAATTAATGATTAATCATTATGCTATCATTTTGTTTCAAATACTATGTTAAATATAAATATGGATCTAAGTCATTCAATAATTTAACTACTCTGTTACTTGTTTTATCCGATTGATCAAGATTACCAAAATCATCGAGACGTTATCCAGATCGCTTTTGGGTATGGCCATACAAATATCTGATCAACCCTACGAGGGGCCCAGTAGTATTATACTTCAAAACAAACTCGAATGAATAAATTATATTTTGACTGCAAGTGTAATCCGTGAATTTCACAACACTTCTGAAAATAGTCCTTATGACTACCAATTACGGATAACGGTAGATTAGATTCAAGAAATGGGATCCACCCACGCCATTCCGACTTGTGTCTCAAGTCTAAAGATAAATAAATTTATCATACACATGATTTACGTAACGACAAAGATCCATAAAGTACAATCATGTCAGTTGGGATAATCCAATATGCAATCTTTTGAATATCATGTGAGTATGGTAGGACCTTTCTTCATATACAATGAATATTAACCAATCCCTCAAATTTGTCTTAATTCAACCATATTCCCATATAGTTGATCGACGATGGACATTTAGAATAAAATAAGTTATCCATGGATTTAAACATGCATATATAGGATATAACTTATAATAAATGAAAATAAACATACAAGTACTTTAATTCATTAAAATTATAATTTTTTACTGTATCCCTTATCCAAATGCTAATCACATATTTACATGAGACTATCAGCTAAACGAAGTCCTATGCTCTCAGCATGTTGAGTAAGCTTTTCTTTAGGTAAAGCCTTTGTAAAAGGATTAGCTAGATTGTAATATGTGTGAACTTTGAGTAGATTGATTTCACCAATTTTGATTTGTTCTCGAACATAGTGATATCTTCTAGGATAGTGTCTGGCGCCTTTCATAACTCCAGGTTCATTGGTGATAATAATTGCTCTAGAATTGTCACAATACATATCCATAGGTCTTTCATTTGAGGGCATAACTCCTAGCTCCTGAAATGAATTTCTCAATCCAAACAGCTTCCATCACAGCTTCTGAAGTAGCTATGTACTCAGCTTCTGTTGCAGACATGGCAATAGTGGTATGCTTGGTATTCTTCTAATCCACTACTCCTCCATTGACGACAAAGACATAACCCATCTAACACTTTGTATCTTCTTTATCAGTTAGCCATCCTGCATCGATAACTTTAAACTCAAGCTCTGCATCAGGATTCCCACCATAAACAAGAAACATATCTCTAGTAGCTCTTAGGTACTTGAGAATATTATTAACAGCAATCTAGTGACTTTCACATGGATTCTTTTGAAATCAACTGTTAATATTTTGGGCAAATGCCACATCAGGTCTTGTGCATCTTACTACATACATGATAGATCCCTCGTCCGGTGGATAAGGAACATTCTTCATGCGTGCCACCTGAGTAGGTGCAGAAGCACATTGTTTACTATTTAAGCCAAGGTTTTCTTGCCTTTGGGAGATATTCCTTTTGGAATTCTCCATCTTGAATCTCTTAAAGATTTTGTTAATGTATGCACTTTGACTTAGTCCAATCAACTGCCTATATTTGTCATTGTAGATCTTGATTCCAAGAATATATGCTGCTTCTCCTAAATCCTTCATAGCAAAGCATTTTCCAAGATAGGATTTTACATCTTGTAAACTTGGAATATGTTTTCCCATAATCAGTATGTCATCAACATATATGATAAAAAAGTAACATTACTCCCACTAGCCTTCTGGTATACACATGGCGACAGGAAATCCACAACAGGAGGTTGTAAACTTCTTGGTAGGAGGTTGATTTCCTGACAATACAAAAAGCAGACAATAGTGGCTACTTCAACAACTAAAGCTGAATATGTAGCTGCTGCTCATTCTTTGTGGACAAGTGCTTTGGATCCAAAATCAGATGTTGGATTATGGGTTAAACTTCATAAACACCACAATCAACAATGATAATGAAAGCACTATATGTATTGTTAAGAATCCATTCTATCACTCTAAGACCAAACACATAGAGATTAGGCATCATTTTATAAGGGATTGTTTTGAGAAAGGTCTCATAAGGGTATAAAAGATACATACAGATAATAATGTGGCTGAGTTGTTGACCAAAGCATTTGATGGACCTAGATTCAATTTCTTGGTGGTTAACATTGGTATGATGAACCCATAGCTACATGTTAGCCGTAACATTTTTATTAGAAGTGATGGTCATTCACGTTTAGGAACTTTGTAACGTGTGTTAGATATTGTGATAGAATAGTCAACGGGCTCGTGGACTGGGCTAAGCTAAATGGCTAATAGTTATGTTAAGCTAGCCTTTCATCTTGTGTTATCCAATCCAAGTTCACGAGGCCCAAGCGAAAGCTCATTATGGCGTTTATGTCTTGTACTATATAAACCCCTCAAAGTCTCATTTGAGGGGTGTGCTTGAGTGTGTGTGTGTGTGTGTGTGTGTTTTCTTTGGAGCAATACAACATATTGTGTTCATCTTTCTCTCTTCACATACACGGTTTATTACATCAAGTCACCACTTTCCTTTCTTCTCCTTAATCTTTTACGCATATCATAGTGCTTGGTTTTCGTGTGTTCATCTTGTGAAGGGTGGTATACGCGTAAGGTTGATGTAAAAACGAGGTCCTACAATTGGTATCAATCGCCTAACAATGGTTTAGGAGTGTTTGTGTTTGTTTGAAGTTTGGTACTGTACGCATAAAGCTCTCGTTATACATCTTTGACACGCTTAAAACCTTAATTTTTGCACCTAAAAATTCAAGATTCTTGTGGTTTAAGGTTTATTTGGTGCTAAAGTTTCATTTTTTGCAAAAGTTGAGAAGCTTTACGTGTTTTCCTTCATTTTTAAACTCGTGTTTGGTTCGTTGTTCATTTCTACGCATAAGCTTTCAAGGCACTTTGGGTGATTAAGGTCAAAACTTTTGTGTTATTTGAGTGTTTTTAAGGCTATTTGTGCATCAAATCGGTTGAATCCTTTGGAATTTTTTATCGTAAGTCAAAACCCTATTTTTACGCATAAGAAAGTCAAAACCCTATTCCTACGCATAAGGTTCTACGCATAAGAGTTTTGTGCGGTTTCTTGAGCTATAGCGGTGACTTCGGTGCTTCCCTCCCTTGGATAAGATTTGTGAAACACTTGACTTTTGTAGGATAAGCTTTTTACCTAAGCTTGTGCATACGTAGTAAAAAGGATTCTTTAGGCAAAACCTAGATTTATGCATTAAGCTAAATCTTACGCGTATAACTTTCTTACGCATAAGCATTTTCTTACAACCC